>CALYOO010000053.1:45711-69251 GCA_945261195.1 Cryptosula pallasiana | reverse complement strand
CATATGCTGGTTAGCCATGTACTGCAATTTATTTTCCTGGGCTACAAAGGATTTGTTGGCCTGTGGCCTACTACCACACCACAGAAGCCCACTCATCAGAATTGATGGATCTTGTATAGGAATCGGTTAACTTTGCGCAGGATTATGGATTCGAGATAATAATTTCGCAGATACAAACGTAAATAATTTTTAATCATAAAACTTACAACGTTAGTTGACAACACCATGAAAAAATACTAGTTTTTCCATATGCTAATCTCTATTAGTGTAATGACTAAATATGCATCAACATTCCATGTGTTGCATATTTTTAGTATTAACGCCTAGTATCAAAGTTAGAGATTTCTTATGGTTTATGTTAGAGAAATAGCAAACATTACATGCTACGAAAAAAACGTTTTCCATCTATCATTGGCACTTGAAACCAAAAAATACTTAGATGATATGACTACCCGGTTTTGTAATAGAGAGTCTTTGGGTGTAGGAAAGAGACTGTAACAGTTGATGCTATGTGACTGGTCAGGCCTGCACTAGCTACCAACTACCATGTCTGTAGTATAGGATATCGCGCAGGATATAATCTGTGCAGGATTATGGATTCAAGGTACAAACTTTTCAGGTAAAAACCTAAATGATCTTCACTCATAAAACTTACAATGTTATTTGACACAGCTTTGGAAAAATACTAGATTTTACATATGCTAAGCTGTATTAGTGTAATGACTACATATGCATCAACATTCCTTGTGTTGTATGTGACATCTAAGATGATTAACAATCGGAAAAGAAACAGTATGGTAAAACTTTAAGTGCAATGCATTTCAGATAGAAAGCCTACTAATGGATGGCAGCGCAAACAACTGTAAATTTGTACGCTTCCACCTTGACATATGTGAGCACTTGTTTCAGCAGTTCAGACTTACCAACCATGTTCTGAGCAAACACACGCACGCACGCACGCACGCACGCACACACACACACACTGTAGTATTAGATCTTTCAGTAAGTAGCAATAAAGCATTAGTGTCAGCATAGAAGAGTTCGAGATTGTGCACTTACAATGCGCCGCAAATAGATATTTTATGTTTTAGGCAACCTTTCCTAAACTTTAAACACGAATGGAAACTATCAAGTAAATAAGAAAAACTGCAACAAATAAAAGTTTTTCATTTCCAGTTTATATGTTTACAGCATGAGTTGAAAAAGTCAGAAAATCTTGCTTGGCATCTACAAGCAAGTAAAACGAAAGGAGATTATGGTTCATGGTAGATTTCTGTTTCTGGTCACACTGGAATGATGTATTTCAGTGGGATGAAACAATCAACTCCTTCGAAGTTTACTACCAGCTCACTGATGAGCATATATCCAACACAACTGAACTGAAAACTATCTCACTTATGAGACAATGAATTCGGAGATGCTTCATTTAAGGAAGGTAGAAATAACACTTAAATAGCAGTGATCATCAAATAAAAATCCACTAGTTTCAATCTTCTCAGTACTCCTAAAACAATAACAATTATTTACAAATGCGCTATCGATCACACTCTTCCTTTAAAAATTTGAGAGATTTTATTGTTATAACCAGACATCCGCATTGACTGCCTGACGTTGTCTTTGTGAAATCACACTGCAACTCAATCCAATGTTCCATTTGACTTATTGCATAAACAGGCCTCAACGTTAGTTTAAATGTGTAGGCATTGATCTCATATGTATTTCTGTACTACATTCAATCTGTCCATCTATGTCAATGTTCTTACAGGGGTATCATCTGGCTACTGGAAGAACAAACCCTTAGCTGACTATCAAGTTTCTTGAACACGTGTCAGCTATTATTTCTGTCTTCTTATCCAGTGTTCTAATCACAAAGAAAAATGACAAAATGTTTTAGTTGAACGAAGATGCAGTGGAATTTGTTGCAATGGAATAATTCCACAAAGCGTGGATCTGTCCCTGGCTCTTTCTCTCCCCCACCCTCACCCCCAAAGTCACCCCTAGCTATCTGGGCTCAAACCACAAACTTGGAGTTGTGTATACGTAGACAAGCTCCACTCTTTCTGTGTGTAACAACTCCAAGTTTATGGACTGGGCCCAGACTACGAAGCCCATTACACTATCTTTCTGACCTACAATTGCACGCGAGGATAACATGTTGAATTTATTGAACATAAATGTCACAACAATCATGTTTGTAGTATGTGTCATTAATTATTAAAATTTTCATGATTTTGTCGTACTCATTTCACAGGGCCAACATTGAAATCTAAAAACATTTAAAGTAAAACCACATGCGCACCTGATTTTTCTAGAAGTAGAGCTTGGAAAAATAATTCTGCAGGACGGTAAAGGTAAATCACTGCTGTTTTGTTACCTGGCGTAGTGGAAGTAGCATTATTACGTTATACCATAGACAATGCTTGTGTATATTTGACTGAGACTACAGAGTTTAACATTTTGTAAACTGGCTATGCCATTAAGGCGTATAATTAATCTTCAGGTCATGTGTAATACACAAAAATATGTTTGGTAAAGTAATATAAAGCACTAGTTTACTCTAAAGTTTTGCTGCTGACATGGATTTGCCGAGTTGTGAGATAGGAGATGAGCTGCTGCACACCTCTGTATTTGCTGTAGACCCATTTTCCTCATTTGTTATATTTGCTCTTTCATTTAAATAAATACCTGGTATGTGCTCCTAGCTATTACCCGAATAAAAATAATTTTTGTTCTTTAATTTTCAACTTGTCGTTTGATTAGTTTCAGTAAAGATTTAGCAAAAAACCCTGACTTAATTGCCCCATTGCTGACTTCTTGTTGTGAACTGTTTAAAATGTCCTATTTTGCAAGCTTACAAGCTTGCAAAGCTATCAATAACAACTCATTTTTATCTGCAAATTTTATCAAGTCAGGATGTGTGGAATACCAATATTTTTGCTCGTCTTCAAGCCTCATTGTATCATCTTCGAGCTGGCAACTCTATACATTCATTTAAACAATAAATTAATGCAAAAAGTTAGTAAAATTCAAGACATGTTTTACATAATCTATTGAAGTGTCCATGACGTCACACACTCCAGTGCGTGAGATACAAATCGGTTCAAGAAGTTGAATAAATTCCGATTCATTTCACATATTTTTTGAATCCAGATTGAATCGTCAAGGGGTGTGAATTGGGTATGAATCTGGTATATTAGCATTCTTACAGGTGGTGAATTGAAGTTGAATTGAATCTACCAATACATGAAATGAATCTGCAACGAATCTTTTATCAGATGTTGCAGGTAGCAAAGAGTTGAGAGTCCAATAAAAGATAAAGAGAATCCAGAATCCAATTCTTCCTGAAGATCCCCTCAGACATTTTGTTAGCCGAATTCCGAACTGAAATTGCTGTATATTGTTGGGGACTACATAGCAGCACCCCATACTGTTTTTTAAGACTGAGTTTAAGAGAATATAACTCCAAAAGTGACAAGTCATTTTGTACTGTACTGTTATTAGAACCATATCCCATTATCTCTGAAAGAATCTTTCAAACAATTAGGGTAAATGTACTATTTGTTATGATCAAAAATTACATTCAGCAATGCAGCAGGGACTAAGACTAGGAAGTAAAGCCCGCCAGAGCAGATATTTTTACCAAAATGAGTTCTTCACTTCACCTGGTAATGCTAAGTAGCATGTGACTGTGGGGCTGGTTGGCTATAGCGGCCAGGATAGCCGACCACCTTCAGAGCAATGCTTGCACAGTAGCCAGCCCTGTGACAATACCATCTGTCTGAATTAAACACTCATAACAAATACAGTGCAGCGTGTTCATGTACATTTGCATTTTGGCTTAACTGAATTGTGAATTTAATCTCACAAGACTGAATTGAATTATGCTGTTAATATTTCTGGGGAAGTTGAATCGGAATCCACATGCTCATTTCCAGAAGAAGTGTAAGATTATGGGAATCGAACCCGAATCGGCAACTTAATTGAAAAGCTCGAGCTGTATTGTGTTGAATTGAATTGAGATACCAGAGTAAATTGCAGGTGAATCATGCTAGCTGGCTAATCACGAAATTGGATCGAGTTGAATAATTCATTTTCCAACTGAATCTAAGTGAATCTGAATTTTGAAAAGGTGAATAATGTACACCTCTGCAGTTTAGTAGCAAAGTTTTCCTCTCATGCAGCGAATCCCAATTATGGTAGTTCATGGCGACATCGATGATGATGTTAGAATTGATAAAAAAAAACTAAATTCCTTGCTTTATGCTTGCACTACCATTAGTAGGAAGATTTAATGTAAAACTTTCTTATCCAAAATTTTTTGTGGCAACACTTTTGGTAATTTAGATTTAATAATTCCCGTTGTAGAACAAAACTGGGAAAAAAATTCGGCGACATTTTTTTTGTAAAATTAATACAACTATTCTCAATACTTCTTTTAGCCAATTAAAGCCAAAAAAAACCATTTCTTTCCAATTTAAAATTATTTCACAAGATGTTGATGATGAAACATACCTTTGTGAGAAATTGTGTGAACGCAACTTCAATCCTATGAAAAATTAAAAATATCCAGACTGTCAAAACAGCTCAGAAAATACTAAAATTTAATTCAATTGTACTTTTTGGGATAAACAATTATCTCTGCATAATAAATAATCTTGGGAGCCCCTCTTTCCATATAGACGAGCCATTTTTTGACAGTTGCCTTTACAGCTTTATATGTCTTCAGGGAAAAATTGTGTCTAGGTTAGCAATCAATGCGTCTATGGGAATTTTCTTCCCAAATAGAGGACAACTCCGGATCAGTTTGTTTCTTACAAAACCACAAAACAAAGAAATCTAGTGTGTACACACCTCAGAAGGATTATCTCAGTTGTTAGTACACTGTCATGGACATAGTAGAATGGACTGCGTGATCAGTGCAGTTAGTTACTCATTATTAGTTTCTGGTACCTGGAATTTTATTGGCGCCATTGTTACATAAACTGCATCATGGCGACAGGACACAGCACTGGTATTGGTACGACTGTGAAATGTTGCTGAAACTTGTATTATCTCTAATGAGCTGGCATTTCACAGTACATACAATAAAGTGGAAAGAGGAATAGATACCCCAGATTTGGTGTGTCCATAAGGATGCTTGTGCTGATACCTTCTAGTCTAGATGTCATTAGCTTGAGTGCACAAGCTGTGAATCGCAGTCGGTAATTGGAGGCAATCGGCTATCAACAGCTATCAATAGCATAACGCTAGGACAAGAATTGCCACTTATTTTCAGTGTTGTACAATTTATTAACACACTAAACTGCAAGGAGAGGATAACTCAGAGAGTACAGACAAACAAAATGTTGCGTTATCACATAGAGACAGACTGTAATACTCATTGCATAAGTCAGGGCTGTCCCCCAGCCTGGCGCCACAGGCGGAACGCCTATCCATTCTTCTGATCCGCCTTTCCATTTTTTCACTCATAAGTACTGTTTTGTATGAGAAATCAGTGAATTTAAAAAAGAACCGAAAATTTCCTCTTTCTCGATCTCCATAATGGTTATCACGGAAAATGCTCCGTAGTTTACAGCCTACATTATCCAAAGAACAGGTTATAGTTAGTTGAAAGCGACCCCTAGTTGATTCTGTTTGGGCATAAGTAAGAGTCACTCTATGGAAGTAGGAACTTGGGTTAAATTATTTGCTGCGGTCTTACGTCTATCGCTGAAGAGAAAAAAACACAAATTGCAAAGGTTAGTGTAAGATAATATCTATCTTGAACTACAGGTCGATTTCGCACTTTACAGCTAGTAGTGTATGTTATCAGCCCAAAAAGTAATTGCAATATTGTATTATTTTAATTAGTTATCAGCATAACAGAGTTATTTTTAGTTGTTTGATATGAATTTTGTTTTAAAATTAATTTTTTTCAAGTGCTCCGATAATAATAATAATAATAATAATAATAATAATAATAATAATAATAAATAATAATAATAATGATAATAATAATTATCATTATTATATGTTATTATGTTTTAATAGTGTTTTTAAAAATCCCAAAACTAATACACTTCAAGGTATAATCGAAATTCAATAAAATGATAATAATCTTGAAAAGCAAGTACAATCAATTAAATTATATTATTATTATTTTTATTTCATATTATTAATATATTATTACTTTATTCATTTGTAATATTTATTGTTATTCATAATAATAAGATAATTTAATTGATTTTACTTGCTTTTCAAGATTATCATTTTATTGAATTTCGATTAAACTTTGAAGTGTATTAGTCTTTGAGATTTTTACAAACACTATTAAAATATATTACTATCATGTGCAACTGTTTTTGGGCTGACAGCAGCAAGGAGAACTAAGTGCAAAGTAAACCTGTAGTTCAAGGCATTATCTAACATTAACCTAATTCACATGCTTCAAGCTTCATGTTGTATCACTCACTATGTATAAGATAGAAGCTCCAGCACAACCACCACGCACTGTGGTCACTCCAAAAGTCCCTTCAGCTTCTTAATCTCATGTAGCTATTCCTAATCCTCTAGCTACCCTTAACCTTACACTAACCCAACAGCTACACTATGTACGTATATAACATGCCCTTTTTTTTCCAAGCTAGTATAGCATAATACTAACCCTAGAATCCTGACATAACTCACAAGCATGTAAACCTCAATATAGATAGTTGACATATCATCATACATGAACATTACATAAAGTACACAACCAAAACCAAAACTGAAACTTTACTCATACTGAATCACATCACTCCATTTGATCCACAGACTGGCTAGCCGCCCATATCTTTACTATTCAACCTCTCAGAACTACCTTTCTCCTCTTTCTCCAGGCGTAAAGCTATACACTCTAGACTCTCAGGCCACACCACATTTCTCACTACCTCAATCACTTTCAAGGGCGCCGGATTAGAACCAGAACCTGACTGGTCTTCTCCATTGCCAATCCCAGACGCAAGTTTAGAACCAGAGCCTGACTGGTCTTCCCTATTGTCGGATTCCTGAACCTTTGACTCACCGAAGTGAATACTTTCATCCTTTACCTCAGCAATGGCAGCACATGCAAGCAGGGCCACAGGTGACTCTTTAACCTTACTACGCATGCAGTCCTTGTTTTCTGGAAGAGGTAATCCTCTCACAGATAAAGGTGCACAAGCCTCTATATTCTGGGCCTCATAAGACGGCTCCTCAGAATCAACAACCCTTACACAACCAATGTAACCCTCACTCAATTTACTCGCACAACTTCCTTCACTACTACTACCTCGATAACTACGCCTACCAGTATGTTTGTACCGTTTATTAGGGCAGTCCTGGGAAGTATGACCTATACCTTCACAAACCCAGCAGTGTACAGCTGGGCAAAACCTGATCTGGCGGTCACCTTTGCCACAGCAAAAACATGCTCTAGCATCATTGAAAGCCAAATAACCTCTGGACTTGGTCCTATTACTTCTTCTGTCACTTTCAACCCTGCTCCTACTAGAGTCTTTTCTACGCCATTCAGGCATGAACCTTTCATTGTTAGAATGCCTAGTAGACCTATAATCATCACAGCTATGGCTGTCCTCACCTTTTATTTTGCCGGCATATTTCTCAGCATATCTACCATATTTTGCAGCAGATTGACCATTGCAAATACTACATACCTTCATACTGCTGTAACTCTCTCCACCATGCATATTCCTTTTTATATCAGTTACCTGTGTGGACTTTAACTGATTTGCCTTACCCAGCTCCATGATGTTCTCTGAATCTCGAGCCAACTTTCTCGCCCTCAGAGTGCCAGTCAGTCCTTTCCAGTTTAAATTACCTTGTTGCATCAGCTGAAGACGCAGTGAAGATTCTCTCAAACCATTCACAGCTATAGCTAATGCAAATTCTTGCCTAACATTATCATTATTTTCAAAATCTAATGACCTGCAAAGTTTTTCAACACGTAGCAGATAATCAATTTCATTCTCCCCCACAGCCTGATTAGCAGTGACAAACTTGAATGTTTTCACATAAACTGTTTCCTCGCAACCATAAACATTTTTCAAATGAGCCATCGCTTGTTCATAACTACTTGCCTCACTTCTCATATCAAATCCAAAAGACTCTAAAGCATCTCTACCCCCTTGACCAATGGCATGCAATAAAGCCAACAGTTTCATTCTCCCCTTGAAAACATCTAGTTTTCTCCTATTTACTGTTTCCTTTCCTAGTTTAAAGGTAACCATTTCCACACAAAGCTCAAATTCATCTAACCACGCCTTCCATGAACCATAGGTGTCATCAGGATTGATGACTAACCTAGGAAAATCATTAAAATCAAATCCCAAGGCCATACTTCACTAACCTGAAGTGTTGGGAAACACTGACCTTAAAAAACTGGCGAAATAAATGTAAAAAAAACTCCTTTACAAATCTTATAATAATAACAAATAGCCTTGACTGTATCCTTCAACAACAACAGTTGTAATACACCACCACAAACAAACAATAAACACTCACCTTCACCACTACCAACTGGCACCAGTCCTGTAACAACGCGTTAACAAAGGATAAATCCGCACCGACCTTCACTACCACCACAAACCCTTCAATACTCCTTTCACAAGATGATGTAACAATAGTATATGGTAATCCTCCTTTCTTTTTGCCTACGACGCCATTTTGTATCACTCACCATGTATAAGATAGAAGCTCCAGCACAACCACCACGCACTGTGGTCACTCCAAAAGTCCCTTCAGCTTCTTAATCTCCTGTAGCTATTCCTAATCCTCTAGCTACCCTTAACCTTACACTAACCCAACAACTACACTATGCACGTATATAACACTTCACACACCAGAAATGGGAATCAAAAAGGTGCCAACGACGACGAACCAGCCAACACTGGCAGAATTTACCAGTGCAAAAAGGTGGGTGTTCTGACAAGGTTTAAGATTTGTAGTACTTGTCTGCCTATACGTACAAGATAAGGATGTCTGAATAGAAATTGAAACTATTCTTTACAGCTCATTTTCTGTACAACAACAACACGCACTGACCCGGGCATTAAAATCAAAGCTTGTGTAACAAACGCACCTCACTCTGGGTTGTTTGCCTCAGAGTCTTCACTAGATTTTGTTCTTCAATTTTAATGTATGTCCAGGATCAGACAATCCACAACTGAGAAAGACATTGGTAAGGCTATGCTGAGAGATAGAATAAATACATCGTTCTTCTTCCTTTCTTTGGCTTTGTTGCTGCCATGCTGCTGCTTTTACTTTCTACCTTGCATGTAAATTCATCATGCCTAAGTTTGCTATGTTTTCATGCCTGATTAATCTTACTGCAGATGTCTCAGAGAACTCTACAGCAGCTACTACAGGTTGTGTTGACATTTCTCCAGTAGCCACTACTGATGATGTCGATATTTCTACAGTAGCTAATAAAGATGATGTGGGGCACTCTAAAGAAGCTACTGTTGACGAGGTGCAGAACTCTCGAACAGCCGATAGTCCTACCGATGAAACACACCAAGCCAGAGCTGCAGATGATAGTAATGTCACAGAACATAACACTCAGAGCTCTATGTCAAGCTCCGGTAGAGCTAAACACATGATGCAGTTTGATAAGCGCTGGCTCAATGATTTCACGTGGCTGCGATATGATCATGAAAAGAAAGAAATTTTCTGTGCCCCATGCCGTGACACTAAGAAGAGAAACCACTGGGCAACAGGTCACCGTAACTTTCGGAGAGATTTGTTGGTAATCACGAGAAACCAGGTACCAATCGTAAGTCATTCCACCAACTTGCTGTGATAGAATTCTCAACTAGAAAAAGGTCTGCTTCTGTCACACAGCTGGATATGTTTGAGCCAGTCCTCAAAGTCGATTCATCTGATTTGATGGTGGCTTTGAAGACCATGTACCATGTGATACATGATGATAATTCAGGCTTCACCAAATACGAATCCGAGCTGAACTTTTTATCAGGCCTCAATGTAACCTTATCTAAACAAGATAAACCTGGAAACGCTAATCTACGCAGCCAAAGAATCAAGAGTGAGATACTCGATGTCCTTGCTGATTGTGTGTTCAGCGAAATATACGAAGCTGTGAAGAACTCCCGCTTTATATCTGTTCTTATTGATGAGACTCAAGATATTCGATTGACAGAACAACTTATCATTTATGTAATGTATATAGTTCTGCCAGATTCACAGAAAAAGACAACATGTCAAGTCAAGACAACCTTTGCTGGCATCGTGCCGGTCAGTTCACACTGCCAGCATGCCAAATACCGGTATTACCGGTACACATTTTTCTTGAATTTAGTGCATGTGTAGTTACAAAACGTAACCCAAACAAGATCTTTTAGTAGTTTCTGTTAACTACTTTTTTTTCTCAACCCCCTGTTGGAGGTCAATGCATGTAGGCTGTCTTGAGAAGCTGTGAGTTGCCCCATTGCGTGTTGCTTACGTTTCCAGGAATAAGGAACTCCCAACCTTTTCAGTTAGGTTAGGCTATTTATGTATGGATGATTCTTTCAGTTGCGATCCTGTGATGCGGCTTCCATATTTCAAGCTACTAAAGAGTTCTTGACGATTCAACTCGGTATAAATGTTGAAGAGAAACTGGTACGCTTGGGGTCCGATGGAACAGCGGTGATGGTTGGCCGCAATAATGGGGTTGCAGCCAAATTCAAGGACCTGGTAAGTATTAGCCCGCATCTGGGACTGCTACAGGAGACCAAATGTTGGTTATGGTGCGTTTCCAGCAATGCAAACTTTTATTGGTAGCTGTAGATTGAGGACGCATCTCACTGTTTTGTTTTTCTTACTTCTGCTTTCAGAATCCCAAGCTACTGAATGTCCACTGTGCCACACATCGGCTTGCCCTGGCTGTCAGTCAAGCAGCCAAAAATGTTATGCCAGTGCAGCTGTTTATAGAAACACTCAATTCCCTCTTCAAGGATTATGAAAAGTCAAGCCCACGAAATGAGGCATTTAAAGAGATCCAGGTAGTTACATGTACATTATGTTTGTACTGTAATTAAAATAATGTTTAATGTTATTGTTCACTTCCCCTATTTTCATATGCTGGCTTTGCTTTGCAAGCGATATGTCCTCTGTTATTTAATCTCCTCGTTGTGGGCATTTTTACAGAAGGAGTTGGGACTGAAAGACGTTACCCTTCACCGCCCATCTGCCACACGCTGGCTGTCCTATCACCAATCTGTAGAGAGTGTAAAGAAAAGCTACAGCGCCATCATTACCCACCTTCAAAGACAAGTTGATGAGAAGAAAGATGCGAAGGCTGCTGGTATTGTGAAGAAAATGGTGAAATGGAAGTTCATATTTATGATGGAAATGTCTAGTGTGCTTCCCTCACTGACTAATTTTAGCAAAACATTTCAGGTCTGTCAACATGAATCTTATGTTCTCCGGCATTTTGGTATCCCTGATGCTCGGTTAATACAGTATATGGTTACTTGGTTACCCCTGTTGTACAAACAGCATGTTTTGTCTAGCTTGAGACTGCCAATCTACTACCTGGCAATATGATTTGTTGTGTATTATTATTATATTGCTTGTGTTGTGTCTAGTCTCGACTGCAATCCATCCCTGCCAATTTATGAGTTTTCCACTGCTGGTGGCTGTTGTTGCATTGGCGTTGATCAACCCTGAAATTCATGGTGTTGGTTTGTAGACTAGTGCTGTCCTGTAAACTAAATGGCTTTTATTCATTTTCTTATATTACCAGACCGTGAATTTAGACTACAGTGTCCTGAATGAAAAGGTGGAGGAAACTCTGCATACTGTGAACGCACTGAAGTAGTTGGTATGTTTCCAGAAAATGGCAGCAGATGCTTCTGCTTATCCCATTGATAAGCAACCAAACCCGGAAGAAGTGAAGTCATTCCTGGAATCTGTAAGTGATAATTACGTAAGCCATCTGTGCGTTGCTTTTTATCAACCATGTGCCGTCCTCCGTGTATTATCGATTCTATGTTGGTAAATGTCTGCTTAGGCCTAAGCTCCACACCCAGAGAGTTTGGACTATTAGGTAACTAACTGTTGTATGCGGCTGCACTGTCTCTATGTGACTAAAACAGGTATACAATCCATTCATGGAGGAGGTCCTACGAAATATTGAGAATAGATTTCCAGAAGAAGATGTAAAGGTACTGAGCTGTGCTAGTGTGTTTGGTGGGTCAACATATGATGAGGATGAAGCTTATGGCCGGGAGGAAATGAAGGCAAGTTGGTTAGCCAGCGCTATTATTTATCGGATGCGATGTGGAAGTACACATGAATTGAGCCCTCTATCAAATGCTTGTCATGGAGGCAAGGGGATACCACTCCAAACTTATTATGTCTCATCATTTGCTAATTATAAAAAGCGCTCTTGTTGCACTGCTTTGGTTTAACATGTTGCATCAATATTATTTATTTAAAGTAAAGCAAATTCAAACAGGTCTGAACTTTGCTGCAGGTCTTTGCTGAACATTACGGTAACAGCTTGGCTACTCTACCGGAGGAGTGGCAGGTGATGAGGCAAAGTCTAAAAAGAATGCCAACAAAAACACCAGGAGACTCTATCCTAAGACTCCTGCACATCTTTGAAGAAGCTAACATGAGTCTAAAACAAGTTAATTCCTCAATACTTGTAGTGACTGTCAGCACGGCTGATTGTGAGCATGGCTTCTCTATCCTGAAGCTCACCAAAACGACCCTCCGCAACTGTTTATCCCAAAAAAGTCTGAACAGTGCTATGATGATTCACATTGAAGGGCCACCAATTGAAAACTTCGATTTCGCAAAAGCGAAAAGCAAATTTAACAGTAGTAAAAATCGTGAAGTCGTGTAGTTTTTTGTTTAAATAATAAAGTAGTATTTCCAGTATCTACATGTACAGCTTTTGCTACTCTGTAGTACTTTATATAGTATGTATTCTACAACAGAAAACCTTGGTAAGTACCAGTGAAGATGCTCTCAAATTGTAGTATTTTTTGCTTTTTTACAAAAATTTCCCTGCGGGAGGAGCACTGGCGCTCCTCCCGCACCCTCCCCGCTGGCACCTTCGGTGCCTGCTGAGCCTTTGGCTCACATCACCCCTATCCGGGTTTTGAAGTTAAACTGTTCAACCTAATTCCCACCATTCCACAAAAAATCCTGGGGACAGCCCTGCATAAGTCTATGATGGAGTCACAGTGGTTTAAAATATTGGGCAAAAATGAGCCAATGGAAGCAGCACAGTCAGAGTTAGAATGTGCACATTTCAAAACTAGGGCAAACTTCTCATGGGACAGTTTTCAAGGTCAAAACCGCAAACAAAACAAATATTGAAGTTTTCCGAATGTGATATATGTATATACAATTGCTGCTGACAGCAGACAGAAGGCACAAAACTATTTGGTGCAGCGCTATCATCTAGTGAATATATTGAATTGTATTTGCCAAGCGAGCATATAACAGCAAAGTGTTTCTTCAAACAAAATATAGATCCCAGGCAAGTGAACAGAATTACAAAAGAATGCACACTCGTAAAATTATTCTAATCGGCTTTAGTAATTTAAATGGAGCTGCAGGTGACAATATGGTTGTTGGGGGTTGATGGTACAAAGGTACAAAACTCAGTATAACAATTCAGCCAGCAGTTGTTAAACATTCACAGCATGCATTCACTCAATATTAAACACATTTTTGGCTGTTTGACATGCAAGCAAATGGCAAAAGTGGCATGAGACAGCTCACAAGGTATCATTTGTGGTCATGTAGTTAACAGGAATTGTGTGAGTAATGTGGATGAGCAACAGGAACCAAATGATGATACATGCTCAGCTCAAACCATTGATCCATCTATAAAAAGGGGAGGGAGAGAGATTAGATAGCCCGATGCACCAGAGAAAATTCATATGACAGGTACACAGGTTATACCTACTATATATACGTAGTTGATGCCATGCACCAAATATAAAAAACCTTATGAGAAGCACTGTGATTTATGTTCACTTACTTAATCATGGCAGAACAAGTGCAACTTTTACAAACTCAAAGGGGAGGTCGTAAACTTGTGCTCAACAATTATATATAAACTAAGACAAATTAAACACTTCTAAACATATACTGGAAATGTGTACGCAGAGACACTGAAGGATGCCTGGCAACAGCTGTGACACTCAATCTAGATGAAGAGCTTCCTCCACGGGTAAGTTAAGTGACAATATGTGTATATGTATGCACGTAGTAACACTTTTACTAAAAAAATTTCTTGAAACATTAAAGAATAAAATTATCGCTATATTGATTTACATTGTTTGATGTATCATGTGGCATACAGCTTCCTCTATGTATATTCAATGCTGTACACTCTGACAAACAAAATTCATTGTTTATGTGTGAGATCGATGATTATGTATTCCACAGCTAGTCATAATTTGTCAAAATTGGTAATTATCAGCCCTTGCATCATGAGCAGACAACTGTCTAGCTATGTTCTGGCTACGATATGATAGGTCTGTTTGTACAGTAGCTGTGGACAACGTAGCCTCCATTCCATAGGCTTTTTATTCATAGATCTTTCAACACATGCCAGTGGTAGCCAGCTATGTTCTTGTTTTTTCCTGTAAAAAGTACAGAAAATTTGTAAATTGAATATAGATGTTATAGCTTGTTTAACTATAGGTAAATGGAGTGCATGTTCATGAAGGCAGGCGACAGGATGTGGAGGTCGCAGAGGCTGTGCAGGAGGTTAGAGGAAGAGCAAGAGGAGGAAGGGACAGGCCAGCTCAGATTAGACTGCAAGTGATGGCAGCAATGGATGAGGAGGCTCAAGAGGTGAGAGTCAGGATTAAATTTCACAAAATTTGGAATCATAATTTAATATTTTCATAGTTAACTGACATTACGTTTCCCTTTCAATGCTTGCCTGAAAGCGCTTTTAATCCGGCTGCTAAATGCTATATGCTATAAATCGTACTATAAATTGGCTTACTTGAAAAGACATTGTTTTATCAAAAATGGATAAAATGATTGTAAATGAAACAAAAGCATCGTCTGACAGAACATTGATGGAATGGTACTTAATTTTAGGAACTACCACAACCAGAAGCCCTCAGGAGGATGGTACAGAGAGCCAGGGACCGTGACAATCCACTCAATGTCGACCTGGAACATCTAGTGATCAATGGGGTGTGGGCGCAGACTGTGAGTGAGAACCCTGACCAGTTTCTCATCCATGACAACAGAGACAACACAAATAGATGAGGGATTTTCTCCTCACCTCAATGCTTAGATGTGTTATCTCGCACACAGGAATGGTTTACGGATGGCAATTTCAGCATGGCACCACCCCATTTTCAACAGGTAATAAATCCATGACAGATAAAAAAGTGTGTTCTCACGGCTATATCATGCTTCAGCCACAGACATTTCAATACCAATGCATTGTTTTAGGTGTACATCATTAGAGTGCGACTCGATGATGGAGTGATTACAGTAGCGTATGCTCTACTGCAACGCAAAACCAGAGCGATCTACAGAACACTGCTCAACAGTCTGGTCCAAGCTTGCACTGACAACAACCTAGGAGTGCCACAGCCCACACGCCTCCACTGCGAGTTTGAGATAGCCATGCATCAGGCCATGAGAGATATATTCCCTCATGCAGTCATAACTGGTTGTTTCTTCCATCTTACACAAGTAAGTCTGCGGCAGTAGGAGTTAAAGTGCATGAGACTCAATTCGATAGTTTAGTTGTTGGCAAGATTTCACTTTTGGTAAATGAACATTTCAGAAGATTTTTATGATCATCAGCAAATGTGTGGACACAGCGAGCTTGCTTTTTAGCTTTATTGTGTAATTAATTGTCTATTCAGATTATTTATTACCAGCCACCCTAAACAGAGAAGCAAAATCAATAAATGTAAAACAAATTATCTGACAGGCCTTTCAGATAGTTAAATGAAACTTGACTGACTTGGCTAATAGATCTTAATTTTAACTGTAAATACTTTCAGAGCACCTGGCGGAAGATACAAGATCTAGGGTTGGTGCAACTTCATCGACAAACCAAGGTGAAAGAATTCGTTGGAATGCTTGATGGACTAGCATTCCTATCATTGAATAATGTTCTGAATGGTCTGCAGCACTTGCGAGCTAACACCCCAAATGGTAAGTTGATATTTTTGAAACATCAAAATATTGCAAGTTTTTCCGGCTATAAAACACCTTCCATTTAACACCTCAATTTTGTTGGGATATGCTGCTGTTACCCTAGTACCAGAATCTGATATGGGATATCAACTCTCCCAAAAAGCTTTGTGTAATCAGGAAGTCGATCAATCTCCTGAATCAGATTCGGGTACTCCCTTTCATAAAAAAATTTTATTACAATTGTACCATACTCAGAGTTACACTGGTATTACTTACAGGACTTGAAGAGCTAATAGACTACTTCGACAGCACTCACATTAGTGGAGTGAGACAGGCACAGCGACAGCAGAACGGGAATGTGAGAATAAATGTGGTAAGAGTGCCTCAGTGCCCAATGCAGGTGTGGAATGTAAACGCTGCTACACTGGCAGGAGACGCCCGGACCAACAACAACTGCGAGTCCTGGAACATGAGGTGAGCAGAATGCAGCAGTTGCAAGAATAACATGTTAAAAATAATTCAGGCTTACTTAATTAAATAGATTGATTGGAAATTGGAGAGCAACATCACTGGACAGGTGTTTGAAGTTAAAATTACCGTAGGCTGGAACACTTTTGTGATCACTGGTGTGCAGAAAGAAATGTGAAGGAAAAATTTATTTGTGTAACAGTTGTCTATCCACCACCAAAGTTTCACGAACCAGAAACAAATGTGTAGGATTTAAAAGAATCTGTTTCTGGTTCGTGAAACTTGGGTGGTGGATTGACATCCACCTAGTTTGGGCTCAGGCTACAAACTTGGAGTTGTGTGCACGCTTAGTGAGCAGGGCGTGCACACAACTTCACATTTGTGGTCTGAGCCCAGACTAACACCACCACCAAACATTTTCACTCATCAAGCAAACACACACACATCCATCATCTTTTAACTGTTTTTTTTAGACTGAAACACTTGGTGGGTTACAACCATCCCTCTGTATGGAAGCTGATAGACGAAATAAAAAAAGAAGACATGTCTGATCAAGTACAGATTAGACGAGTGAACGATGGGGCTCGACTCACAAAGCGAGTGAGAAGACGTGCAACCAATCTGAATAATTGGCTAAGGACACTGTGCGAGAGATACAGAGATCAGAATCTGGACATACCTGGATTTTTGACCAGAGTTGGACATTGTATCCGGAGCATTGAGAGAGATCCGGTGGGACACTAGGAAGTACTTTGTAACTGTAATAAAGGAGCAATAAAGTCATTTGTCTTTGCGTTGCGTACCTTTTCATTTATTCTCCAACAGCTGAATATTGATTAAATAAAACTGAACAAGTTCATACATCCTGGTTCATACATCATGTTTTACAATCACTAATAGTACATAGTTACATAAATGGGCAGGTAATTAATGCAGTTGAATAGTGAAGCCTTACACGGAAGCATTAGGTACGTGTATATGCTAAGCCACATACATACATTTTCATTGGTGGGAATGATCTGGAAGTCTTGCAATATGTTGGCAGGTGTCAATACCACATGGAAATTTCAAGTTTCAGGTCAACATTGCAAATTCTGGCCTTTTGGTTCGGGCTAGAGTTCTACCAAAAATTAGAGAGATATATAGAAGACAGAATTCTAGGAGCAAGTCTTATATTTGTAAAGTAGCTTAAAAGTCTGTAGTATCTTGTATGCCATTTTTATAAATTGCATAAAAGACATCTATGTGTGTTTTTTATATAATCCCTGTAGTTGAATATTTTATCTATCATAGAGCTAACAGAGCTCTATCCACTGTTATTTTTTCTAGAATTATACTATCGTGCTAAGTATTTCTATTTTATTATTATCCATATTGTATCCGTTGTTGAGCTTGCTGACTTGTGAAGTTTTGCAAATATTTCAAGTCAACTAGACACCAAACTGCAGTTGACCTATATATGTTTATTATCAATCAACTGGCGGCACGTAGTTTTTGAATTTTTAAATTGCTTAATATTAATGTGCTCGCATGTTTGACATAAATACCAGCAGCTTGCCAAGCTGCAGTCACTCTTGGTTTTGTGTTGAAAGGGGATAAGGTTAAATTAAAACCTTGACTGAATTTCTCTTCACTTATATGTTGTGCTATAACTGAATGACAGAATGAGTATTGCTTGGTAATTAATTTCTATTGTGGAGCAGTGGCTCGTTGTTCAGAATAAATGGACTAAAATATTTCGGCAAGGAAAGCCGCCATATTTTTTGAACGAGAGGAGAACGCTTGGTAATCGCTGGCCGCCATCTTGGTAGCGACGCAGGTAGTATAGCAGGTCCGTTATAGTAACGATCTATCGTGTAAATATTATTAAGAAATTAGGTTCTTGAATAATTTAAATACCGCTTTTACATGTGCTATTGAGTGTTGACAAACAGTGCCATTGTATCACGATTAATTGCTTAGGTTTAGTATTAATGTTTGAGTGTTTAGATATATCATTTGAAAATTGTAGAATAAATGCCCGTAAACTTGTAGCGTTGTTGTGTGTTACTTTGTACCTTTATTATAGAGTGTGGTATAAGCAGTTAGCTAGTCATAAGGTGGTTGGCTCAAGTTACTGCATGCATTACACAGCTTGTCAACAAGGTGGTTACTTCAAGTTACTGTATGCATTCCACAGTTAGCTAGTCAACGAGGTAGTTGGTTCAAGTTACTGTGAGGCTTTGTGTGGATATTCAGCTAACTAATCAACGAGGTGGTTGGTCCAAGTTACTGACGCGTGATATGAGTCAGTCTGCGAGTCAACGAAGCAGTTGGTATAAGCGACTGGAAGCGTGGTTCACACAGATAGTCAACTTACATTGTCGTAATCTGTTAGCGTGGCATACGGTACAGAGAGTCAACAAGGGTGGGTATAACCGGCGGTGCGTGGGAAATACAGTACAGAGTACCAATGAGGCGGTTGGTCTAATTGTTGTAAGTGATTTAAGACCGAGTGTAGAGAGCCAATACCGCATTTGGTATAATCTTCTGTGCACCCCAGCACACAGTAGTGGAGGTCAACTGGGAGGTTGGTATAACCGGCTGTGTGTTGGATAGTTGTGGTGTAGCGAGTCAGCGGGGAACTGGTGTAAGCTACCAGATAGGTTTCAGTTAGGATAGCATCAGTGGCTGTATCTTAGTATTGCCACTTCGATACAGTTTCACCTTAATTTAGTAATAATAGTATAGTAGCAAGGAGGCGAAACAGAAATAACATTTTTTATTGTACCAATGATATTATTATGAATAATTAATGACACATAACCACAACCACAGCATTCTACTTACTTACAACATTAAATAGATAATTAATTAATGGTTTTTATTATTATTTGTTACTTTACTAGCGTAATAACAATTTATTAAATTAATTATGATAAATAAACCTGTATAAATAAATATAATAACAGATAGTACAGTAGTTATAATAATGTTACTATTATTTATTAATTATTTGTCAATAACTAATAAATATTACTATTATTTATTAATTATTTATAAACAATTAATAAGAAACAACAATAATAATAATAATAATTTGGAAATATTATCATTAATGATCACAATATGCTAGCTATTCATGCGGCACAGACTGTGGTATTGAGATATCATGAGTGTGCCATCATCACATCACTCTACGACCGAAGGAATAAATGGGGGAGATATTTCCATAACAACAACAAGTTAAGTTGTTCCTTCCACCTAAGTGGTTGCTTCCACGGACTTTCTGAAGGAAATATTAACAGAAATGGCAAAGTTGATTCGCTACTACCAATAGAACCAGCCTTTGATCCTTAAGAGCAGTAAGTTGATGACATGTACCAGACATATACAAGCCTTAAAAATGCTGAACTCAATCTATATAGACTCAGGCCAAGTTATGAACTCTGATTTCCAATGATTTACCACATAGGTAGGTACAGTAGTAATATCATTCAAATGCTAAATGTTCATTGCACCATTATTATTGTATTTCTGTTGTAAGGTTTTTTTAGATATATAAGCTCCTCACTTATCATAATAAATTGAAACACCCGTGGACCGTGCATAAATATAAAAATATATTTTCGAAATGTCATGTTTAGAAATGGTGTATTTTCGATTTGTTCTGTTTCGGTTGGGTCCTTTTTGAAATGTCCTTTTTTCGAAACGATGTTTTTGAATTGTCGCGGATTCGACAACAATGTATATAAAGCATAGTGTAAGCAGTTTGTGACACTACGGTTCAGTAAGAAATAAATCTAGCTCTGACACAACTTGAACAAATAAATCTGAAGGTATTTCACAAGTGGAGCAAAGAGAGTGACTTTGTTCAATATATGTTCGAATATTACAAACCGCCATGCTAGAAAATGGAAACATGTATGAGAAAATTCCAATAAATTGTACTACAAACCACATATCACTTGACATGAGCTAAATGTACATAACATGCCGTATTACATGCGGAAACAACAATAACATACCTATATCTTCATCTCATGACTGGTGACATCCAGTGATGCACAACCACTCACATCTGCGGAGACTGGAAGTTCAGTTTCTGACACAATCCACGCATCAAAAGAGTTAGCAAAAGTTTACCAAACTGATACAGCTGAAAGTTTTGAGGTAGTGGCAATATAACAACAGACCTACAAAATACCGTGAGAGTTAGTTTGGCAACTGATGTTCACATCACTCCACTAGGAGATGATCAGCTTTGTGTGACCACGGCACATTCTGCGTACAGCGTTGTAAAACATCCCAATAGCAGTATTTTTTTATTCTGCACAGTGATACATGAAACAAACCTGCAGAACTGATATGACAATATATTGTATTCAATGTAAGTGTAGTGGCATACAGATGCAAGCTGAGCTAGGACCACCCATGCTGACACAAGCTTTTCGGTAGCTTTTTTGAACTAGTGCCAACACAGGTAAATATTGACAGATGTCAAGTCATATGCTCATCAACACTACAACGATACAGACCTGCTAAACTATATTATAGTATATTGTAGATCCAGTATTCTTGAGTACTGTACAATCAACCACCTCAGGGATGCCTCGAAAAAAAGTAAGCAACCAGCAAGGCAGCAGCCAAGAGGATGCAGAGAAGGCAGAGAAAGCTGATGCAAGCAGAGACAATTGCTGACAGCAGCACTGACATAGAGGTACTGGAGATTGCTACAAGCACCGATGGAGTTACACCACCAGCTTACAGTTGCCTCCAGCCTGCCCGTGAGCCCAGCTGTGTGCAGTGAGACAGCATCAATCTCTGAGGGTACCAATTCCTCCAGGTACAGCTATATCTGATGTACCGGTAAGCTCAGTTATGTGTACTTTCCATCAAGGTCACGGTCAATTTGGTGTTGCAGCTGACAAACAGTGTATGCCCACAGGTTATTGTGCGATTGCAATTAACCGTTTTTTGTGTGAGTGCGGATGAGTGGAGTGGGAATACAATTGAGTCCATATTAATAGAAGGTACGTCAATGTGTATAGAATATAAGCCAGTTAGTTATATGTACTTTAACCCAGAAGACTTGCCAGCAAACTTTTCAGTGTTTTTTATGAATGTTCGTAGAAGAGTATTTGTTGAGGGGTATGGTGTAAGAGAGTCTAGGTATAGTGTACAATATAATGCACTGAAGATAAGCACAGAGCTGACCCAAATATTCAATAATGAGAGTGAGCAATTCTCTCAAGGAGTGTTGCTCACCATGCAAGCATACACAACAGCAATATTAAAAAACAAACACAGGATATCAAGTGGTCGACACGGGACAGATGGCCGTGCAGGTTTATACAAGTTTAACAATTTAGGGTCTGTAGCTGCATATATAGTAACAATTAGTTACAAACTTTCCAATGCACCAGAGGTACACTATAATTTATGTGGGGTTTTAATGGAGCAAGTAGCAAATGTGCTAGAGCCGCCATCATTAAGTGCAATTACAGTAACAGCAAGAACCGACATAGGTAACGATAAAAACACAAGCGTAACATATGCAAGTGTTGTGCAGAATGGTAAAACAAAGAATAATGCAGGAACAAAATATAGAGCTAGCAAATATAATACAAGTTACTATGGCGTGATAAATTTCAGGACCAGTTGGCCAGCCATCACAACCGAGAGGAACTAAACGAAAGAATGGCAACCAGAATGTAGGAGATGACGTTGGATCAACGAGAAAGCATGTGTTACATAAAGATGACAGGAGTACCAGAGTACAAACAGCATAAAGTAAACCCGTGAAGTCAACAGCTACAATACGCAAGAACAGCTACAAAGAAAACGGAGAATATAGAGAAAGAGTTAAAGCTAGGTCACATGAGATATATCAACAAGCAAGGCACATATAGAAAGTAAAAAAATTAGAGAGTATACATAAATATGCTAGTGCTGATAAACACTGGGATAATGTTAAACTGCAGATTACCAAATTGTTGATGTTGCAAAGATCAATAACGTGTTGGATAATTTGAAACAAATAAATCCTTTTTACAGCGAGGTGGAGGTAAACACATCATGGTATGATACTGTTGCACAGAGCACTAATTTGTTGAAAGATTGTGTAATTAATAATAATGATCCTGTGGTTGACAACTAATGTGTGACTGAAGATGACTGCTCTATAGAAGAATGTGTGATGGGCGACTCTGGTGTGTTAAATAGAACAGACAATGAAGCGGCTGCAATTATAGATGGAAATGTTTTGGATTCGTGCTTACAACCTATCGATATAGTTAATAAAATAAATACTGATAATATTGAATCAGCGGCAATTGCCCCGGCCGAAGGTAATCAACCTGTTAGCTTGCTTAGTGATAATTATATTGAAGCTAAATCTTTTTCTGCATTGTTTCCGGATGGAAAAAAAACACATTCGATGAGCACAGAGTAGTTAGAATCACCAGAAATAAGTATTACAATGCACGATTATTTTCAGTGGACACGCACTTTTCTTCCAACACACAATATATATTCTTTGCCCGATACGTATATGAGATGGAGCAATTTCTTTCCAGTATTCCAATTAATTTGAGGAAAAGGATCAAATGCCATAAATATCACTCGTAATATGTTGCTAGATTCCGAAACGCTAAGGGGTATTCTGAAGCCTGACCAAGGGTTCAAGTTTTCGCACAGTGAGGGGGTCACCAGAATGTTGGAAAAAGACAACGAATGATTTATTTGCAATGCTTAGATGTCTCGGCCTTCCTAACTGGTTTGTAACTTTTTCAAGTGCCGAAATTAGTAGATGGACTTGTCAGTTAGAAGCTATTTTGAAACAATCTGGTAATTCTTTTTTCAGAAAACAAAAATTGTTCGATGGATTACAAAAATAAATGCAAAGTATTAAAGTTCTAGCCCAGTAACTGCAATAA
>CALYOO010000053.1:24885-45511 GCA_945261195.1 Cryptosula pallasiana | reverse complement strand
GAAAAGACATTGTTTTTATCAAAAATGGATAAAACAATTGTAAATGAAACGAAAGCATCGTCTGACAGAACATTGATGGAATGGTACTTAATTTTAGGAACTACCACAACCAGAAGCCCTCAGGAGGATGGTACAGAGAGCCAGGGACCGTGACAATCCACCCAACGTCAACCTGTAACATCTAGTGATCGATTGGGTGTGGGCGCAGACTGTGAGTGAGAACCCTGACCAGTTCCTCATCCATGACAACAGGGGCAACACAAATAGATGAGTGGTTTTCTCCTCACCTCAATGCTTAGATGTGTTATCTCGCACACAGGAATGGTTTACGGATGGCAATTTCAGCATGGCACCACCCCATTTCAACAGGTAATAAATCCATGACAGATAAAAAAGTGTGTTCTCATGGCTATATCATGCTTCAGCCACAAACATTTCAATACCAATGCATTGTTTTAGGTGTACATCATTAGAGTGCCACTCGATGATGGAGTGATAACAGCAGCGTATGCACTACTGCAACGCAAAACCAGAGCGATCTACAGAACACTGCTCAACAGTCTGGTCCAAGCTTGCACCACAACAACCTAGGAGTGCCACAGCCCACACGCCTCCAATGCGACTTTGAGATAGCCATGCATCAGGCCATGAGAGATGTATTCCCTCATGCAGTCATAACTGGTTGTTTCTTCCATCTTACACAAGTTAGTCTGCGGCAGTAGGAGTTAAAGTGCATGAGACTCGATTCGATAGTTTAGTTGTTGGCAAGATTTCACTTTTGGTAAATGAACATTTCAGAAGATTTTTATGATCATCAGCAAATGTGTGGACACAGCGAGCTTGCTTTTTAGCTTTATGGTGTAATTAATTGTCTATTCAGATTATTTATTACCAACCACCCTAAACAGAGAAGCAAAATCAATAAATGTAAAACAAATTATCTGACAGGCCTTTCAGATAGTTAAATGAAACTTGACTGACTTGGCTAATAGATCTTAATTTTAACTGTAAATACTTTCAGAGCACCTGGCGCAAGATACAAGATCTAGGGTTGGTGCAACTTTATCGACAAACCAAGGAAGTGACAGAATTCGTTGGAATGCTTGATGGACTAGCATTCCTACCATTAAATTATGTTTTGAATGGTCTGCAGCCCTTGCGAGCTAACACCCCAAATGGTAAGTTGATATTTTTGAAACCTCAAAATATTGCAAGTTTTTCCCACTATAAAACACCTTCCATTTAACACCTCAATTTTGTTGGGATATGCTGCTGTTACCCTAGTACCAGAATCTGATATGGGATATCAACACTCCCAAAAAGCTTTGTGTGATCATTAAGTCGATCAATCTCCTGAATCAGATTTGGGTACTCCTTTTCATAAAAAAAGGTTATTACAATTGCACCATACTCAGAGTTACACTGGTATTACTTACAGGACCTGAAGAGCTAATAGACTAACTTCGACAGCACTTACATTAGTGGAGTGAGACAGGCACAGCAACAGAAGAAAGGCAATGTGAGAATAAATGTGCTAAGAGTACAACAGTTCCCAATGCAGGTGTGGAATGTAAACGCTGCTACACTGGCAGGAGACGCCCGGTCCAACAACAACTGCGAGTCCTGGAACATGAGGTGAGCAGAATGCAGCAGTTGCAAGAATAACATGTTAAAAATACTTAAGGCTTACTTTATTAAATAGATTGATTGGAAATTGGAGAGCAACATCACTGGACAGGTGTTTGAAGTTAAAATTACCGTAGGTTGGAACACTTTTGTGATCACTGATGTGCAGGAAGAATGTGCGGGAAAAATTTATTTGTGTAACAGTTGTCTATCCACCACCAAAGTTTCACGAACCAGAAACAAATGTGTAAGATTTAAAAGAATCTGTTTCTGGTTCGTGAAACTTGGGTGGTGGATAGAGATCCACCTAGTTTGGGCTCAGGCTACAAACTTGGAGTTGTGTGCATGCTTAGTGAGCAGGGCGTGCACACAACTTCAAATTTGTGGTCTGAGCCCAGACTAACATCCACCACCAAACATTTTCACTCATCAAACAAACACACACACACATCCATCATCTTTTAACTGGTTTTTTAGACTGAAACACTTGGTGGGTTACAACCATCCCTCTGTATGGAAGCTGATAGACGAAATAAGAAAAGAAGACATGTCTGATCGAGTACAGATTAGACAAGTGAACGATGGGGCTCGACTCACAAAGCGAGTAAGAAGACGTGCAACCAATCTGAATAATTGGCTAAGGACACTGTGCGAGAGATACAGAGATCAGAATCTGGACATACCTGGATTTTTGACCAGAGTTGGACATTGTATCCGGAGCATTGAGAGAGATCCAGTGGGACACTAGGAAGTACTTCGTAACTGTAATAAAGGAGCAATAAAGTCATTTGTCTTTGCGTTGCGTACCTTTTCATTTATTCTCCAACAGCTGAATATTGATTAAATAAAACTGAACAAGTTCATGCATCCTGGTTCATACATCCTGTTTTACAATCACTGATAGTACATAGTTACATGAATGGGCAGGTAATTAATGCAGTTGAATAGTGAAGCCTTGCAAAGCAATACATACCTAGTGAAACACAGAAGCTAAGCTAAGCTAAGCTAAGCCACATACATACATTTTCATTGGTGGGAATGATCTGGAAGTCTTGCAATATGTTGGCAGGTGTCAACACCACATGGAAATTTCAAGTTTCAGGTCAACATTGCAAATTCTGGCCTTTTGGTCCGGGCTAGAGTTCTACCAAAAGTTAGAGAGACATCTAAAAGACAGAATTCTAGGAGCAAGTCTTATATTTGTAAAGTAGCTTAAAAGTCTGTAGTATCTTCTATGCCAATTTTATAAATTGCATAAAAGACATCTATGTGTGTTTTTTATATAATCCCTGTAGTTGAATATTTTATCTATAATAGAGCTAACAGAGCTCTATCCACTGGTATTTTTTTCTAGAATTATACTATCGTGCTAAGTATTTCTATTTTATTATTGTCCGTATTGTATCCGTTGTTGAGCTTGCTGACTTGTGAAGTTTTGCAAATATTTCAAGTCAACTAGCCACCAAACTGCAGTTGACCTATATATATTTTAATCAATCAACTGGCAGCACGTAGTTTTGAATCTTTAAATTGCTTAATATTAATGTGCTCGCATGTTTGACATAAATACCAGCAGCTTGCCAAGCTGCAGTCACTCTTGGTTTTGTGTTGAAAGGGATAAAGTTAAATTAAAACCTTAACTGAATTTCTCTTCACTTATATCTTGTGCTATAACTGAATGACAGAATGAGTATTGCTTGGTAATTAATTTCTATTGTGGAGCAGTGGCTCGTTGTTCAGAATAAATAGACTAAAATATTTCGGCAAGGAGAGCCGCCATATTTTTTGAACGAGAGGAGAACGCTTGGTAATCGCTGGCCGCCATCTTGGTAGCTACGCAGGTAGTATAACAGGTCCGTTATAGTAACAATCTATCGTGTAAATATTAGTAAGAAATTAGGTTCTTGAATAATTTAAATACCGCTTTTACATGTGCTATTGAGTGTCGACAAACAGTGCCATTGTATCACGATTAATTGCTTAATATTAATGTTTGAGCGTTTAGATATATCATTTGAAATTTGTAGAATAGATGCCTGTAAACTTGTAGCGTTGTTGTGTGTTACTTTGTACCTTTATTATAGAGTGTGCTATAAGCAGTTAGCTAGTCAATAAGGTGGTTGGCTCAAGTTACTGCATGTGTTACACAGTTAGCTAGTCAACAAGGTGGTTACTTCAAGTTACTGTATGCATTACACAGTTAGCTAGTCAACGAGGTAGTTGGTTCAAGTTACTGTGAGGCTTTGTGTGGATATTCAACTAACTAATCAATGAGGTGGTTGGTCCAAGTTACTGACGCGTGATATCAGTCAGTCTGCGAATCAACGAGGCATTTGGTATAAGCGACTGGAAGCGTGGTTCACACAGAGAGTCAACTTAACATTGGCGTAATCTGTTAGCGTGGCATACGGTACAGAGAGTCAACAAGGGTGGGTATAACCGGCGGTGCGTGGGAAATACAGTACAGAGTACCAATGAGGCGGTTGGTCTAATTGTTGTAAGTGATTTAGGACATGGTGTAGAGAGCCAATACAGCATTTGGTATTATCCTCTGTGCATCCCAGCACACAGTAGCGGAGGTCAACTGGGAGGTTGGTATAACCGGCTGTGTTGGACAGTTGTGGTGTAGCGATTCAGCAGGAACTGGTGTAAGCTACCACATAGGTTTCAGTTAGGATAGCATCATTGGCTGTATCTTAGTATTACCACTTGGATACAGTTTCACCTTAATTTAGTAATAATAGTATAGTAGCAAGGAGGCGAAACAGAAATAATATTGTTTATCGTAGCAATGATATTATTATGATTAATTAATAACACAACCACAGCATTCTACTTACTTACAACATTACATAGATAAATAATTAATGTTTTTATTATTATTTGTTACTTTACTAACGTAATAACAATTTATTAAATTAATTATGATAAATAAACCTGTATAAATAAATATAATAACAGATAGTACAGTAGTTATAATAATTTTACTATTATTTATTAATTATTTGTCAATAATTATTAAATTTCACTATTATTTATTAATTATTAATTATTAATAAGAAACAACAATAATATTAATAATAATAATAATTTGGAAATATTATTATTAATGATCACAATATGCTAGCTATTCATGCAGCACTTGAGGTATCATGAGTGTGCCATCATCACATCACTCTGCGGCCGAAGGAATAAATGGGCAGATATTTCCATAACAACAAGTTAAGTTGTTCCTTCCACCTAAGTGGTTGCGTCCACGGACTTTCTGAAGGAAATATTAACAGAAATGGCAAAGTTGATTCGCTACTACCAATAGAACCAGCCTTTGATCCTTAAGAGCAGTAAGTTGATGACATGTACCAGACATATACAAGCCTTAAAAATGCTGAACTCAATCTATATAGACTCAGGCCAATTTATGATTTCTGATTTCAACGATTTACCACATAGGTAGGTACAGTAGTAATATCATGCAAATGCTAAATGTTCATTGCACCAATATTATTGTATTTCTGTTGTAAGGTTTATTTTTAGATATATGAGCTCCTCACTTATCATAATAAATTGAAACACCCGTGGACCGTATTAATAGGGGCATAAATATAAAAATATATTTTCGAAATGTCATGTTTAGAAATGGTGTCTTTTCGATTTGTTCTTTTTCGGTTGGGTATTTTTCGAAATGTCTTTTTTCTAAACGATGTTTTCGAATTGTCGCGGATTCGACAACTATGTATATAAAGCATAGTGTAAGCAGTTGTGACACTACGGTTCAGTAAGAAATAAATCTAGCTCTGACACAACTTGAACAAATAAATCTGAAGGTATTTCGTAAGTGGAGCAAAGAGAGTGACTTTTTTCAATATATGTTCGAATATTACAAACCGCCATGCTAGAAAATGGAAACATGTATGAGAAAATTCCAATAAATTGTACTACAAACCACATATCACTTGACATGAGCTAAATGTACATAACATGCCGTATTACATGCGGAGACAACAATAACTACCCATATCTTCATCTCATGGCTGGTGACATCCAGTGATGCACAACCACTCACATCTGTGGAGACTGGAAGTTCAGTCTCTGACACAATCCACACATCAAAAGAGTTAGCAAAAGTTTACCAAACTGATACAGCTGAAAGTTTTGAGGTAGTGGCAATATAACAACAGACCTACAAAATACCGTGAGAGGTAGTTTGGCAACTGATGTTCACATCATCCACTAGGAGATGATCAGCTTTGTGTGACCACGTCACATTCTGCGTACAGCGTTGTGAAACATCCCAATAGCAGTATTTTATATTCTACACAGTGATACATGAAACAAACCTGCAGAACTGATTTGACAAGATATTGTATTCAATGTAAGTGTAGTGGCATACAGATGCAAGCTGAGCTAGACCACCCATGCTGACACAAGCTTTTCGGTAGCTTTTTTGAAGTAGTGCCAACACAGGTAAAAATTGACAGGTGTCAAGTCATATGCTCATCAACACTACAACGATACAGACCTGCTAAACTATATTATAGTATATTGTAGATCCAGTATTCTTGAGTACTGTACAATCAACCACCTCAGGGATGCCTCGAAAAAAGTAAGCAACCAGCAAGGCAGCAGCCAAGAGGATGCAGAGAAGGCAGAGAAAGCTGATGCAAGCAGAGAAAATTGCTGACAGCAGCACTGACATAGAGGTACTGGAGATTGCTACAAGCACCGATGGAGTTACACCACCAGCTACAGTTGCCTCCAGCCTGCCCGTGAGCCCAGCTGTGTGCAGTGAGACAGCATCAATCTCTGAGGTACCAATTCCACCAGGTACAGCTATATCTGACATACCGGTAAGCTCAGTTATGTGTACTTTCCATTAAGGTCACGGTCAATTTGGGGTTGCAGCTGACAAACAGTGTATGCCCACAGCTTATTGTGCGATTGCGATTAACCGTTTTTGTGTGAGTGCGGATGAGTGGAGTGGGAATACAATTGAGTCCATATTAATAGAAGGTTCGTCAATGTGTATAGGATATAAGCCAGTTAGTTATATGTACTTCAACCCAGAAGACTTGCGAGCAAACTTTTCAGTGTTTGTTATGAATGTTCGTAGAAGAGTATTTGTTGAGGGGTATGGTGTAATAGAGTCTAGGTATAGTGTACAATATAATGCACTGAAGATAAGCACAGAGCTGACCCACATATTCAATAATGAGAGTGAGCAATTCTCTCAAGGAGTGTTGCTCACCATGCAAGCATACACAACAGCAATATCAAAAACAAACACAGGATATCAAGTGCTCGACACGGGACAGATGGCCGTGCAGGTTTATACAAGTTTAACAATTTAGGGTCTGTAGCTGCATATATAGTAACAATTAGTTACAAACTTTCCAATGCACCAGAGGTACACTATAATTTATGTGGGGTTTTAATGGAGCAAGTAGCAAATGTGTTAGAGCCGCCATCAATAAGTGCAATTACAGTAACAGCAAGACCCGACATAGGTAACGATAAAAACACAAGCGTAACATATGCAAGTGTTGTGCAGAATGGTAAAACAAAGAATAATGCAGAAACAAAATATAGAGCTAGCAAATGTAATACAAGTTAACATAGCGTGATAAATTCAGGACCAGTTAGCCAGCCATCACAACCGAGAGGAACTAAACGCAAGAATGGCAACCAGAATGTATGAGATGACGTTGGATCAACGAGAAAGCATGTGTTACATAAAGATGACAGGAGTACCAGAGTACAAACAGCTTAAAGTAAACCCGTGAAGTCAACAGCTACAATACGCAAGAACAGCTACAAAGAAAACGGAGAATATAAAGAAAGAGTTAAAGCTAGGTCACATGAGATATATCAACAAGCAAGGCACACATAGAAAGTAAACAATTAGAGAGTATACATAAATATGCTAGTGATGATAAACACTGGGATAATGTTAAATTGCAGAACAAAAAGAGTTATGCTACCGATCAAAGGCATCGCATGAACAAAATATTGGAGGGTAAAATAAAATACGTCAATTATGCTAGGTATAGAGATCACCTTATTGCAAGTGGTAAAGATAGATATACAAACAATGTTAGTTACAGAAAACACCATATTAAAAGTGGTAAAGACAAATATGCACATAATGTTAGTTACAGAGAACACCTAATGGCAAGAAGCAAACAGAAATATGCAAAATGATGAGAGTTTTAGAGAGAGTGTGATTGCGAGTGGAATACGAAGTTATAGTACACACAAAGAGCATCTTTCAAATATGCATTACGCTGTCAACTATGTTAGATTAGAATCTGCAAAAAGTCCAACGTTTATATACTGTGTATGTGATCGTCTGTTGTTTGACACTCAAGTAAAATTATTTAAACCGCACATGTACGCGCACGCAGAATTGGTAGCACGCTGTGTTAATGATGATTATTTGCACGCTAATTGTGGAGGTTGCGGGGAGAATTGTCAGAGTCACCAATATATTTCCTATACTTGCAGTAATCACATAAACACTAGGAAACTTCCATCCCAGGCAAAAGTTAACAGTATGCTTTTAATAGAAAGAGCTGATCATTTTCAATCAGTGAATTCACTGGAACAACAACTGATATCATTGTACTTGCCATTTGAAAATTAGTTTCATTAGTGAGAGCTGGTCAAAGAGCTATAAAAGGACCTGTAATTAGTTTTTCGTCAAATTTGCGAGCTGTTGCCAATGTTTTACCACAGTCATTGGGAGAATCAAAATTACTTCCTATTAAACTAAAACGTAAGCTAATGTATAAAGGTTATACAGATTACCAAATTGTTGATGTTGCAAAGATCAATAAAGCGTTGGATAATTTGAAACAAATAAATCCTTTTTACAGCGGGGCGGAGGTAAACACATCATGGTATGATACTGTTGCACAGAGCACCAATTTGTTGAAAGATTGTGTAATTAATAATAATGATCCTGTGGTTGACAACGAATGTGTGACTGAAGATGACTGCGCTATAGAAGAATGTGTTGGGCGACTCTGGTGCGTTAAATAGAACAGACAATGAAGCGGCTGCAATTATAGCTGGAAATGTTTTGGATTCGTGCTTACAACCTATCGATCTAGTTAATAAAATAAATACTGATAATATTGAATCAGTGGCAATTGCCCCCGCCGAAGGTAATCAACCTGTTAGCTTGCTTAGTGATAATTATATTGAAGCTAAATCTTTTTCTGCACTGTTTTCGGATGGAAAAAAACACATTCGATGAGCACAGAGTACTTAGAATCACCAGAAATAAGTATTACAATGCACGATTATTTTCAGTGGACACGGGCTTTTCTTCCAACACACAATATCTTTGTGTGTTGGTTGTGTGTTGTGTAATAATTTTTGACCGATACGTATATGAGATGGAGCAATTTCTTTCCAGTATTCCAATTAATTTGAGAAAAGTATCAAATGCCATAAATATCACTCGTAATATGCTGCTAGATTCCGAAACGCTAAGAGGTATTCTGAAGTCTGACCAAGGGTTCAAGTTTTTCGCACAGTGAGGGGGTCACCAGAACGTTGGAAAAAGACAACGAATGATTTATTTGCAATGCTTAGATGTCTCGGCCTTCCTAACTGGTTTGTAACTTTTTCAAGTGCCGAAATTAGTAGATGGACTTGTCAGTTAGAAGCTATTTTGAAACAATCTGGTAATTCTTTTTTTAGAAAACGAAATTCGTTCGATGGATTACAAAAATAAATGCAAAGTATTGAAGTCTAACCCAGTAACTGCAATAAAGATGTTTTATCATAGGGTAGAATTGTTTTTTAAGTACATTTTGCTAGGACCCAGTTATCCTATAGGAGAGATTGTAGATTAATTTTATGGAGTAGAATTTCAAGCTAAGGGAGCACCTCATTTTCACTGCTTATTGTCACACACAGAAAAACGTGGAGGAGTTTTAATCCTATTTCAATCAATTCTTACTATCCACGAACGTAATCACCTGAGCGATTAAAATGTGATTAAACAGGGAGTGATTTATTACCACAGCCAATGCACTGGTTAATGGTCCGTATTCAATCACTTTAGGATTAAAATTTGGATTGAGTTAGTCTCCCAAGGATTAAAAACAAGAGCATTTCTGATCACTGTATATGCATATTGTTAATCGCATGATGATTGTCTTCGGAGCATTGCTAGTCCAATCATTGATTAAAGTTAGGATCAATATTAATCTTCCTTGAGTGCTATGTTTGTACGGTTTTTCTTTGAGAGCGATTAAATATTGGAAGCGATTTGAATTGGAGGTAATTCTTTTGTATTGAATCTAGCTGGTAAAAAATGACAAAGCTCATTTCAGAATGTAATGGCAACTTGTATTGAACAAAGAAACTGAGATCAGTACAACACCATTAAAAAGAAAATACAGCGATTACAACATAAAACCAACTAAGAAGATAGAAAAGAAATCGATAAAAATAACTGGCTCGATTGAATGATGATTAGTATAGTATAGTCTATTAGGACGTAGATCCACTGGGGTACACCCCGCGTACATGCAATATTTTCCAAGTTGAAACTGAGAGATGATGGCTGATTTTGATCTTCAAGCTCCTAAAATAAGAGTGACATCATTAGGCACATTTTACAATAAGAAGGTATCCAAAAATAAAAAATAAACCAAATCCAACAAACCTTCAGAAGTTGGAAATGAAGATTGGGCAACATCACAGCTGTTTGTTCATCACCTGTGAGCTCTTAACTTCATGTATATTCAATTTTTGTTTAAAGAAGGACATCTCTAGTTGGTGACTGTTCTAAAATGCAGAATTCTGATATAGTAGCAACTTTTATTTGCAGCCACTTCAAGTTCAAAAGTTTTGAATGTGACAAAAAAGAAAACAATCAATTAGTTACTAAACAACATTCAACATCATTTGTTCAGTTTAGTATTTTAACTTAGTTACTAATCAACATACAAACAATTGTGTATTCATAGTATATCTTATTTACCTGCTTCTGTGTCATCATTAACTTAGAGTTTTGTGACAGCTGTGTAAGCCTTCATCATCTTCGTGTGCTCTCTTTGTTAGTGATTGAAGCGGGAAAATAATAGCCTATTCAGGGACAATAATAAGACTGCATGCTTAGGCGATCATTGATACCCCCACTTGCTATTAGGTAATCATACTATAAATGCCAAGGCTTTTCCCCATTTTAATCATATCAGGAGTAAAGTCCAACTTGAAGATAAGAGCCAGAGTTCAATCATTTTGGGATTAAAGTTTTTACTGGGTCAGTAAAGCTAACAATTAAGGACTTGTAGAATAACAACACTGTAGAACCACATTGTAATCGCTTGAGGAGTAAAGTTCTTACTAGCTGATTAAAACCAGAGTTTAATCCCCTGAGAGTGATTTATTGACCTACCCACAATTTCTGGCAAAGTTATTGTCTGATTTTAATCCTTAATTACTCCTTCCAGCAAACACTCCCAAATTTTCTACTGAAATACCAGATATCACCCCTAATGATGCCGGATTGTACTCTTATATTAATCATTACAATGTTTAATCACCTGTTTAATCCCAAATGTTCCACTTTTTTCTGTGTGTGTTGGGTAAAGGGTGCACTTAAATTGAATAGAGACTCACATGACGTTGTTGTTGATTTCATAGACAGGTATGTTTCAGCAACACTGCCAGACAATCACACCGATCCAGAACTGCACGAGTTGGTCACCAATGTCCAAAAGCACAGTAAAAGTCAATCGGCGTCATGTAAAAGGGGCAAAAATAAAATGTGCAGATTTAATTTTCCTAAACCTGCATCAAATATGATGTTTATTGTTGAGCCATCAAATGAAGCAATTGCTTCTAATAAAAATAAAGATAAAGAATTGTTGGTTAGGTTGCACGATTTGCTGGAAAAGGGAACATAAGGAAATGCCAATGACGAACTATATAAAGAAAGTGGTTTTGATAATTTTGTTCACTTTCAAGAGACTATGAGATTATTGACAAGGAGATCAGCTGTTATCCTTAAGAGAAACTTTAACGAAACATACATTAATAATTATAATAAGCACCTTTTTGAGAGCTTGGAATGCAAACATAGATATTCCGTATGTTATATACCCTTATAGCTGTATTATGTATATTGTATCGTATATTAGTAAGAGTGAGAGTGAGTTAGGAAATATCTTAAAGAACACTCGTGATTCACTGGTTGAGCAGGGTAAGGATTTGAATACAGCTTGGCAAATGAAGGATTTAGGTCATAAGTATTTTACTCATAGAAAAGTATCCATAGAGGAAGCTGTGGTAAGATTATGTGGTATGCATTTAAAACAATTTAGTAGACAAATAATTCTTGTACCGACTAATGAGGATGATATGAGAATGAGTGTACCTATTAACCAAATCAATAAAATAGCTAACGATGATGTTGTTGATGGGGAAACAAAAAAAATTTGGGTGACATCCCTATATGATAGGTACTGTTCTATACCTAGAGAGGAGTTATTTGAGAATATGTGTCAGGATCGTTTTGCTTCAGACTATAAAGTACTTAGTAAATCAGAAGCAGGTAAGAGTATTAACAGCGAGAATGTGTATAGACTGGAGAATGATTGTGGTTATGTGATGAGAATGAGAAGAACGAAAAGTAAATCTGCAGTAATTAGGTATACAAGGTTTTTTGAAGAGTCCAACTATGAAGAATACTATTTGACACTTCTTAAATTGTACTTGCCGCACCGAAACGTTAAAAACAACTTAAACCTGATAAGTATGATACTTAAAGATAATTTTGTGAATTTGCTTCTGTTAAAATATTTTTATCTGATCCACCAATGACAGTTCACGATATTGTCAAAGCTAATCAAACGTATAATGATGAAGGTAACAATAGTAAGCTTTTCGATGAGGCTTGGGAGCTGTAAAGATCGGACGGTGATTTAGAGGATGCATGGGCATTGCGAGCGCCTAATACTGAGTTTGACCGCCAAAACCAGATTTGTGAGCGTGAAGACGGCACTAGCAATAACTTAGAAGAAAACGACGTTTTATTACCAGAACTTGAAAATACTAACAGAAATGCCAACAATAACCTTTGCGCTTTTGAGTTGTTAACAAATAACATTAAACCTTTGATGCAATCAATGAATGAGAAACAAAAACAGATATTTTATTATGTAAGAAACTGGTGTCTCAACGTAAAACGCTGCCGGCGCATTTCTTCTCCTTTTCACATCTTTGTCACTGGTGGTGCTGGTGTCAGCAAATCACACATTATTAAATGCATTTACCACATGTTACACCATATGTTAAGGGATAGTGAAGCACCCAATGATGTAACGGTTTTGCTCTTGGCACCCACTGGCACAGCTGCACACAATATATCTGGTCACACAATTCATTCTGCACTTGAAATACCTGTAACTACTACAGCACACTCTCAACCATTATGTTCGGATACGTTAAACACACTGAGAGCTGTTCTCGAAAATGTAAGAATAATAATTATTGATGAAGTATCAATGGTGAGTCCGAGGCTGCTTGAGCATGTAGATGGAAGGCGGCGGCAATTGAAAGGAGTGAGTCAGTCTGATGAATCACTGTATTTTGGTGGAGTGAGTGTGCTTGCTGTGGGGGATTTCTATCAGCTGTCTCCTGTAAGGGCAACAGCGTTAGTTATTTCCAAAACGTGCTATGGTAATGCTTTGTTTAGAGACAATTTCATGTGTATTGAGCTGAATGAAGTGATGCGACAGAAAGACGATGCATTATTTGCAAATGTTTTAAATAAATTAGTAAAGCAAAAACATGCAAAATTGGATACAGAAACTGCTACTAAGTTGTCCAGCCGAGTAGATATTTCACAACTACCAGATGATGCTTTGCATGTCTATGCTACAAATAAAAAGGCTGAAAGCTATAATAGAGTTGAATTAGATGAAGTTTGTGATGTATTGTATTCCATTGATGCGTATGGCTATTTTGAAGATAAAATTAGCGGTACGTTATCTAAACTTACTAAATATAAACCAGGCACCTCAAATGATTTGCCCTCAACACTTAACTCATAAAAGTCCTTGATTGAGCATTGCTCGGAATGGAGTTATGTGTCCAAAAATCCTTGATTGAGCAGTGCTCGGACGTTATTTTGTTCGGTTTTCGGAACTTATTGCACAAGTTTGTGTAGACTGACCTAAATAAATCTTATGCCATCGTGTAGAACAGAGTCTTGCCTATTCTCTGTTTTTTTTTAAGACTCTACGACCTTCTAAACGGAAACAGTTCCTAATATCCTTGACCCTATCACTCCCTGTATTCAATTTCGGTGTTTTTTTTTCATAATGATGGGCAGTTTTTTTTCTGGAAAGGAGCAAGCACATTGTTTTTTCTTCTGATTTAATTAGTTTATTATCATCTTAGCTTGTTTCAGCTATTTGATAATAGAATCGAAGGTTAGTGAGCTGGTAATTAATTATTTAGAAACGGCGTTGATTAATAATCGATTTTAATTTTTTTTTTATTATTTTTGTAAAGTTGTTGATTGATGTTGTTCTATATATGAAAAAGTAGCTCTAAATGCTTCTAGTTCATCCGTGCACCAATAAGGGCTTTATTTTTCCTTGTAATAAAAATGTTGACTATTTTCAACAAAAAAATTGTGCAGCCAGTGCTAGATTGTTGTTGCATAGTTCTAACGCTCTTTTGCATATTTTTGCTTCAAATTTTGCTAGTTTATCAAGATTTTGTCCTCTTTTCAGCTGTGCTATCAGTTTTACATTTAGTGTTATTTTTTTCTTACTGGTTGATCTGCCAAAGTCATTACTAAGAAATGGTCTCCGAACTAAAAAAATAAAAATGGTTTAGACTGGTGGAATCAATATGTTATTAAGTCTCCTCAGAGAAGAGAGAATGCTGGTTCATATGAGCATAAATTAGTTAGCATATCATGTCTAGACGAATTTTAATAAAACTTTTATAATTGAAGTTTTTTTAACAAAGCGGGTGAACGATGACCACAGTAATTGGTGAAAGCGATTGAAAATCAAAGAGTTTTAACGTAGGAATAGATAATAGAGTTGTGTTAACCAGGAATATCGATGTAGAAAATGGTTTAGTAAACTGAATATTTGGTACTGTAGTTCATGTAGATTTAAATAATAGCGATATAGTAGAGAAAATATATGTAAAGTTTGATAGCGATAGGGTTGGATTAGGTCTCGATCCTGTAATACCACCAAATGTTCCAAAGAACACTATGGTCATTACAAGGTTTGATGCTGTGTTAGAAAAATCAAAACACATTACCGGGCGTCAGTTTCCTTTGAAACTGGGTTGGGCAGCCATTGTACACAAGACTCAGGGTATGACACTTGACAAAATGGTTTTTGTTATGCAGAGAACTTTCTTACCAAGCCAATCATATGTTGCTTTAAGTGGAGTATCTAGTTTAAATGGATTATACATTAAAAACTTAAAATCAAAATACATATACGTGGACGAAGAAATGCAGAGTAGTTTGAAAGACCTTAAAAATTTGGATTTGAGCTTATTTGGAAGAAGTAATGCTTTCATTGGGTGGCATAATGTTCAAGGATTGTGTATAGTAAACTTGATGACATTAATAAAACTTATTCCTCTAGTTATGAAGTAATTTCTTTAACTGAAACCTGGCTATCACCCACTATTATCGATTCGATTGTGAATATCCCCGACTTTAACATACTTGCAATGTTGTTATAGTGTTGATAATTTTAAAAGTGACGGAAATTTATAGTTTGATAGATTGATCAGGTAAAATATGTAGAAAATAAAACAGGTAGACATCAAAAATGAAAACAGCTGAAGCATAACTTATGAGCTGCAAGAAATGTCCAGATAGCTCATATTAAACAGGTGCAACTAATTTTATGTGTGCGTTGTCTTCTCTATGAAAAACATGAACAATAGTAAAGCTTGATTTGTTTTCGCTAATCAAGGAACTGTGAAGTTGTTACAAAGGCGTGATGTGTCTCTTAGCAATAGAAGTATTATTTGGCGTATTCATGTTAGTACTGTTTGTTGTGTATATTATGTTGAATAACATGTTTAACAAGATATGTATGTAATTACAGTCATTATAACTTGCTTTACAAACAGATGTCTACCGCGTTTTTGTTCTTGAACTAGTTTGAAAGACCGAGTAGGTATTTTTGTCAATGGTTTTACGTTTAGTCAGTAAAAGTTATTTGCTAATTGTGTTAAATATTTTACACCAACAAAAAAATGTGTTGTAATTGAGAATTAGGGAAAATAAATGCAAACTGTTCCTGCTGTTGTTTTGTGGTTGATACTTTGATGGTCTTACCAAAGTTCACAATAATTTGTTGAAATGCCTTAAAGCTAGTTTGCTGTATTAACCCAATAACAAACCGGTATGTTTGGTACAAGGGCTTTGGACCCGCCCATAATACATAAAAAACCATGTGCAGGCCACTAGATTGGTTCATTTATTCCTCAACTATCATTCAGGTAAGAGCTGCCAGCAAACATTTTTTTTGTTCCTTCATTGCCTATCATACAAAACACATTAATTCACGTAAATAGATTTTTTAAAAAATCATCACGGGCTATTGTTTTTATTTATTAAAGTTTTTTTCTTTTATTAAATTGTTTTTGGTTGTCATGAATGCTTGTATTTGTTGGACTTTATTCTCAATTGTAGCAGAAAGTATTTCATTAAAGAATTTATAGCAAATGTAAGTACAAAAGTTTAGACACAGAAGGGCACAGCACAGCACTATATGTGCACTGTTTTAAATGTTAGCAGCTCTATATAGTGATTTGGGTACAATGTGTAGCACAAAATGAATGCGTTCCTGTATAATTTCGGTCGATAATCATAAATAGTTGATTGATGATGGTGTATACATATTTTTTATGTTTGTCTTGCTGTATACAAATTGGCTGTACTGTGGGTTTTTTTACATACAAGTTAGGCTCAAAGAATAAAATGTTTCTCTTGTAGATGCCTGCACAAGTAAAGGTTGCCATATGTGGCCACAGTTTTGTGAACAGGTTAAGTGCTCGTATCAGTAACAATGTAAGTGCAGTATAAACTATGCGTAACATAATTGTATCATTTAATGAGCTCAATGAAGTTGGTTGTTTTTTTAATAAATAATGTAATAGTAATACTTGTGATGTTACTGTTGGATTCATTCATCGTTTACAGAAGCTTTCATGGAAAATTCCAAATACAATCTTAGCATTATTCAGAGTGCCAGGAGCAAAACTTGCCACATCTCCAGTGGGTATGAGTTTCATTGCTTAGATTGAGGAATATGGCAGTGATTGTAGTTAGATTAGGTACAGCAATCTTTTGCAGGAACAAAGTATCATGGTTAACCACAAAGTTTTACACACAAACACATATATTACTAGCTACTAAAAATGTTACATGACTTGTCAAGTGCAGTGTGATAACAAAACATATTATTTACAGCTGCAAGCGCACCAAGATGTTGTCGTGGTTCATTGTGGTGGCAATGAATTGGGGTTTACTGACTTCACACCATCGCAGTTGGCAGATGAGTATATAAAAAAGTATAAAAATGCTGCCAACATTGTGATATATTGCTCAGTGGTCGGCAGGGAAAAGCCATGGGGCATGAGTGCCAAAGCCTTCCATGCGGCTGCCTGCGAATTTAACTGCCATTTGAGAGATAGATTGAAGTACGTAGCCCATCACTATTACTGGGCATATGATTGCTTAGACAGACATATTGGCCACGATGGTGTGCACTTTAATAGTGATGGGGAACGTCGCTTCTTTCTATCTCTGAAATTGGCTATCAAAAAAATTGCCGTGCCTTATGCACGCAAGAGGGCGGCAGTTAAGTGTCCTGGGCGTGTTCCTGTCACCATTGACCAGTCATCTGCCAGCTGCGGGTAAAGCCTGAATCATTGTCACTACAATGAGCCTCTAACAGAACTGTGCTTCTCGAAGCTACATGGAGTGGCTCCTTAATTCACAGGTAATTGTCAGTGATATAGTTTGCACTGGCGATGAGTTGTAGTACTTTTCATTGACACAAGAAGTGCTACACACGTGTATGATGATATATTTATTTTATCTTTACAGACAGTCTTCAATGCACAAGTGGCTAGACTCTGCAGCTGACAAAAACCCTACATAATATGCTTATCAGATTTTTTTTTCATGTTCTATTGTATAGTTTAAATTAATTTTTTTGCACTTATATTATATATCATATCTGTTCATGTGCAATAAATCTTCTGTTGTATGGTTTCAAACGTAAAATAGATTCATGCAACTCAAAAACGCTGTGCACTTGATTGTGGCATGAAACATGTGTAAAAAAAATGATAAACATGGCGATAATGAGTATTAAGGCTCTTGGAAACATCATGCATTTAATTAGAAATTATTAAGTAGAGAAAAACATATTCCATAAATTTGCAAGCTATGTGAAGCGGCCTTACATATACATGATGGTTGCAAGTAGATAGAACCAAAGATTCTGCTTAGAAGAATAATATGAAACTATTATATATGTATTGAAAAACGAGCAACAAAACATTAACAGAAACCTTGCCAATGCAGCTATCAAACCTGAGCTACTTGATTTGCTGGTCACTGGGTATACAGTTACACGACCATGGCATTATAAAGTGCTTCAATTATTTACTTTGAGTTTTCTCCTGCTTTCATCCACAATTTAAATGAACTGCTTGGAAATTGAATTCACCTTTTGAGACTGGGCGTTACAAGGAGAGCTCCAGTGGCCCTTGCAGAGCCCCGTATGCAAGATAAAAAAATAACTATTTTTAGTTATTACAGCTCATGCAGTAGTAGTTGTGTGCTAGTGGGAGTTTCTCTAGCATTTAGTAGTAAACTATTGAACTATACTACTATGGAGTAAACACGTTTCCAACCTCCCACTGAAGAGACTGGTTAGCTTGTGTACTGGTATTTTTTTGCTCTGAGAGATTGGTAGTAGGGGTGTTTGAAACAAAGTTGAAATGACCAGTTTTAAGTGATCTCTTTTTTATGGCAATAATTGTTGTATAAGGAAAGGTGGTAAAGTAAGTCATTGCCTGCCATTTATTGTAATAGAACCCGATGAACACTTATGAGCAAAAAAATCTGGGACAATGGTCTCAAAATTGCAGTAAGAAAAACAATAAATCAAAAAAAGCAACAATAGTCGGCCATTTTTCCTCAAATAACCAATGGTTCCTTATAATAATTTTAATAGAACAACTATTTTTTCTGATTTTTTAATAAATTTTGTGCTCATGTGAAGTTCAACACTTCCACTTATTTTTTATTCAAATGGCTATTTTGATAAGAAATGCAACTATTCGGCTTCGTCTTTTCTCAAAAAATTTACAGCTGCTGGGGAAAATCAAACATGAGAAATGGTTAAAAAATATATTGCATAAAAATGCAATTTAGTAATATAAGCACATTCACACTTCCACTGAGGAAAGCAAAAAAATACTGAAGGAAATCACCAAATGCTTTCTAACTGCACCTTCAAAGAGACGATCATCACATCAGAACTGTCAGTGGAAGGTAATATCATTGAGACCTAAAGATGACGGTTGATTGATAATTGAGTTAAATGAAGAATAATTATTAAATTAAGTAATTGTTATAAGTAAATTTATTATTATGAAATTCATTTATTTTTATAAAAACAAATACAATAATACCTACATGTATATTATAACAACAATAATACTTGTTAAAATAATAGTAGAAGGAAGTAGTACGCAAATATCTTATAGTACAGCAATTGTCCTATTGTAGAGATGAGGACAAGATTGCAGCAAGGATTTATGTGAATAACTGCTTTGTTAAACGTGTTTTTAATTATATTGATGAGCAATAAACATGTTTTTGCAAATCGCAAACCAGGTTTCTGAATTCAGCGACAAGAAACTAGATGGACTAATATAACCAATTTTTTTGCACCAGAATGTAATTGAATAGTTGAGAGATTATCAAGAAAGCTGTTGCAACCAGAGAGCATGCTGGTATTTTCAATTTGGCACTGCTTACAAAGTGTGGACAAATATATGTTACATAAATCGCAATGTTGTATCTTCAGAAAAATGACCTAACAAGCCACAATGAACAATTTGAACTAAACTCCTGGGCTCAGAATCAATTGTCTGGGTTCTAATAACAATGATTGAACGTGCATGCTGCAACTCTATTGATTTGAGGGTGTATAAGTTTTTGTCTAGAAATCCGATAGAAAACTATTTATTTGTGATAAACTTAAAAACAAATTTTTAACACAATGTAAGTCTCTAGGGATGTTGTTTTCATGTTTTTCTAGAAGCAAGTGCCTAAAAGCATTTGCATAAACTCAATCAAATCTTGAGCTAAGAAACGTTCATAATCAAAAGCTAGCTGTGGACAAAAATGTTACACACATCGTAACCTAGACTAGTCTATGCTTGCAGTCCATTAACTCATGAATGTGTAGTGAGAACTTCTCAATGTTTTGTGCCTGTAACCTCCAGCATGTTGAGCATAATATACTATAAAATGAAACACCTGGCTTGAAAAAAAGATTTGCCTAACTCCAGCCATCCTGTGCCACTTTGTTTCAAACAGACCCAGTACAACTATCAGCGAATTTGTAGAACACAATCTGCAATGCTGCTCAAAAAATTAAGTGAGCAGCAGCAATGTTAAATTTGGCAATACGCACCACCATCACCATAATTTATAATTATTGCGATGATAATGAGATAAAAGTATCAGCAATCATCAATAGACATCTAGCAGTATAGATGAAAATAAAATTAATGATGCTAGTAGTAGTAGTAGTAGTAGTAGTAGTAGTAGTAAGTAGTAGTAGTAGTAGTAGTAGTAGTAGTAGTAGAGTAGTAGTAGTAGTAGTAGTAGTAGTAGTAGTAGTAGTAGTAGTAGTTAGTAGTAGTAGTAGTAGTAGTAGTAGTAGTAGTAGTAGTAGTAGTAGTA
>CALYOO010000053.1:0-24685 GCA_945261195.1 Cryptosula pallasiana | reverse complement strand
TGTTGGGGACGTCACTAACATCAACCATCGATCGGCATTGACAATCGATGTACAATTCTATGTCTTGTCGTTCTATGCCTTATCGTTCTACGTCTTGTCATTCAATATTATTATTAATTGCTAACATTTGCTCACTAGTGTGCTCAATCAACCATTTAGCTACAGACAGCCCATTATTACTTCTAGACAATTCATTCGCTGTAGTGTACCAATTAACTTGTGCCAGGCGTGGCCTGCATTCAAACCTTTTGTATCTTTGCTAAACCTTTTGTATTCCTTTTGTATAAATATTTGTGTAAGTGAATAATAAAATCAGAGTTAACCTGACTCTCACATGCTCAGATGATTCGCTCAGATGACTCTCACCCTACACAGACAAGCACAACTAACTCAAGCGGAAGATAGCATTTATAACACCAGCTTGGTGAAGTCGACTATCGGTGCGGGCAACCACTAGTAGAAAGTGAACAGTCGAAATCAACCTTCACTACATACGACCTATTGGCGTATGATACTGAAACGATGTTCCCTCTGATATTCCGACGCTTTACAGTTATTCCTTTCGGCCGGAAAGTCAGTGGAAAGAGTGGCAGTCAATTCGACCCCTCATTGTGTATAGCTTACGAGCGTACAACACTGCAAATTTCGATCGTTTGGAATAATCTGCCGACCTTGCTGCTTACAGAATAACACTAAAAGATACCAACTAAACTGCACCAAATATTCACTGAGTTGTGGGAAACTGTACAGGTGGCAAGCTACCAGTTCCACCCTAAAATTCTTGTACAATATGACATCTGTATGACATGCTAGTCTATCCACATTAAAAAAGGTTAACAATAATACGTAATAATAGTATCAATAAATTATTTATGGTAGTATTAGTTAGTCATAGTTATATAGATATTATAGTATTAGTAACGGGAAGTTATTTAAAATTTTATTCGTATTTACTATATTTATTTTTGCAATATTAATGATAATAATTTCAATTTATTTGATTTTATAATCTTCGATCAATTTAAATGTTCATTTAATTTTATTAGTAATATATTTTAATAATAGTTATAATTATTATTATTCATATTATAATTATTTGTTGTCGTAATAATATAATAATGATAATAAGAATAATTATTATTATTTTCGTTGATCATGTCTTGACTTTGAACATATGCATTGGGCTATGTAGACCTGACAGAGGTCAAATCTTGTATCTTGGTGCGACAATCTTTAAAAAGTTGGACGGGTGAGCATATTACTGAAAATGCTCTGATACATTGACAACTATTGACCTTTTGTGCTGTACTTTGTGAAGACCTAAACTTGAGCAAGCGGCAGAGCTCCGAGACCCTTTTTTAATCAAACACACAGATGACTTGGAGCTACTGCAAAATAAGGTGCTGCGTTTCGTTGGGAACATAAGGGGTGGATTCGGAGTCATCGAAAAAAGAAGCCTCGGGGCTTAAATTACTTTCAAATAGCAGATTGCGAATGTTTTATTTATTAGTCGGTAATTCTGAAGAGCCGTTTAAAGAAATTAACGAGATGATAAACCATATTTTTTCTATCCATGGTCTAAAACAAGAGCCCAGTCACAGGGTATTCCTGAAGCAGCTTTTACAAATAGTAGTATGTGTTATAACAGTTTTATAGTGAGGACAGACAGAGAGATATGAGCTTCATAGTCCAGAAAACCAATTTTAGTATGTTCTTTTTAGATAATTGATGGCCTTCTCTTCTGCTAGTAGAGTGGTCTAGAGACTATTTCAAACTTGAACTTGATTATTATTACTATCATTCATTTGATGATGATCCAGTTAATCTTATTTAAATGGTTACGTATATGAAATATTGAATTGTTCAATGAATCATTTAATATTAGCCTCTAGTGGCTACTACTACTAGAGCACAATTTTTCTTTTGCATTGGCCTAGCATCTTTTTAAACTAGTTTTAGTGTTGTGTACCTCTTACCAATAATGGTAATCCCACCTCAATAATAATCGTCCAAACAAGTTTTTGAAAATATACATTTAGTGAAAAAATTCCATTGGTCATTGCCCAAGTTATTCCAGGCAAATAACTATGTTCATTCAAGTCACACATAAAGGCATGCATGTTGTTATAGATATTTATTTTAGTCACAGTTTTAAATAAATTCTTTGCATTAGCTTGTCTATTTTTCTATAATAATAGAATACAGTAAATTGAAATAGCTGCAGCTGGATTATGTAGCAAGCTGATTACAAGCTGACTGTGTAAGAGATCTGGACTGTTTGTCGAATGTTTGAATGACGACCACATGGTTAGTGACAAAGTCGGATCGCTTTTCAACATTTTTGCCCAGGTTGCCGATCAGTCTAGATTCAAAGTCGACAAAACGTGAATTCCTTGCTAGTGCAGAAAACCTCTCCTCAACAGACTTGGAACACTAAGTATTATTCCAACTGGCAGTCACAAGGGTGTTGAACTTGTTAGTCTCAAACTGATAGTTGCTGAGAAAATGAGTTTAGAAAATTTACACTCTGTTACGGTGGCTCAAAGCATTGTGTTTTGCGTTTCAAAATGTCTGAATGCTTTCCAAACGGTCTGAATTCTCCGCAAAAACATTTCGTGTTTTTCAAAACTTTCGAACGCTCTGTGAAAGCATTCTTACACTTTGAAAATCCGAGCCGATTTGCTGGTCCGCTCTCTTGATAATTCATTTATAGTCCCCTTATGAATGATATTTCTTTTTTACTAAACAGTTAGAACTAAACAGTTAAACTTTAATGAAATAAATGAAAGAAGTTTGTTGTCGTTAATTGAATATTATTGTAAACAATATATGAAAACTAATCTTGAATTTTAAAATAGTTTGAGATATATATTTAGAAATTGTTGATATAGTTAAATGAGTTCCCTTATGACTATTGACCTACGTCTATTGATGTACGTCTATGTTAGATATTTTGCCTAGAGGTTAGGAAGAGAATGAGAGTAGCTGCTGAGGTTTAAAAGCGGAGTGCTTCGCATCTATTTTAAAAAAAGTTGAGATAATTTTAAACCAGTTCAGACCTTTTGAAAATAGTTCATACCTAAGTCAAGTAATCAAAGTGTGATTAGCCGTTTCCAGATCAAATTTATATATGGATAATTCCATTAGAGCCAAGATTCATGTGAGTTTCTATAAATCACCATTGACTGAAACAATTTCTTGCTAGAAATTTAGTTTTCAGCAATACCTGTGTGAGTATTTTTGGTTTCATTGTAGTCCAATTATTTTTTCAAGGAGGCTGATGTCATGGCAAAAATTTGTTTAAACTTATAAGTGTCACTAGAGCAGAAACAAGCAAGGAGTCATCCCCTCTTGGGGAGATAATTCTGTTGTAAGCAGTACCGGATTTCTAGTTGTTTGTACTAAAAATCATGCACCAGTAACAATGTAGCTATACTTTCATGTAAATGACCTCATATAGTTGTTTTACAGAACGCACAGGCCTTTTATAAACTTTAACAGACACCATAAGACGCAAAACGCCACTTGGTTTTGTAGTCAAAAACAAAATGGTAATAAAGTAAGTAAAATAATCTGACAGATACTGGTAAATAATTTTATTGAATGTGCAGTATTTAGGGTGCTTTCGGATACCCTACGCGTAGGGCTTAACGACGGGATTAAACAAGACCATTCGAAAACCCCGTTGTTGAGGGCAGAAAAAACATGGCGACAATGGGCAATTTGGGCTCAACGATGGAAGTGACAGCGAGGTAGGTTGCGTCGTTGACTGACCTTGACTCCACCTAACCAACAGTTTTAACAATTCAACTTTTACTAATCACTGTTTCTCCCGTTTCAAGTCGTCACAATGCATTATAATGTATACAGAAGATACATCAGACGATAAAATCATCGTAATTAATTTTTGTTTGTAAAGAAACTAAAGTGGGCTCGCTTCGGCTATACAGTTTTCATAGACGTTGATGAAAATAAAGATGTCTATGGTTTACGCTCAAACAACTTCCGACAGTCATCGTTGAGCCCTCAACGAGTGTTCAACGACTGCCCTATGCATAGGGTATCCGAAAGCACCCTAAAGCCATGGCTACACACACCTACGTTTTGTAGGAATAAGACGAAAAAAATGTTCCGTAGCGTCGCTCTGGTGGCTACACACACAGATGATTGATCACCAAAACGCTATGGAGTGTCCAGTGAGGCAAAGTGACATAATTATGGAAAGCAATCAATATAATAACTATAACAAATATAAATTATAATAATTAATTAATTATGATGTTTCTTTATAATACTAAATAAACAAATTATTATCTGTGATAAATAATTAAAGTTTATAAATAATAATCAGTTGTTTATAAATAATAATCAGTTGTTTATAAATAAAAAGTAACCTCTTTGATAGAAGTACTGTTGGCCAATCAGTAATGACCAGGTCAAGGTTGAACTATAAAAAAGTTCACTGGAGTCGTCAAATTCCGTCCTTAAATTTTATCCAATCAAGAGTGGTTGTTTAATAATAATTGTCCAATCACCGAAGCGTCAGGCAAAAAAAGTTTTCGTAGACCAACATGTTGGTCTACGAAACCGAGCATCTTTTTGTTAAAAACGTCGCTTGCAAAGAAAAAAAATTGCGTTTTTACCGCATACCTACAAAACGTAGGTGTGTGTAGCCACGGCTTTACTCCATCAAACGGGTGGTTGTTGTTGGTCCGTTGCAAATGATATAAGTCGGCTACTAATAGTAAAAAAATTATTCAAAATACTCAATGCTGTATTTATTTTGCCAATTATTTTCAATGTAAAAAATGCTTTGCCCACCGTCTAGACTGTTTCAAAGCTGTTCTTACACTTTTGAAAGTGAAAGCGCCTAACCTTATGATCCACCATACTAAAATTACTTCGTTCTAGTTCTCATTGCAGGTGAATCTATGTCTTACTATTGTTATACTAATGTAAAGTCAGTGATGCGTAACGAAGTGTGAGCAGTGATGCAGTGGTAGCTAGCTCCATTAATTTGCATTTGGATATTGCGAATACCAAATGTATATTTATACCTTCACTAGCTGGGTAACCCGTAGTGAACTACAACGAATGCATATATTCAAATATATAGTTGCCTTTCTCCCCCAGCCCACTTTGGTGTGCATTGTCACCTCTTCCCATGATCGCCTACTCCTGTGGTCGCCTCTTTTCATGGCCGCTTTCTCCTATGTTTGCCTCCTACAATGATCGGCTCCTACCAAGGTTACCTTCTCCCATGGTCGCTGCTTGCAGCAGCAATGGTGGTTGGTTCCTGTGGTAGGCTCCTCCCATGACCACCTCACCTTTTATGACAATTTTTATTGAATGCATACTTTGACAGCCAATGTTAAAAGTAGTCAGTAGAAAATACATAACCGCATCAATTTAGCTATCAATGGTGGTGCATCATTTGTAGTTAATTTTGCTGTGATCATTTCCAACAGTTTCATCACTGTTGTCATAAACCAAGTTACTAAATTATGGAAACGATACAAAAGCAACCAATAACAGCAGTTTGTGAAAATAAGTAGTAATGATAGGCAATTACAAACAACGATATAACAGTGAAAAAAAAAATGCTAATAATAATGAGGATAATTAAAAAGAAAGATAATAATAAATGTAGTAATAAATAATAGTAATTGATTACCACCAAATCCAATAATTATTTCGATTTGAGATAAATGGAGAAATTATCATTATCGCTAAAATGACAGTTTTGTCTTGGTTTCAAGTTTGCCATTGGGGAACAAACTACAACATAAAGCTATGGTGCAATGATGTCATCATCTGACTATGAATATCAATCTTCACTGTTTTCAAGAAAATCTTATTTCTAAAGCTGAGGGAAGTGTTATTTATTGATCTTGTTGTTGTCTGGGAATAACTGTGTAGCTAAATTGTTACGCTTTTTCAGTATCATTACGGAAACTGCTAACCAGCCCTCAAAGAGAATTACCAATAATTTTTGGAGTTGTCTTTTCATGTGAGATTTGGCAACCTCTCAACAGTTTTGAGGGCAATCATATTTGCAGCCGTGATAATGGATTACCAAATTGAAAAGACAACTCCTAATATGTTGTATAAGAAAAAATTTCACGCACGCCATCACGTCACGCCTCACGCCATTTACCACTACCGGTTGATAGATAGTAGTTGATTATTATGAATTATAAAAACTTAGTACAATAATTTTTTTTTAGTTATAATAATGGGGAAAAGCGTGAGACGCGCATGAGAGGCGTGAGATATGGGGCAATTGAGTGAGTCTCACGCAGAATGCGTGAGAGTTGGCAAGTCTGAATTGCATCAGTATATATATATTTTTCCCCTTTTCATTATGCCACGTTGGTTTGCCATCATATGGAATATTTGATTATTGCATTATTGTATTTATTTAGGTATCAGATGACACCATAACTGAGGATAAGTATTTTTACCTTGTCTGATCTGACTCTCATGTCTAATCATTGTCTGTAACACTGTGTTAGCTTATGTGTGAAACAAATAAGCTTCACGTTTCTTATTTCGGGTGTGAGGCTAACTCCTAACCAACTCTAATCCGCATTCTTGTTGATTTCTCTCACAGCACTCTCTAACATGAACTTAATTCTAACTGGTATTCTTCTATTCTGTGTGAAATGAGTTGATGTCTGCTTTCATTGTTGTTGTAGCTGTTGGGTGACATATTCCCAATGAAGTACATTGTTCATGACAGAAACTTTGTTCAAGCCTAACCACTTACGTCAATTAATCACCGAGCTTTGTTTAAAATCATATTTTGTTTTTCTATTTAATAATACTACCTGGTTTTTATTCCAGAAAAAGATTGGCCAGATGTATGGAATGCAAGCAAAGTGCAAGAAAAGATCATCATCACATACCCATGGGTAACTGCAAAAGCAGGAAAGGTAGGTTGCAGATATTGCCAGGAGACACCAGTAGCACAAATGGATCGAAGCACCTGGGTGAATCCAAGTAAGGAGAGGAGTGCGTGTGAGGTAGGATTCAAACATGATGATCCTAGACCAAAGGCTACAAAACTTGCGATGCTTAGGAATAAGATCAGTAAGCATAGCAAGCCAGTCATCAACTGAAAAATTGTTCAGAATAGCCTACTACAACAGACCATATACTGATTTCCCACACCATGTGGGTTGTTATGTTCAAAGTGGTGTTGATATGGGTGTTTTTTGCATTCAGAAAAGTCTTGCCAATCTATCATCAACAGCATATCATCAGATATGAGGGCCGCCTTAATTGCAGCTGTCATTGAGTCAGGTTCAAAGTTGTCTGTTCTTGTTGATGAAAGCACAACTGTGAGCAATAAAGCTGCTCTGGTAATTCACCTTCGTGCTTCTGTAGTTAAAAAGCCTACCAAATTTTTCCTGGACTTTGTTCACTGGCCCAAAGCTGACGCGAAATCCATAGTTGACACCATCTTATCAACTCTCAACTCGCATGGCTTTACAAGTGAATACTTGGCACAGAAACTGCTTTGTTTTGCGTCTGATGGTGCATCTGTCACGACCGGTGTGAAATCTGGAGTGGGTGCTCTCTTGTTGCAACAGTTTCCTGATATCCTCTTGTGGCATTGTGCCAATCATAGGCTGGAATTAGCTGTTCATGATGCAGTTTCTGAGGTAGCTGGTACAAATCAGTTTATGATTTTCACGGATTCACTGTACAAGCTATATCACCAATCTAGCAAGTTGTCAGCAGAGCTCAAATCTTGTGCTGTCGCTGTAGAAAGTGAAGTTAAGAAGATAGGCAGAGTGCTAGATACTCGTTGGAGTGCCTCTTCGCTCCACACAGTAGAAGCTGTGTGGACCTCCCATCATGCTCTAGAGGAGCATTTCAAATCAAAATGTAGATCAACAGATGCTGCCATGTTTAAAGGCCTTGAAGACACTATTACCAGCGTAAACTTCATCATCAACTTAGGTGTTATGTTGGATGCATTGAAAGAGATTTCTGCTCTTAGTCTCTGCTTGCAAAACCGAAATGTTTCCTTGGTTGTTGCTCATCGTCTCATAGACCAGACAATAAAGGCTTTGAGTCATTTGTTGACCAACCGGGTAGATTTCAGCGAGAAACTGAAATGGCTGTTCAAAGTGGTGAGTTTAAGGGGCATGATGTTAGTGGCAAACGCGTAGTTGCCATAAAACTTGGTCAGTTTTTTCAGTCTCTGAGCAATTCTTTCAAAAACCGGATGCTCACAATCGCATCCAGGAAAGGGGAAAAGAGTGCCACATCTGTGAAAAACTCGAATGCGTACAAGGAGTTGCTAAAGGATGTGTCAGTATTAGATTCCACTACATGGCCATTATATTATGACACCCAGGGTTAATTTGGTGTTAGCGAAGTTATGTCTTTGTGTAACAGGCTAAAGATAGCAGAAAGGGAGCCGGTGTTGGTGTTGCTCAATATTTTTAAGGCAAGAGGAGGAAGGGAGCTAGAAGGAGAGTTGAAGGAAGTAAAGACCGCCATGGAGTGTGTGCCTGTGAGCACTGCAGAATGTGAAAGAGCATTCAGTTGTATGAACCTGATTTTGGATGACACGCGGAATCGCCTTGAGCTTGTGAATTTGTCGGCATTGATGACCCTCAGTATACTTGGACCATCCATTCAGAAGTTCAATCCGCAACAGTATGCCACCAATTGGCTCAAGAGGGGTAGGCATAGCGCCGACGATGTTAATTCTGTGTAAAGAAAGCCTAAAGAAGAGGATAACTACTACATGCACTTACATTCGCTGCTTCAGACATTAATGAACACTGTCATGGACTACATATATGCATGTATAATATATACTCTCATGGGCTACGTATATACATGTATAATATATACATGTATAATAAATACATCACACCTTTTTCATAATCACCATTTAGTTTGATTTGGACTTTTTTTTGCATTGTTACATATATATATATTGTTTTGCAGAATAAAATATGTGTAAAGTGCACATGCGTTGTTAGGAGTTGATCATCTGTTACAACACCATAGGTAATTTAATTTTTAAGATTATCACACCACCTTGTAGTTAACTCAGTTAGATCAGATTCGACATTTGTATATCACTTTACAAACTGAGATTGATGTTTGGTAGTAAGTCTCTTTACTCCAGAATAGCTCCAAATTGCTTGTTTCAGCGCCAATCAAGTTAAAAATTTTCAACACGCGGGAGGGCGCTTCGCCGCCCCTCCCCGGCACGGGCCTGCGGCCCTAGGTTTCTGCTCCACGGCGTATTCAGCAGCAAGCTTTGGAAGCAGTTGATGTTGCAGCAGTTTCGAGGTGTTGAACTAAGTATTTACAAAGTTGCTGCAATACGCCCTGGTCAGTTTTCCCAATCTCTGGTCACAGCTTTTCAAACTAGGATGCTTACTGTGCAGTCAAGGAGAGGTGAAAAAAGCAAGCTCTGCTGCTCAAAATGAGTCAGAAAACAACAAATTGCTGCAGCAGATCGCACTTTTGGATTCCAGCACTTGGCCGCCACAGTATGACAGTATTCCTAGCTTTGGAGAGTCTGGTATCGTTGAGTTGTGCTCTAGGTTTCGGGTTGACCAAACTGAAGGTGTTCGTGGCTTCAAGCTGTACAAGGCAGGAGGGTGGTCGAAACAGCAATGGTTTGTTGCGTCCACTGCAGCGAGCTGTTGACTCCGTTCCTGTTAGTACTGTAGAATGCGAACGGGCCTTCAGTGTGATGAACACCATTGTCACCACCAAACGAAATCGTTTGGATTTGTCAACTGTGTCTGCGCTCATGTTCATTAGCATAGTTGGCCCTCCAATCCATGATTTCAATCCCACTAGTTATGTGAAAAACTGGCTGTGGAGGGCCCATCACTCGGCTAATGACACTGAGTATGTCAAGAGAAAGTTAAAAACTGACTCTAAATCCCATGTACCATATCATCATTTGCACAAGTTGCTGTAGGCTGCTGTATGTATCATCTGTCTTAGATGCATATCCTAATAATATGGAGATTGTATTAGTAGTTTGCTTGTGTGTGGGGAGATTTTTTATTAATCTTTTGGTTCATCAGACACGATTTATCTAAAGTGTCACTGTGACTTGATTTTTGACTATTTGTCGGTGTGTGAAGTGGTCTTTTGATGTGACTACCATCCTGAATACAAATAAAATATAATGTCGAAGTAGTAGTTGTTGTCATGTCTTGATCATGATAGCTTTTTGCGTAAACTGTACACACAAGAAAGACTGAAAATAGGAAATTTGGTGACAATCCGCTACTGTTCTTAATTCATATACTCATTTGAAGGTTCTGCCTTGTGATCAGTCTTTGTTTATTTTAATCTTGCATTACCGTTTTCTGAAAGTTAATGTGCAGTAATAATCTGTAAGTTGTCATGGTTCTTAACTTTCCCATAAATTTGTGGCTCGCAGTGACTGCCATATAATTACAACGATCAATGAGATTGAAGTAGGTCTCCATTCGTAGAACATTTTGCTAAGGTTCTATCCCATCCATTATGAACCATGGTTATGGTAAGTAGACAGCCAAGTTGAGGGTTGCTCAAAGTTGAAGCATAACTGAATAGGCAGTGTTAACTTTGGCACAATGAGTAAGTGATTTTAATAATAGCTTTGATGCTCTCAATTAGCAAGAAATTGCATATTTTTTGGTATCAATCACAAAAGAATTTTGACCTTCGGCCCAAGTATCGCCGCGCCTCCATCGCCGAAATGCAGAGCACCCCCAAAAAACCGGAGCCACTCCTAACGCCGTAACCCATTGCATCCATTCCGGGCATTCATCCCACAAAAAAAAAACACTTGGTAGGGAGATCTGCTCATATATTACTACTCATGTGTGTCATAGTTACTCCATGTATACCATTGACAGTCATTGACTGTGCTGGAAACTTGACATTAATATCATGACATGAGAGTTGACTTCACAATCACATATAACAGTAATTTAGCTCTCTTGATAGACATGTATCTGATAGTAGCTGATGGAAATCCAGATAAGATCATGAAGTAGTCTGTGCAATTTCTTCCCCATTATGGTAGTAGTCTTTCCTTGAACCAACTAGGTCAACACAACTTCTGTTTTGCAAACGAAGTTGATAATCAAAAAGGAGTTTTGCTCTCTTGTCTGGGTCAGTTACTGCAGGACTGCTATTGCTGCGAGCCTAATACACCGCTGAAATTAATTAATTTATTCTGCAGTATTTTCTTGTCACTCGACCGTCTGGAAGCATTGCTGTCTTGTCCACCCTCGATATCCCACCCAGTGAGAGTTTGAACATTTGACAATGTCATAGTAAACAGTAATATTCTTTTCCCTGAGTAAGACTCGTGTAAGTAAACTGATGGCTGATGTTGGTTGTTCGTATTATTATTATTATTATAAATAATTATATAGATAATAGTAGTTACAGTAATGCAAAAATCTTTTTCAAAGTTCCAACAAAATTTAAATTATTTTCAGTGGGTGGGGCAATATCTTGTGGATACGATGAGACCAAATTTTCTATTGTCACCTCAATAGTTTACTGTTGAAACAGGTTTTACCAAATGAACTTTTAGGTGAATGAAGTACATGGCAAATCTCATTTCCAGGCAGTTAAGCCGTGGCTACACACACCTACGTTTTGTATGTATGCGGTAAAAACGCGTTGTTTTTCTTTGCAAGCGACGTTTTTTTTTTACAAAAAGACGCTCAGTTTCCTAGATCGACATTTCGGTCTACGAAAACGTTTTTTGCCTGACGCTTCGGTGATTGGACAATTATTATTAAATAACTACTCTCAATTGGATAAAAATATAGGGACGAAATTTGACAACTCCAGTGAACTTTTTTTATAATTTAACCTTAACCTGGACATTACTGATTGGCCAACAGTACTTTTATCAAAGAGCTTACTGTTTATTTATAAACAACTAATTATTATTTATAAACTTTAATTATTTATCACAGATATTAAATTATTTATCTAGTATTACAAAGAATCATCATAATTAATTAATTATTATAATTTATATTTATTATAGTTATTACATTGATTATTTTCAATAATTATGTCCTCTTTGCCTCACTGGACACTCCGCAGCGTTGCGGTGCTCAATCATCCGTGTGTGTAGCCACCAGAGCGACGCTACGAAACGTTTTTTTCGTCATATTCCTACAAAACGTAGGTGTGTGTAGCCAAGGCTTTAGTGTTGGCTCGCACATGAAGCTACGCGTATATATGTACGCATATATAATATGCGTTTACATAATACACTCACGCATGATCTATATAGATATATAAACATGTGTATAATATATAAATATATATATATAAAGATCATGCGTGCGCCTTGATAATTATGCATATGTAACAATTATAAATGCTTTGCGTTGGCTGTATAACATTGTTTTGTAGAAGTAGCTGGATTACACAGAAAACAACAAGTACTGTATCTCAGTTGATATAGACAGGTGTCATCATCAGAAATCTTGTAATTGATAATAATAATCATAATAAATAATGTCATATTTCAATAATTAATTAATAAATAATTATTAAAACTAATGGTTATTGATGACATTGCATTTTGCTATATCATATTTATTACCACTAACTGTTATCATTCAATGATGTTTTTCTGGATTAACATACATAATATAAGATTAATTATGAACCAGAATAAATTAAAACTAAAGCACTAATGATGACAAATAAATAGCCGCGATACTAATGATTACTAACCATCATTAACCTTAGCGTTTGCGGTAAACCCATTATTTACTTGAAACACGTGGCGCACGTGATAAGCCCGCGATGCGTTTGCAATGGTTGTGGTTAGACTAATTTATATTTGGCTAGAATGAAAAGTAATTTTAATTGAGGCGTCTTTGAAAAATCTTCCTATTATCAAAATACATTGAACACACTGCAATAATAATACACCATTCAAATCCTAACTCCACAGTCTATTTTATAGTTGTATAACAATATGTCGATGCCCTTCAGGGACCTGGTGAATTTTAGGTAAAAAGTGGAAAATGTAAAGGCATTTTCTCAAGTCTATGTTTCAAATGAGACAAATGTTCATAGTCACATCCACGCGCGGTAGACTACTCTAGCTATAGCAGTTGGATTTGTGTCTCTGTGAGCTTTATGCCCTGTTTACACGAGACCGATAACGAAACTCTATTTGGTGATCGCTGAAGCGCGACGAATAAAGTTTCGTTACGCCGGTCACACGAGAACTATAATTAGTTCATTACGCCTAGCGATCACTGGTTTCATTCAATGACAGCGCGTTGTGTTTTGTGCGCTGGCCTACTCATACTTTACTGCGTGATGCAAAAGCATGGAAATTAAATGAAGCAAGGTTTGGATTAGATTATTTTAATAAATAGGTCAGTTTGATCAGCCAGTACTATTCAAATTGTTAGATTATAATTTATTATTATTATCTTTCATTTATTTAAAACTCATTATGAATATAATGAAATAAATAATCATTTTTTGAAAAAACGATTGTGCTACTATGGAAACCATGTGTTCGTTGTGAATGACCCTGACATTGGAGATCAGCAAATAACGGCGCATAGAAAATAAACTAATTAATGAGCTTATCTGGCCCAATGGTCCAATCACGCGCAAGCATCGCAACCGACGATTTTCCCAAACCTAGCATTGCTTGATCACGACTAAACTGAAATATTTGCTCGGTTTGCTGAGCAACGAATTCGCTGGGCTTCCAAAAAATAGTTTCGTATACAGTTTTGCCAGAGATTCGGTCTCGTATGACCAGAGCTTTAGTTTGAATGATATGAAAAAAAACGTGATTATTTACACTTGAAAGAAATCATGAATTTCGAGGACAAGTTTTTATACAAATGCTTTTGCTGTTATCACACGGCAACCGTGAGGGTTTTCGACTATCTAAATCATAATACTACAAACAACCAACATCAGCCAGTAATTATTATAAGTAAGTATATTATTGTTTACAACGTATTATTATTCATTTTAATACTATTGATAAAAATCATTTGTCAAGTAAGTAGTTTTATTATGATTATTATTATTAAACTGTTAATTAGTATTGACGATTTATTGTTATTTATAATTTTTTTGTTTAAATAATAATGTTTTGTGATGTTCTTGTGATGTGACGATGTTTTCACACGCAGCCTCATGTCCTTTTTTAACTGTCTCCTATTTATAAACAACTATTCTATACAATTTTGCATCTAATGCACTGGCTCATGCGAACTTAGTTCTGATTGTTCCAAAGCTATAGCCATCAACTCACTAATTTCGCTGTAGTTGAAAGAGTCAAATTCTCGGAACATTCAATGTTTTTCACATAAAACTGAGCATTTTTATAGCGTGTGCAAACTATTTACATATGACACGTTGCCTGCAGAAAGACAGTTGATTAACGAAGTCAAGAATACTGTAGCATGGATCCTGTTTTATTGTGGTTTCTATTACAATTTGTACCCTTCATTTCGTTTTGAAATATTGTCTCAGCTCTGGAGTCGTTCCTTGTAAATAGTTTTTGCTGCTCTGTGTAAAAGCTTGTCAATGATGCGTTGTTGTTTTACAAATGAGTATTAGACCACTTACAATCACAGACTCTTTAGTACTGGTGCTAAATGCTATCCATGTGACAGTTCTTTCAATGAAAGTTCGTTATAAATTATTATTTCCCCAGAGCTTGACATAAAGCCCCACCAGCATAGCCAATCCATGACAAAAGTTGCATAGTAAGCAAATGTATGTATACTGACTTGCATATCTCAGCACCAATATTGTTTCACATGGTAGCATCAAACATCTTTTCGCATGTTTTTGTCCTCATGCTTTCCCTCAGGTACATTATAGCAGTCTCTCTTCCAGTTGCATGTTCAAGTATTTGGAAGCTAACTTTGTTTTTTTTTTTTTACTGATTTTCAGTGCTAGATGGGTAACTTTTATGACATTAGACGCAACAAATTGTTTTTTTTTGTTCCGGTGTTTGATCCAACTCGTGGGTGCAGTTATGTAGTGCACTCCGACCGTTATTTGGTCAGTTGGAGTAGCTTATGCCATATTAATGTGGTTCTCGTATCTCAAGCATTTGGATATCATTAATGTTTCATGGAGGCACGTGTGGTCTAGTGGTTGAAGTGCTTGCACTTCAATCCTGGATCTGGGGTTCGATTCCCAGCACGGTTATCTGTGAGCAAGATATTTGGCCTCCTATGCTCTGCCTGGTCGGATATGGGCATAAAAATAACGTGGTCCCTAGTTTGATTGCACTCTCCATAATAACTATGGAGTCATGCTAGTAAAAGATCCCCCTCTGCCTTTTCGGAAGAGTAGCCGGTAACGGCGGGCATGGGTATAGGGTGTTTGCTTTGATAGCTATTTCATATAATGTCAAACATGATCCATTGGTACCTTGTATATTGCTTACAAACTGTACATTGATCAGTAAATAAAGTTGATTTAAAAAAAAAAAAAAAAAAAAAAAAAAAGCTTGTAGTGTAATATGTAGTTGTTTAAGGCACCTATTTTTTTAAAGCAACCGGTGCTGACTATTGCTTGAATGGCTCTTCCTTCATGAGCAACTGATTTTCCTGTCTTTCTGATGGCTGTGATTGCACAATGGTCATTTTTTATTTTTTTTTTCATTTTGTCCTCGTTTGCCCAATGTAAGAAATGGGCGATGAACTAAAAATTCCTTGACCCTAGTGCAAGTTGCCGACTAATGCACCATTTTGACTTGTATTTTTTTTGAAGAAGCAAGTTTTATATTTTTTTTAATCATTGAAGTGAGTAACTGCCTTGTTACATTTATTTCATTTGTCATGCTAGAGATTTCAAAAACACCTAGAATGTATGCTTATATCAGTTTACTCAGTGCAATAACCGCTTTTCTCTAAAACAGAATTTTTTGCCTTCCGTGTGTTACAATTGTTCCTATTGAGTTCCAGAAGTTTTTTTTTCATTTTCTTCCCAGCCAGTGTACTACCATTATTTTTTTGGTAACACCCAAGTTTTTGCACAATCAATTTATGTTTGATTTTGTTGGGGTTGAATTTCAATTGCCCTACATCCTACTTGCAAATTCTGTGCAAAGTAACACCTGAAACTCATTTTGCATGTGTTCTAAATGAATTTGTTAGCATATCAATTAGTATGTTTCCATTTCATGACAAATTTAGTGATAAGTGTAGCGACAGAGAAGGTTTGCCATGGTAACACTTTTGTCACTACACTTGACAAACTTTTGGCACTCCAACTTTTTGCTAAGACTTCTTTGGCGCTAATTCCAACACCCAGCTTTTATTGTGCATGTAACAACAATGCAAAGATTCATCGCCAGGACTGCACATGTGCGACACGTGAACTTAGTAGTAATCCTGGCTACTAGTAACCAGTCATATTTGCTGCAGTCACCTTCACTCCACCACCACTCTGAACTACGCTTTACATTGTGATATCTTTCAATTTTACGGTTCCAAAATTACCATGTCCAATCGAGCCAGTTGGAGTGTTTAGGAAATCACTACAATGCTAGATTTATTACCAGAACAAAACTCATACCACAAGATGTTAGACTGTAAATCACAGCAAAATTTGGACCTGTTTTATAAATTTTTAAATGTCCTAAATATACAAAATATGTGAAACACACCGATTTGATACAGGAGGAGTTTAAAGTATTGAAAGTCATGTTTACCTAGGAGGAAAAAACACTAAAAAAACAACGTTGAAACAGTGTTTAACACTCTCCAGCTCAATGATCCTTAAAGAATGGCTCCGGCCATTTCTATATTTATCTGATATGTCATTGACATGTCCTTATGAGGTGCTTCAAATAACAACTTTGTCAAAATTCAAATTATTTCTGTTTTCTCAACAACACTAATAACAAGCATGTTGTGAGTGTTGTCTCCCCTTCGAAATCTTTTGGGAAAACCTATGACGTACGCGAGTGTTTCAGCGAACTTAGCAAACGCTAGACTTTTGTTTGGATCACCAAAATCGCTGAAGCGTAACACCAACGATAGTATATCGTTGATAAGTAACAGTACAAGTTACCTGGCTCATTGATTGATACAACTAGTAGCGGCACATTGTGGCTAGTAGTAAAAGCAAAAGTTGAGCCGGTCGCTAAAACACTTGCGTACGTCATATGTTTCCCCAAAAGATTTCGAAGGGGAGACAACACTTACAACATGCTTGTTATTAATGTTGTTAAAAAAACAGAAATAAATTAAATTTTGGCAAAGTTGGTATTTGAAGCACCTCATAAGGACATATCAATGACATATCAGATAAATATGGAAATGGCCGGAGCCATTCTTTAAGCTTGAGCGCAGTCTTACTCACCAACTCAAGCGTCAAAACCACGAAAAAAACTATTTATATAAAAATTGATCGAAATTCTGCAAATAGTCCGGGCTAAAAAATAAAAAGATGAGTGTGTACCTTTTTGTTTACTCGAGAGTTTCTGCAATATCTAAAAGGAATAGACAGTTTATAATGCAATGTTTTGTGCCGAAGTATACACTTACCTAGTTCTGCATGCCTTGACCACATTTTTATGTCTGCTCGTGGTTTGGCAAGGGCACAAAAAATATTCATACCATCATCAGGTTTGCAAAACTTAATTAGACGGATAGCTGACTTTTTAATCTATACCTCCATGTTTTTTTTACTCGTTTCCTACACAAATACAGCATTGGAGATAGAAGTCGTGCACTACAGATCTTTAGGAGATCAGAGCCACACAGAGTGTGTTTTCTGCTTAGACATGCGCAGATGGCCTCCGTGTGTAGCTTGTCGTAACTAACCTCAGTATAGAGTTACAGCAAAAATTGTGACATGCAATAAACGAAGATTCATCAGGCTATGCACACATGTAAGTTTTGTCAGCGTGTGATATCATGAGAACGCTACAGCAGACAGCAAAGTTAACACATTCATTACAGGGCGCTTTCTGTGGTTTTCGTGGTTTCTCGCTTATTTTCATTATTTTTTAGCGGCCCACTCGATGCAGCTACAACAGTGAAACAAATACCAAAAGAACGATAAGATTCTCCTTAAAAATGATATGGGCATTAACATGGACACAGAAAAAACCAAAAAAATTTTCCCCGCCTACCCTTTTGGGCCCTTATTGCGACATAGCAAGTAACCACGAAGCTAGGCCGAGGGGAGGCCGATGTATGGATTTGCATTTTACACGAGAAATATTTGTCCTAGACACAAAAAAATTGCAGCAATGAAAAGATGGCAAAATTTTGTTCTAAATTGATTCTTTATTTGCTAGGTTGAGCTTTGAAAAAAAAAATCTCAAAACCTCAATCAAAAACCACAAGAATGCCATTGCGCAACATCTGTAATGGCTTATTAATTGGTTTTTATGAACGAGAGAAAAAAACTACTTATAATGCTTGAAAGTCAACAAAAGACTGCCAAGACAATGTTTCAGTGGTTATCTCTCAAATTTACGCTTTATTTTGCCAATGGAACCCTCTTAAATACTTTAATTATTTGTCCCAAAATGATGTTGTGGGTAATAATAATAAAAAACAATGGCTACTATTGATAAATAATTAACAACTTTATATTGTTTTGATATTCATAGAAATTGGTGTATATGATCAAAAGACCATGGAGATTCTGAAAATCAAACTTATTTTGACAGCCGCTACCGTTTTGATGGGAAAAATTAGCTCCGAAAATAAGTCCGATTTCGGTAATAATTATTATAAATAACGAAAAGTTAAAAAAATTCATAAGTCAGCCAAAACTTGCCCAATCAGTATGAAACTTGGTGAATATGAGCGCTAGGATGTGTATTTCCTTCGTTTTAAAAAAAATTGTGCTAAATACCTTGAATAAAAAAAATAATTACAACGAAAAAAATGACGATTTTGGTGATAATAAATAATTATTAAATATTATTACAATGTGTGAGAAACTACACTTACCGTGCTCGAAATTTCACCAAAACTGGTCACTATGTTCAAAACAGGGTGCTTTCAATATCCTTATATTTAACTTTTTGAAAATCCAACTATAAAAAAAAATTCTAAAAAAGAAAAGCAACCGCATGCACCAAAAATCTGTGTGCCATTGCTGGTTGCTAAGGAACAAAAACCAAAAATAAAAAATTGTAATAATCAAAACTAGCCCAAGGCCATGTATTAAAGATAATTTAGAATTATACAGCAAATGATTCTGAATAGAATGATACCAAAATGTAAGACCTTACTCTTACTTTGCTCACATGGAAATTGTGAACAGACAATTACCGGTTTACTGTACTCAGTCCGAGTGGGTTCGTGTCATGTAAGAGATGTGTTAATACAACATTCACTGGTTAGCAACGGCAAACGCTAATTCATGCATTTAGCATTGTGCAATAGCGCAGCAGCTGAGCTGCTTCAGCAAGATTTTGTTTGCAGATAAAGCAAAAAATTTTACACTCAGTGAAAGAAAACCCCTCAGGCCGTCTATACACCTAATGTTTGTCAGCAAGTGACATCATGTGAAGGCAGCTGCAAGCAGCAAAGTTGATGGAAGATTTCCTGGCAAAGAGCAAGCACGCAATATTTCAGTAACTTGGCCGCAATCATTCATGCGTTTAGCCGTGCACGTATTAGGGTGGCACATAATCTGCTGTTACTAGATAGACCCAGGGAACAACTACAGCAAAATTGATTGGCCAGAATAAAAGAACACATCCAGGGCTATTTATACGTGTAAAGTTTGCCTGCCTGCTACATTATGTAGTGGGGCAGTTGGATGCAACAAACAACGATACAATATTCAGTGGCAAAAAGTTGGCTGTACCTATACTCAGTAAAAAGCCACAGCAAGACTTTTCACACACACCAAAAGTAAACATCTCAGGCTATCGATACATGTAAAAATTGTCAGCTTGTTCCAGAATGTGAAGAAATGTGCACGCAACAAAAAAGTGATAGAATATTCAATGGCAAAGAGTGGGCATGCAATGAAGCATGCACTTGTCCTGTGCATATGAGCGACAGACCATCTGCTGTAACTGCAATCAGTTTGAAGCTAAAGCAAAGTTTTCACACCCAATAAAAGTAAACACCTCAGGCTATCTATACATGTCAGTTCTGTCGGCCTGTGCCAGCATATGAAAAAATGTGCATGCAACAAAGAAATGACAAAATATTCAATGGAAAACAGCTGGCACACAATGAATCATCCACTTGTCCTTTGCGAGTGGGTGACCCTTGCGAGTGGGTGACCCTTGCGAGTGGGTGACAGACAATCTGTTGTAGGTAGATTCAGTTTACAGTTACAGCCAGCGTTTTTGCACACAGTGAAAGAAAACATCTCAGGCTATCTATACATGTAAAATTCTGGCAGCCTGTGCCAACGTATGAAAAAATTCTCATCCAACCAAAATATGGTACATTGTTGAATAGCAAAAATCTGGCACACAATAAATCGCCAACTTAGCAGTGAGTGGCTAGATGGCAGATAATCGGCTGTAACTATACCTAGTAAACAGCCACAGGAAGATTTTTATACACCATGGAAGAAAACATCTCAGGCTATCTAGACATGCAAATTTTGTCAGCTTATGCCAGCATGTAAGGAAACATCCATTCAACAAACAGATGACACAATATTCAATAGCAATCAGCTGACCCACGATGAGGCATACACTTGTACTGTGCAAGTGAGGGACAGACACTTTGCTGTAGCTAAACTCAATTTAGAGCTACAGCAAGTTTTTTTTTACACACAATGAAAGAAAACATCCCAGGCTATCTGGGGATGTCAAGTTTGTCAGTCTGTGCCAGCATGTGAAAGAATGTGCAAGCAGCAAAAAATGATACTATATTTGATGGCAAATAGCAGGCACACATGCAATCATAATTTCAGCGTGTGCAGTTAGATAGAAGCTAACCTTCTTCTATAGGTAGGCTAAGAACTTGGTTCCAGCCAAAATTTTTACACACAGAGGAAGCAAACAGCCTAGGCTGTCTGTAGATGTCAATCTAGCATTTAGTTTTGTAGTGTGGGTTATTATATTTTGATCAAGTCAGCCTATGATCAGTTGTTCACAAAACTTCGGCCTTTATATAACTTTAACAACTGGCATCATACATATGATATATGATATCATATGTATGATATCGACTTGATGGGATGTTTTCATTACAATGAAAAAAGTAATTTATAAAATCTTGACAACTGTATTGTGGTTCCGCTACTTACAACTTTTTTATACTACTATGGAAAAGCAGCCAAAGATATTGCAGCAATTCTTCAAATGAGCGTCGGCAGACCTGTAATGAATGTATGATAAATCTTTGATAAAAGTTAATATTTAAATTGTCTGTATACAAAATCAACATTTGTTCCTAGCTACATAAAATAATATGGTTTTAAAATTAAAAGTGCCTGCATTTCCTAATGTTATGGAACAGCAAGGAATGTTGTGCTCGAGTTCTAGGCCAAAAATGCCAGTATGAACAACACTTTGCTAACATAATTTGACAGACACTGCTGTTTGCATGTCATACTACAAATGCTCACCATTTTAAACACAAAGAGTTCTTATTCGAATAATTTGCTTGTGAGATACAAAAACAAAAAATTATCAACTTTGCTGATGAGACATTTTGATATTCCCGTGATTGATGTTACATTGGAGCCTGTATTTTTTGACCTGATCTTCAACTTTTTTTGTATAATATGTAATACAGTATATAAAAATTTATTGATATTTGCAAAAACATACTTTATATAAATTAAATTGAACAGGTTGTGTGTTTGTGCAGAGTGAAATATATGTTTGTTGATTCAAAGTCACTTCATTACTGTATTGAGAATTAGTTAACATGTAAAAGTAGGGGAGATTCACTCTATATCTGCTTGTACGCACTCGCACTCATGTTACTCTCTCATCTATTACTTAAAAAGTGCTTCCTTATACATATATAAGGTGTTCAAAAAGATGTGTACAAGCTTGGCTTTATGCTGTCAATAGCTGTGCACAAGCTAGAGTAGCAAAGTATAATAATAATAATAATAATAATAATAATAATAGTAATAGTAATAGTAGTAGTAGTAGTAGTAGTAGTGGTAGTGGTAGTGGTAGTGGTGGTGGTGGCGGCGGGTGGCGGCGGTGGCGGCGGTGGCGGCGGGTGGCGGCGGTGGCGGCGGGGTGGCGGCGGGTGGCGGCGGGTGGCGGCGGGTGGCGGCGGGTGGCGGCGGGGTGGCGGCGGTGGCGGCGGTGGCGGCGGTGGCGGCGGTGGCGGCGGTGGCGGCGGTGGCGGCGGTTGGCGGCGGTGGCGGCGGTGGCGGCGGTGGCGGCGGGTGGCGGCGGCTGGCGGCGGCGGCGGCGGCGGCGGCGGCGGCGGCGGTGGCGGCGGTGGCGGCGGTGGCGTCGGTGGCGGCGGTGGCGGCGGTGGCGGCGGGTGGCGGCGGTGGGCGGCGTGGCGGCGGGTGGCGGCGGGTGGCGGCGGTGGCGGGCGGTGGCGGCGGTGGCGGCGGGTGGCGGCGGTGGCGGCGGTGGCGGCGGGTGGGCGGCGGTGGCGGCGGTGGGCGGAGCGGTGGCGACGGTGGCGGACGGTGGCGACGGGTGGCGACGGTGGCGACGGTGGCGACGGTAGCGACGGTGGCGACGGTAGCGACGGTGGCGACGGATAGCGACGGTGGCGACGATAGCGACGGTGGCGGACCGATGGCGACGGGGTGGCGACGATGGCGACGGTGGCGACGATGGCGACGGTGGCGACGGTGGCGACGGTGGCGACGGGTGGCGACGGGTGGCGACGATGGCGACGGTGGCGGACGATGGCGACGGTGGCGACGATGGCGACGGTGGCGACGATGGCGACGGTGGCGACGATGGCGACGGTGGCGACGATGGCGACGGGTGGCGACGATGGCGACGGTGGCGACGATAGCGACGGTGGCGACGATAGCGACGGTGGCGACGATAGCGACGGTGGCGACGATAGCGACGGTGGCGACGATAGCGACGGTGGCGACGATGGCGACGGGTGGCGACGATGGCGACGGTGGCGACGATGGCGACGGTGGCGACGATGGCGACGGTGGCGACGATGGCGGACGGTGGCGACGATAGCGACGGGTGGCGACGATAGCGACGGTGGCGACGATAGCGACGGTGGCGACGATAGCGACGGTGGCGACGATAGCGACGATAGCGACGATAGCGACGATAGCGACGATAGCGACGATAGTAACGATGGCGACGACGACGACGACGATGATAATAATAATACAAGTTCAGCTCTATAATAGCCAGTTTGATCAAGTGTAATTTCCACAAGTCCATAACATCGAGTTAAAGGCAGGTGACAGAAGCACCACTCAACTCTTGGGCCAAGCTTAACAATAGCTAATCAACAGCTATTTGTGGGTAGGTGTTCCCTGTTACCATCAGTCAGTCGGAACAAAATTTCTCTAACATGCTGCCAATAAGAAGTTCAAGTTTAAACTACATTTATTGCTAATCACGCCATTTAATAAAGTGCTCTTACCATTCCATATTTGCTAGCCAACTGACTATGAACTCTCCCTAGATCTAAGGGTTTCGTATTAAAAACATTATTTGCAGAATTTTTAGCCTGAAACTGGCAGCCATCCATTTCTCACAAACTCAGTGCCCCCTGGAACTTTATTGAAAAAAAATTGTAATAGTAAGTTGTAATTACTAGCATGTAATTTGAAAAGCGTTTCTAGTAATGCAAAACTTTATATGTGAGAAATCACCAAGAACTTAGAGTAGACATTGATTGAGAAATATTTTTAGGTACTTTCAGCAGATTTCTGCACTTAACGTGTCTCTACATAAGTAAAATTTCTTATGAAACTCAGTACCAAATCTAAAACTGGTGAAGAAACCAAGCATGTAATGTTATAATAGTTTAGGCCCAAATGCATAACTTGCTGATGATAGCTTTCAGAGGGGACAGAGAGCTAGTTCATTTATAACCCAGTTTCATCACAATTACAAGGTCACTCTTTGTTGACTGTGTAGGCTGGTGAATGTTACCAATGTAATGTACTGTAATTCCCCTATTCATGCCTTTTGAGGTTAGCTTTGGCTAAAAGGTGTAATGAGGATGCAACTCCAGTTAAGCCACACTAAGTCCCATGAAAAATCCCAAACAATTCCTGATAGTGGCATCAATGCTCCAAACTGACAACATCATTAGAATCAGTGTTGAAAGGGCCTTTTTTATGTTACATTATACATTGATGTGATTGAATCATTTAAACTTAAAATTCCAATTTATTATTACTAGTAATAATGAATCGGATTACTAGTGATAATAAATCGGATTAGTAGTGATAATACAGATGATAATAATAATAAAACAAGAGCTACAAAAAACCAATCACACGAAACAAGCAGCTGGAGCCAAAACATAGTCATGGCAAAGATTTTCAATTAGATTGTTTTGGCATGATGATGATAGCGGAGTCACAGACTCACTATTATTGTTGATTTATGAGAGCAGAATGATTAGCCTGGCTCAATACACTGCACGAATTCGAACTGACATGCTATATGATTGGAGTCTTTGTTGTGTAACCGTGTAATTTAAACGGCAATGATGTGTAGACTAAGAGAACTGAGCTGTCCATGGTTGTGTGAGATTATATT
>CALYOO010000052.1:0-41524 GCA_945261195.1 Cryptosula pallasiana | reverse complement strand
ATATGAAACAGAGTTTTCCTTTGAAAATGTTGTTTTCTTCGTTCAGGAAAAAATAATATGGTGAGCGAAAGAATGTGTTTTTATGTCGAAAAACGTTTTACATAAAACAAAATTTATTTTTGATTTGCGCCAAAAAAGTGTTTTGTTGCAGACAGAAACATGAGGACGTTTTGAGCTAGAAACTGATTTCTCTTTGCGAGTAAAAAAGTTTTTAATGCAAACAACTGTCAAAAGCATTCTATATGAAAAAGGCTAGTTTTTGACATGTCATATGTTTATCAGTGTTTATGATACATAAAGTTTCCACACGAAAGTTCGAATAAAACAATATTTTTGACACACAATCTTCAAGAAAAAGACAAAGAACTTTTTCCGTGTGAAAACCTTACTTTTCATGTTAAAACCATTTATAATATACACTGTTTTCATCTATATAATCAACACAGTTGTTGAGCAGAGAAAACTCGGTTTTTTATATTAAACAAGAGTTTTATCTGAAAAAAAACACAATTTCATTCATGAAAAAAACACATTCCCATCTAAAACACATTTTACTTACGTGAATAAACAATATGATTCATGTGGAATTTTAAATTATTTTTTGTATACATATATATATATAAATGTACATTTTTCGCATACATATATATACATATAGGTACATTTTTCGCATAAGAAAACATAATTTTTTTGATTTTAAACACTTTTTTTGGGAAAAAACAGTTTGGTTCAGGGAAAGATCATTTTTTTTTACGGAGAAACCTTTTATTACATATCAAGTTTTCAAGTTAATACAAATTTTTGATGTAAATGAAGTTGAGAGTTTTATCTGAAAAAAACACATTTTTCATGCATGAAAAATACACACTCCCATCTAAAAACACATTTTTTCATGCGAATGAACAATATGCTTCATGTGACAATTTATTATTAATATATATGTACATATTCCGCATACAAAACATTATTTTTTAGATAAAAAACACATTTTTGTGAAAAAACATTTTGGTTCAGAGAAACATCGTTTTTTTACGGAAAAACGCTTTATAACATACAAAGTTTTCACGTGAAAAGAACTTTTTTATGTGAATAAAGTAGTATAATTTTTGTCTGAAAAAAGCACATTTTTTGCACAAAAAACCCAGTTCTTGCGCAAAAAAAACATTTTTGCGCGGAAGAACACTGCTTCTTGCATAAAGTTCCTGGAAAAGTGCGTGGAAAATTTTTTTTTACGTGAATAAAATAGCATTCTCTGACTGAAAAAAATTTTTTTTTGTTGAACAAACAATTTTTCTGCACAAAATAACATCATATTTTTCGTGTGAAAACTTTATATAACATATTCAGTTTTCATCTGAGAAAAAAAAGTTTTTACGTAGATAAATTGACATTTTATGACTGAAAAAAACAATATTTCAGGATAGAAAACAAACATTTTTTCTGCTGATCCTTAATAACATATACAGTTTTCGCAGGTTTTTGTGTGAATTAAATAGTATTTTCTGTCCGGAAATACTGAAAAAACAGCATTTTCCATCAAAAAATAAAAAATTTTTGCACGAAAAAACGTTTTCATAGGAATGAAATGGGATTTTTTGACAGGGCGAAACATTTTTCGTTTGAAAACACATCTTTTGCATAAATTACACCAAAACGTTTTAAGAAAAATATACAGTTTTTACACGAAGCAATTTTTTCATGTGGATAAAGTCTAAGTTTTTGACTCAACAAGCAGCATTTACCATCTGAAAAATGAAACACTGTGAAATGTCTCAAAATTTTTTTCATACGGAGTATCTTTTTTTGCGCAAATAAAATATTATGTACTGTCTGAAAAAATATTTTCCGCGTAGAAAACCTTGCTTTTTGCACAAATCAGGCAAGCTTTTCTGTCGGAAAAAACACTATATCTGTGCAAAACTCCCACATATTATACACACAACTCCCACAAAAAAAAATTCGTTTTTCGCGAGGGAAAAAACTATCCCACAAGAAAACAGTAGTTTTCGCGAGGAAAGTGGCAAAACTCTTTTGATTTATCACGCAAAAAACCATTGATCGCGCGAAAAAAACGGTCAGTTATTGCGCGAAAAAATAGTTTTTCTGAGAGGGAACACCATTTTTTGCGCAGACAAAACATCTTACTTTGCGCGAAAACATGGCAAAATTTATAGTGGTTTTTTGTGTAGGGAAAAAATTCTTTGCGCACAACCACTAAACATATATTTATGCAATCGTGGATGATGTCTCTGCTTTGCGCTGGCCAGGGTGCGTTGCTTTACTGGTTATTTACTACTCTGAATGGCACGGCTTTCTCTTTGTTTCAAAAAGCCTTACAGCCGCTATATTGGATAACCTCCTTTTTTCCTATACATTAAGCTACTCGGCTTCTACTTGAATACCACTCATACATATTAACTCCACATCATCTAAATTGTCATCAGTTTTGTGGAACTTGAGCCGCCAACACACCAGTGCATATCCGCTAGGGGCAACTCAATTATTTTGAAAGCGATCTATCTTCCGCATGTATTTTCCATTGACACTGTAACTTTTGACTTTATAATGTACATATACGCTGACAATTTGCTGTATAGTTGTTGTTATATCGTTGAATTTCTTGTTTGCAGTCTTACACATACAGTTGTACATGTATGCACAGTGTAGACTAGTCACCTGCCCATTTCTATTTCTCGGGACGTGATTAACGAGCCCATCAATGTTTCAGTTTGTGCTTTTCTCAATATTTTCCCCTAAATGTAATTTACTGTGCAGCCCACACTTGTACCACTATTTTGTGTTGTGATCAAGACTTGATTGAGGTACTCTATGTTACAAATATGGCTGTAAATTTGATGTCATTTTTGTCTAGATGCACTGTTTTTCAGCACCTGATCGTTGAAATGTTTCTGTTTTATAGGCTAACCAGATTTTTGTTATGAAATAAACTGCGTCTTCACTCATTTAAACATGGTACCTACAATATATATGAAACACTGGTTGTCGCATGAGAAAAACCAGCAGGTTCTCGTGCAAAAATAACTTTTTTTTTCTGAGAGGAAAGCACTGTTTTCCCGGGGACGAACAAATCTTTTTCTGCGCGAAAACCCTGTATAATGTGTACCGGTTTTTGCGCCGGAAATTTTTTTTTCGTTTGAATCCACCATATACAACTATGTATATAAAACACCAATTTGTTGCACGAAAGTAAAAAGCAGATTTTTGAGCGAAAAAAAAACAGTTTTTTCTGAGAGGAAAGCACTGTTTTTGCACGGACAAACAAATCTTTCTTTGCGCGAAGACATTGTATAAGATGTACCGTTTTTTTTGCGCGGGAAAAAAGTTCTTTGCGCGAAACCAGGATAAACCGAGATATAATATGTGATAAATTATTTTCGCATGATTAAAATCGTTATAAGTAGGTCTTCGCGCAACTATTCTCATTGGTTGTAGGGATAATAGGTAGGTGTAATTTTTAGGATTTAAGATCTGCTCTCTCTACACAGAAATCATTCTCTCCACTGATAGCTTCTAAAGAATCATCTACTACACTATTCATCACACATCTATCATTAGGATTCTTGGTGAAAAGGAAAGAATTAATAAAAAATGATATTTAGTGCTAGTTGAAACCTCTAACTATTTTACTTCTTTACTTATCACCTTTCATTATTGTATAAATTTATATTTTAGAGCAATATGACATAAAAACAATCTACTTAAGGGACTTCCACCCAGAAGTGTATAATAAATATATGAAAGACAATGATATTGTTCAGGACAAAGCTGTTTCAAAATTTGACATTCCAAGTTATTGTCTTCTGTATAGCACAACACTTGCTGAATAAGGGAACAAAATATGGAGAACATGATGAATCTACAGGGTTCTTCACTGATATGCCAAAAAACAACTTTAAAACCTTTTTAACAATGGCAAAAGTCATAAAAATCAATGATTTTTCAAAAAAAAATTAAAAGAAATGCTTGAAATCAAGAATTTTTTGAACAGTTCTATAAAATGAAGTGGAGTAAAAATCTTTTTTACAAATTCCGAACTCATGTTTATCATAACACACAAGCAGATGAAGGGTTATTTTCTTCTGTTCGTAATTTAGAATTAATGTTAGTAGCATTTCACACTTAGTTATAACACTTCTTTTTAGCAATGACATTAAATATTTTACGAATTAAAAAGTTTTTATAGTCTTTCATACAACGCTTTTCAACCTATTACACTTTATTTCATTGCATTCACTTCATACACTATTATTATTATATACTTTATTGCATTCACTATTACCAGTTTTTTACTCAAATAAACATAAGGCAACACTTCATTTCTATACAATACCGAGACATCTAAAACTGTACAGACCCTTGTGTAAATCAACATCACACCATTCATCAAAACACCTGGTGCACACAAAAAGGCACTGCGGAGGATCAATATACCACACCAATAAATACCAATAAATGACGTACATTCTAAACATCTGGTGCACACAAAAAGACGGCCAATGGACCAGAAGAATTTCCAGGAGAACCTCCAAGATAACCTCCAGAACATCCCACGCACCATACAATGTATTAATCAACAGTCAACACTATTAAATTAAAACACATTCTAAACAACTAGTGCACACAAGAAGGTACCCCGCAGGTTCTCGTGGTAACTGATGCATACTTCACATGGATAACCAGGAGAACTTTCTCCTTAGACTCCATGACAGAGATCTGCTCCCTTATTACTACTGTCCTGACATAGCGTCAGCGTTAGCATGATCCTGTGACTTTCTGTATTGGACAGTGTAGTTATTTGCTGTGAGGATTGCTGCCCACCTTTGCATATGCATTGCTGCTATGGGAGGAATACCAGTTTTGGGACCAAATATGGACACCAGTGGTCGATTGTACGTCAGAAGTGTGAATGACCGTACATAACAATAAATGCGAAATTTGGTGACCCCAATTATTATACAGAGTGCCTCCCTCTCAATTTGAGCATAATTATTTTCGCTGTCACTCAAGCTTCTAGAAGCAAAAGCGAAATGGCGATCAATAGGCTTATCATTCAGCAGACGAAAATTTCATGGAGGGGAGAATGTAAAAATTGAGCTAATTTAATAAAGCTATTCACAGTAATGCTTACCGTAATGGTGGCTTTGAGAAGCCGCCATTGAGTCTTCGTAAGCAACTACATTGAGAATTGAAGTGCAATAATCGATATTTAGGCTACTTACGGTAGTGTTCTTTGTTGTAAATTTTGATTCTCCTCAAATAGTATATAAGTTCTAGGTCCACTCTCCACCATTGGGGATTAGTTGATTTTGTGAGTGAGAAATCAAAATAGTTTCTAATAACTCCGTTGACAGCCCAATCAGAGTGAAAGTTCAAACCTGAGTTGGAACTTTGCAGTGTAGGCTTGAATATCGCTAAGTTGGATATGTCTATAACATGTGTATAATAAATTGGAATCAGACATTTGATGAATTATATTGTCAATGTTTTATTTTACAGAAAACTGAATATACATGTATAGATGCAACTCAGCACACATGGAAACGATCAACCAATAAATGTTTCAAACTCGACTTCATCTTTTCTATGATACATCATACTTTTACTTAAAAAGCCAAGATGTGGCATGTCAGCTGTGGAAGAATGATGTCATTTGATTTCAGAATGAAGCGATGTTCCACGGCTGCTGGCACGCTGCAAACATGTTCAGTTACGGTGATATTAAACATGCTGCTATGTCACAATTAGCTACTGTTTAACTGATGTGCAGCAAACTAAGTGAAATCGTTTCGCATTTTAAAACATATAGTTTCTACCCAAGTTGGCTCACATGACAGGCCATTTTTAGCTTAAAAGTGAAGGGGTGGGAGACGCCAAGGCTGAATTGAGTGTAGTGGGTAAGGCTGAATAGGCGAAAATAGGAACCAATACTGGTTAACCAAGTTGTTGATGACTGGATGGGTGGGCGTTAGTAGTTAGTATCAATTAGGTAAGGTAAGGGTAAGATCAGCTTTTATTAGGCTATCCATGTAAAGGGTAGAAATAACGAAAGGGAATGAGTAGCAGGAGATAATTGGTTATTAAGTCATTAAAGGATTTGCAACAATAGGGAGAAAAAACTTCTACAAGAAAAAAACAACTGCAAACCTCAGCTACAACCAAGGCTAATCAGCTCATATACTACTTCCTACTGAAGTAGTGGTTATCGACATCAGCAGTTGTGGCTCAATTCTGTGATAGCAGTTACTAATATTGCTAGCATCAGAATTTTTGTGATTTTGTTTATTTTTTAACAATAATCAATTTTATTAAAATGGTTAATACGACTGCACTGACCAAGAGTGAAAAGGGATAAGGGAAAGGGATAAGGGAAAGGGATAAGGTAAAGGGATAAGGGAAGTGAGAAAAAGGTATACCATACCACAGTGCAGCACAAGGGGACAGCTTACCTCAGCAAACTTGTTGTCAGTCCCCACACTACTGCTGCCAGTGTTGATAATTTTGGTTACTCTTCTAGCTATTGCAACTGTGAGAGGATGCCACTGCACATTGAATAATAAGTTTTTATTTGAACTAATAACATGTATTTGTTCGTAGGGGATCTGGAAGTCATTTTATACAACTCATTCGAGACATGATATCCACTCGACCTTGTCGTGACCTTATCCTACGTTCATCCAACCTTCACTCAACACCTCACCACCATGAACCATCTTACCAAAAACACATACACATTGCCCAGCCAGAATCATGTATGGCAAAGTTCAAAGCATTACTTAAGTTCAATAGGCAAAAAAGTACAAAGAACAGCTATGTCTTCTACTTCTCACAGCTTTCAACCTAGTAAAAACAATAATGCATGCTTTTATATCTATAAAGTTTTGCTGCAGTTGAAATAGTTGCCATTGAGGAGCTCATTGCAAGCCAGCACACCTGAAAGTCTTTATGAGTGTCTCTAATGGGTCAGCTTGTTGGGGATGTTTAAGGCATATTTATCTTGGTACATATGTCCTTCTCATCTAGGTTCCATTGTATTAAACTTGTTTACTTCTGAGAATTTATTTTATCTGAGGGCATCCAACCTAGATAGAGTTGATGGCAATTTATACCGATGATTAAAATGAGATAGGGAAATTCCTGTCCACACTTTTGGGCTAAAAATTATGGGAGAGGATAGCAAAAAGTTAGGGTTTGAAAAATTGGATTTCAGTGGTCTAGGGTGGGGGAAGCCTAGAAGAAGATAGTACGGCGCCCATCTTTATGGGTATCACATACTAGGGAAGTTGAAGAAGGAAAATGGTAATCATTGAGCCCTTTTCATTGGAGGGAGAGAGCAGACAAAGGTGTAAGACATGGGGGTATGTCAACGCAACGGCAGTGAATACAGGGGGGGGGGAAGAAAGGTGTAATCTGAAACTAATTGCTTTTGCAAATGCACTAAAATATTTGGAGGGGATTGAAAATTTTGTGGCATAAACTTCCAAATTTTTAGTTTTTTGACCCTGCTCGGACTGATATTCATGTTGACCAATGAACTAAAACATTTTTGTCTCTGTTTTAAGGAATATTCCGTTTTAAGAACACCAAAAAACTGGTTTCAACAAAAAACAAAAAGTAAATTTTATTTTGTATTGGCTGTGAGGTCATTTTGTTCACAGTAAGCAGTAGTGTTTACGTCATAGCCTCACAGCATTACCTAACAACTTTATTTATCACTAATTCACTAGAAATAGCGCGTAACTTTATTTAAAATAACGTGTTTTTCCTGCAGATTCTGCTTCAAGTTATCTGTTTGCTCTGCAAGCTGTCTTCGAACAGTCAGTTACAGTATTTAGCCTTTGAACTTAACCTCAAAGTCATCGTTTAAAAATTGCATGACAGCGTATATGTTTTGTATTGTTAATGATTATTGAAAAACTAACCTAAGTTTTGCTATAATTTTTATAATTGCTACTAGAAAAATAAACTGTGTTTTGGGTTTTTCAAGCTTTTCATCAGAAACTTTATTTGTCATGTCCGATTTGATTTCATTTGCTTAACAAGCATTGACACTAAAATAACGCTTTGAACACAGAAAAAATGTTATGGCCCATTGAGTGTTCTAGATAGAAAGGTTGTTGGTAGTATCACAAAATTTATGTTCACATACCGCACTGGGCATACACAGCCAAGAAATTTTCATCATAAGGAATACATTCCACTTCGATTTGGTGAAAATTGATAGTTGTAGCAGCAACTTCAAACTGATACATCAATCCAACACTCTGGTTCACAATGGACATGCTGGAAACTCTTGGTGGTACTACAACCAGTCATCAAAGTTATTGTTTTTCTAATTTCCACTGCAGAGAAATAGCAAACAATGTTTCCAACTCTGTAATATTACTGTGAACAAAAGAGTTTTTGATTGCTTTTTAGAGTAATGACAAACAAATTTTAAAAAAATTGTACGATCAGGTAAAAGATATAGTTCTATCTGGGATTTGAGCTTTACATCGTGAATTAGGATTCGTTACTCATTTACCTAAGATACAAACATGTTTTCTGAGAATGAATAACCAAAATTCCATAAACATGACTTTGCCACCTGATTATTGGAAATTATGTGCATATAAAATTAGTGGAGCTAATACCTATTCTAAGAAGAGCAAAACATGTACATTGAAAGTTCAATGACAGCACACCTCATTATGTTAAACTAATGCTCTGTTAGTAGTTTTTTTTCCCTGATTATGCATCTGAATCAAATCATAACTTTCTAGTTTTTGCAAAAAAATTCGGTTCTACTTGGCAAAGACTTAAAATTGTGGTTTTGGCTTGGACATTTTTCTCTTCCGAAACCCTTTCTGATTTTTGCTGTTGGACCGTCCTGTTTTTAGCAAAAATAACTAAGGTAATTTTTGGTTTCATTCAGTGCAATAGTTAAAGCTTCTCTCTCCATGGACACATGTTGGCTTTGTTTCAGCTGGGATGGCAACATCTTGGCAAAATCAGTGGACTAGGTGTTCTAGTGTTTCATCGCATTTCAGTGTAAACTTTGATAAAACAGTTGTCTAATTGTTGGTCAATGGCAGTAGTATAACAGGGCATAGCACAGAAAAGTTTTTTAGGACATTTTGTTTTCATGATTTAAGTGCATTTGAGAGCACCAACTTGTACCAGTAAAACCCATTGAATAATAGTTTTGTGCAACCGTTTATTACTGGCATGTGTTACACTTAAATCCCTGCCGGTAGAACAGTTCAAGTGTTGTTCGAATATAATAGTATTGCAAGCGTTGATGTGATGTCCATATTCATGTGCAAAATTTTTTTTCAACTCCCATGTGTAAGGAGAACCCATTGGATAGGCTTTTATTATCGGGTTGTGACATAGGTTTAATTATTGATTTAGATTCTAACAGGGGTTTTTGGATTGGACATGATTTGAAGTTATACGGGCGCTGTTGCGATGGAGAGCAGTTTTTATTGGATTTCTTACTGATTTTTTATTGAAAACATTTTTTGTATTTTGTAATTCATTTTCCCACAAAAAAGTTTGAATCTATCTAAAAAATTTTGTGTGGAATGAGCACAACTTTATGTGGTTATAAGTTGTGTTAATTATATGGCAGTGACTAACACCTTTTGTACTAAAACAGCCCCTAGACGTTAAACATCTGATAAACTGACAAGTAGCCGTAAATTTAACTGGTTGATGTTGCTTGAAAGTTTTTTTTACGATACCATGCATAATAAACTTAGGAGCATAAGGTTAAATCTATTGTTTGTAATCATTGTTTTTATTGTTTTTAAAGGACAAAAGACAATCGGTAAGAAAAACTTCCAATTACCATTGTGTGCCGTTTTGGTTTTACTGAAAGCAAGTGAGATGTTTCCATCTAAAAGTAGTTGAGTTAAATATAATTTTTTTAACCATCATCTCCATGCAGTAGCTGGGGTTGACAGCAGATTGAAGTATTCTAATTTCTCAATAGGATGAACAAAAAAAGAAAAATCCATTAAAACTGTTTAATTGCTCCCACCAAGGGCATATGATTTTGCAAGTTTTTGTTTTTTGAGATTGTAGCAACATTATTGGGACAATTAATGTGACGCCGTAGCTTAGATTGTTTTTAAGGTGTACAGTCTTCTATTTTGAGTACTTCTAAGTGAGGTAATTGGGTAGCTGCAAAACCATTTTGCATGTCCAATTTCTTACATATTCATGGTTGTCAACAGTTCGGTGGATTGGAAAGGTGAGTTTCCACTATTTAATATAGTCGAGTATCACCAAAACTTTTGAGGAAGATATTTTTTACACACCAAAGTATTAGGTAATACTTTGGTGTGTAAAAAATATCTATACCTATATCTATATTTATATCTATGCCTATACCTTTTCATTGTCTCATACTAGCATTGCTCATTTTTGGAGTTATGTGCCTACTCATCTCACACAAGCAATGCTAGTTTTCAAAATTTTCTGGTTTTCGGAAAAGTTTACACGCGTTTGTGAAAACTGAATGAAATAATCTTCATACCATTGCGTAGAACAGAGTCTTTCCTATTCTCTGACTTTTGTTTAAAGACTCTACGACAATCTTAACCGAAACAGTTTCAAATCTCCTAGCACCTAGCACATTGTGTTTTTCTTCCAATATAATCAGTTTATTATCATATTAGCTCGTTTAAGCTTTCTGGTTGTGGATTTGAAGGTGTGTAAGCAGATAATTAATTATTCAGAAGCGGCGACGATAACAAAGAGTTTTAATTTGTTTAAGGTTGTTGGAAATTGTTGATTGGTATTATTATTTATATCAAAATGTAGCTATGAATAGTTCTAATTCATTTGCACAGCAATGAGGGTTTTATCTTTGCTAAAAACCAAATTAATCATTTTTTTTTGTAAACAAATATCCGAATTTTTCGGTATTCTGTGCAGTCAGTGTTAGATTGTTGTTTCAGCGCTCTAACTCCTGTTTTGTAGATTTTTGCTTCAAATTTTGCTAGTTTTATCTAAATCTTTTTCTCTTTGTAACTGTGATATTGGCTTGGTATTTAGGTTGACAATTTTTTTTTCGTTGCTGGTTGGTCTGTCAGGGTGGAAATCATTATGTTATTAATTCTCCGCAGAGAAGAGAGAATTTTAATTCTTATGAACGAACATTAAGCAGCATATCATATATAGATGCGTTTTAATAAAACTTTAAAAATTGGCCTGTTTTGAATAAAATAGGTGAAAAGTTGAGCTTGTTCATTGGCGGAAGCGAATGAAAATCCGCACATTGACACCCTTATTGAGCTTTCTTCAATTCCAAATAGTTTTTCGCAAACACTGGTTTTGATGGCAATGCTGGATAATTACTACCTTCATCTGAATGTTGCTGGATGTTGTTCCAAATCAAAAATTAACTAAGCTTTGTAAGCTGAGCAATGTCATTTATTTCACGTATTATAAACATTCCGCCAAAATCCATGCTGCTGCTTTGATTATTTTACCATTTTTTTGATGGCTTCGTGATTTGCATTTTCTCCTTCAAACCAAAAGTTTCATTGAAAAGTATGATGAAATAGAAATTTTGCTGTTGCTTTACCAATCAACTTTGCAACCATTTAATATCTGAAGTTGTTTTAATCTTCAAGGATTTACATGATTGCCATGTTCCATGTTGAAAACTCTTTAGCTGACATTCCCAATTTCTATTGTTAGTTTGAACACTGTCTGTGATGGTTCATAGTGGACTTGCAACTTTGTCATTGCACAAGTACTCAATGTTTTTTAAGTCCTGCATGATCAATATCTTGTGCTTTCTCTTCTCTTTTTCTGATGTTTTCTGTTAACATTGTATGTGTAGCTCTACAAAATATTTGAAGATTGCATGTGATTCAGCAGGGAAAAGGTTTTGCACAATATAGCGCATTTCACTACTGAATGAATATAGTCGTATAGTTTGCAGGATCTTAAGAAGTCTAGGGGAATGCGTATAGTTACATTGAGTGATAGCAGCAAATACAGAATCTACTTGACTTCCTTCTGAAACCGTTTTAGGCATCCTTAAAGATTTTAGTCTGAAGAGTAATATTCTTGAATCTTATGAGAGTTCAAATTTCTCGCACCAACAAGTAAAATCTAGTAGACTCTTATGAAACCATTTTTGTCTGTGCAAAGTTTTCATAGTGTTAATAGCAATCCTTTTGCATCCTATGAGATTCTCAATCCAAAGCTGATATAGTTCAGCTCCTCCAATAATGTTTAAGAAATACTGATTAGGACTGATTTATTTGTTAAAGATCCTAGCAGATCAAGTATATGGTGTTCTTTTGACTGCCGTTTATGCAGAATATTCTCTGTCACTTATAAAATTAATTATTATATATGTGTAGCTGCACCTTTTTTACCCAAGAGATTAATCATGCGGAGAGTCTTAAAACAGCTTTCTTTCACGCAAATTACCGACTGAGGGTGTGAGGAATTTTTGCATGTAGAAAAAAGGAAACACATCTGTGTTTTTTGAAACAAATTGGACATTAGTTTTTTTCAAAATAATCCGCAAAACGCAAGTAGCAAAAACTGCAGCTTTGTTGTGCAAATGAAATATTGGAGATCATTAGATTTTTCACGAAGGAAGAGGTAAAGACACTATTGTATGAGCGAATGAAGCAATGAAATTCAGAATATTGTGAGCACAAAGAAAACAACAATAACAACAGCATTTTTTGAACAAGCGAGACAGAAAAAAGCAAGACAGTTACAATTTGATAAGTGATGAAAACAAAGCAAAATCAGTTTTAGGCGTGAAAAAGCATTGAAATTTCGATAATTTATTAATCAAAGGATATATATAAAACCGCTACAAAATGCACAAATGAAATAACATAGGTGTTATATGTTTTCTCACAATAAAAAACAACAACATGTTTATTCGGCCAAATGAAACTAAAAAGATGACAACAAATTTTTATTTGAGAAAATATGTAATCTTCAACAATCATTTTACACAAATCAAAAGTTTAAATTGTGAGATGGTTTTGACCAAAGAAAACAACAGCAAAATTATTGGTTTTTTGAGTGCAAAGAAGAGTAAAATAAAGAATGGTTTGGAGCAAAAAATTATCAAGATATAGCACTTTCTTCTCACAATGCACATAAGTGAACGGCAAAATTTGAGAAAACTGGTAGTGTGAGAAGCAAAAAAAATAGCTGAATCTCTACTAGAATCAAAAGTTTAGTTCTGAGAATTTTTCACAAAACAAAGTACACCAAATATTTTTTGCACAGATGACAAGTAAAAAATGTCAAAAACTTAACTACAAAAAAAGTGACAGACCCAAATTTTTTCAAAATAATTGAATGCTAAAAATTTGAGACCTATTAGCTCAAAAGCAACGGAGCGTTTTTATTTAACTGAGTGAATTGCTAAACTTGTAAGAAACAATTTTGGTTAAAAAAAAAATGAAGACTGTTTTGTTTGTGAATGAAGCATGAAAGTTGGAAGACTTCTTTGTGAAAAAATACAACCAAGAAAAGCTAATTCTTTACATAAGTAGAAGCTTGAAAGTGTGGGAATACTTCATGTGATGTTAAAACTACAAATGCAGCGGTTCTTTCTCGCAATTGAAAAACTGAGATTGTAAATTTGCCACCACACAAACAATGGAACTAAAACAGATTCTTTTATATGAACGAACAAGTTCACCTGTGTTATCTTCTCCACAACAAAACAACAAAGGTGGCTGTGTTTTTTTAATAAACAAACCGTAAGAATTTATAGAATTACTCAAGCAAAAACGTAGCTTATTTTTCACACAATGATAAATACTAAAAAGTGTGAATATTTTTCGCATGAACAGAATAAGAGAAGTGGGTATTGTTTTACACAAAAATAAACTGAAAGTGTCAGAATTTTTTTGCAATAAAGCACAACTAAACAGGTTTTTTGGGCAAAAAAGGGTTAACTTTGGGAGAGCCCTGCAAAGAGAAAATAATAGAAAAGGCGGATTCTTTACACAAGTAAACAGGAACATTGTGACGCTTCCCTGAGTGAAACAATCAGCCATGATAGTTGGACAGTTTTGTAGTTTCAAAAATTTCGTTTGTGATGACGTAATCAGCTAACTATCAGACTTTATGTCCACTAACTTCCGCTAGGTGGTTGTGCTGGCAGAACCGCAACAAAAATACCGTCAGCCACTTCAGGCCTGACAATCAACAGTCAATCTCAAGTCAGAGGTGACCCCATGCAAAGATGGCACAAACACGTTGTTGCAAAGTAAACGACTGACTTTAGCAACAGTAACGACTACTCGGCTCAGACATACACATTCGGAGCTTTCAAGTAGTGTATAAATATAGCCATTGTACATAAAAAATATAAGGTGGCAATCCAATGCACTACTGAGAGGTAACTCAAAGAGTATCAAAAAGTCTCTGCCTTTCATAGGCAGAGTTACAGGAAGTATCAATGGAAAGTTTCCGACATGCACAGGAAGCACCGCAGGAAGTATTATGATATATAGCAAACAGTATTGTCCAACAAGATAATGATAACTGAGTTGAAGTGCACTGGCGCCCAGAAGTAAGGGCAAAGTCTATGGTTAGCTTGGCCAGTGATAGGTTAATATATTCCCTGAGAGTTCTTTGGTCTTTATCGGCCTTTGGTCCACATTTCTCTACATCTAAGGGTAGTTAGTTTCGTGAGGTGGTATCTGGAGGCACTTGAGCTAGGTTTTGTCTCTCAGGCTAGGGCAGCCATCTTGTTAAGACTTGTGTTAGCTACCCAGGGTCAGGGTAGTAAATAGCTGAGATCGAGCTAGTAATACCCAGTGCCAGGATGATTAACTATAATCACTTGACAGAGCAATATAGTCACTACAACCAATTCCGGTCTTTGTCAGTTGTGTTCATAGGAGGCATGCCTGTGGTAGCCACCATCAGGGGAACCTCTGCGCAGAAGTGGTCACTGTTCATGTCCAGTAAAATCTACTAAATTATCATATCTATCTACTTGTTACTCCATTTTTCTCACCCTATGGAATTATTTCTATTCCTGCAAACCAGAAAATTTTCAGCAACAATCAAAACAGAATAGAACACTGTCTTCTACGACTCAACCATCCATCAATCAGCAAGCCAATCAGTTTCTATTGTCAAAACCTCCTTCATGTAAGCACTTCTTGCCCCAGGGCTGTGTAACCAATTTTATCACGATACATACATTATGGATCAGGCTTGAAAGGAAAAAAATGCTAGCCATGAATAATTATACAATAACACTTTTTTCACCTTTAATTAAATTGTTCACTGTAGCATAATTAATCAACAAAACAATAAAATTTTGTTTGTCACTGTTTTTGGTCATTACTACTCCATTTTTTCAAACTTTAGTAAGGAATTGTATTACAACATTCAACAAAACAAAACTTGAATGTGAAAAAAAATTGCTGTTACCATTATTGATAAAATACCAATCAACACACATTGTTACCAATTTTTTTAGACAATCAAAGGGTTTGAATTCAAGTTGAGTGATCAAGAGTTGCTGCTGTTTGTAGATGTGAAAATCACACACACTGTTAGAGGTTTTTTTTCCGATCAGTGAAATACTTGATCAAAGTAAATTTGACTGAAAAAGCATAGTTGCTGTTTGAAGATGAAGTAAATGATTGACCTGGTCAAGTTGACAGGTTCAATCAATCAAAAAGAAGTTTGTCAAAGATTGAAAGCATAATTACTGTTATGCATCAAACGGAAAAAACAACATTCATATTTTTCTTTGGTGTGAAAATTTTCAAAAACTTACTTGTTTTTGCAGTGCTTTTGGTTCCCATATTACCGTGGCATTGAAATAGAAATATTTCAGCAAACATGTGCGTTGGAGCTATGGTTGTTTGTAAATATATCTGTGTAACTTACAGTAATAGTATATTGAATCAAGTCTCAGGTAGGTTGATAAAAAATTGAATCCTCGTGGTACCCAAACAGCTTTTTTATGTGCACCATGTGCCAGAGAGAATTGTTAGGTACCTTTTCTTGCTTAATAGGAATATAATCCTGATTTTTAGATTGGTATATAATATGGATTTACTGGTCGATTGACTGTTTGGAATATTCGACATTTTGAACAATGAAAGTTTGATTTTTAAAGCACAATGTGGACCTCTCAGTTTATTTTTGTGCATTGAGCCAATTTTTAGGATCAAATCCCAAATTTCTCTCACGATTTTGAACATTGTGGAAAATTATACGTTGTAAACATACTTGTTACATTGATCTGAATTTTTGTTTGAATATAACTTAGAAACTATGTCAATCGATCTAGTTTGTAAAAATTTTAAAATTTTCATGTCTCTTACAGACATTCTCTTATTTGTCACATTTGTTCTCATTGTGATAACAGTTTTAAACTGTTATATATTAACATTTATTGAGCTTCCAAATTTTATCCACATTCTTTAGAGGCTGGAGTCCTACATTTTCAACCAGATATCTGCTCCTAAAATATTGCTGGCATCTAGCCCTAACCGCAACTAGGAAGTCTTTTCCAGTTACACAATGATTGAAATCGGTAACGTTCAGTAGTACGCTATTATTACCTCATTTCCATCACAGATATTGGAGAGTACAGTGCACATCCCATTATCACCGGCATCTAGGTCTAAGATGTGCTCTTTTCTTGGCTGAATGTAGCCCAATTAGGTAATGGTTAAAATATATTTCTTTAGCTCCTGGACTGCTTTCTCTTGTTCTGTCCCTCAAAGCCATGGGACGTTCTTGTCGGTCAACCATGACAATGAATCGATCATGGTAGCAAACTGGGCGGATCTTTGTCAAGAGTAATTACTAGTTTCTGAGAATGTTTTGTGGCTCTAGCCTAGCCACTTGACAGGTCACTCTTGGATGGCCTAGAACTTACTAGGGTCTGTCACTATTCCATCTTTACTGACAACATACCCAAGGTACTCTACCTTGGTTTGCAACATTTCAAAAGTGCTAAGTTTTAGCTCAAAGCTGGCCTGTTACTCGTACTGAAAGAATCTGCTTAGGCATTGTATTATATATATATAAGTGAAATCATTGCCATCGAGATGTAACTTCAGAGTCTTACAACATAGGCCGTGCAAAACCTTTTCTTGTACCTTATAAGTACAACCAGGCCAGAAGTGTGTGTGTATGTGTGTGTTTATTTCATCACAAAAACAAAACAAATGGAATGCAAAGAACAACAAATCAGAAAGTGAAAAGTTTTTGAGAAAGAAAATGAATAAAGCTTACTGACGAGGCCCACGTGCGCAGTAGCACTGCAGCTAGTCAAGGCGCCAAGCCTAGAGGATCCATTTACTGTTGTTTCTCCCAACCTTAAAGCCTTAACAGGTGTTCCTTCACACCACTCTAAAATTTCTTTAAGATTGAAATTTTGTGCAAATGCGCTGGTAAGTTGTTCCAATATGACGATCGCCGATACTCAGCCTCCCTTTGACCTGCAGCGGAGCTAGATTTGGGCAGAAGTAGATTTTATTATTGGACATTTTGTCTCATATTTACCGATATTTTTTTTTGATTTGTAAAACTTATTTTGGGCTATTAGCAAAATTTTCCAACGGTACATTTTGTCTATTGCTAGCACTTTCAATTCAGTAAACAAGGGTAGAGATGGGGTCATTGGTGATTTTTGGAATATATACCTCAAGAGTCGGTTTTGGGCAATTATGATTTTGTTGAGTGGTATGCTGGAGCATTGCCCCAGCTTCTAAGCGATAACTGATTTTACAACGAATAACTGCATTATAGATGACTTGCAGAGAAGATCTTGGTAGAAGCTTTGCGCATTTGTGAAATAATGTTGAGGAATGGCTAATTTGTTGGTTTACATGGTGAGTTTGAATTTTCCATGACAGACTTTTATCAAGGTGGATACCCAAAGATTTAATGGAATCAAACTCTCTAACTTCCTCTCCACAAAAGCGTATAGGTTTTTCAAACTGAAAGTTGTTCTGTCAGTTCTCCATTATAATAAAATGGGTTTTTCCATATTTATTGTTAGCTTGGTTCCCTTTGCACCATACTTCCACATTCGCTAATTCAACATTCACAAATTCAACTTCATCTTTTAGCACCTTTGATTCATTAAACAAGTTTGTATCATCAGCATACAAAATGGAGTCCGTTTTCGAAGTTTTGAAGTCTAGGTCATTTATATAGATTAAAAAAAAGAGTTGGTCCAAGAATGGAGCCCTGGGGAACTCCGCATGTAATATAGGAGTAATCTGAAAAACCATTTTCAATTATGGTAGCTTGTTTTCGACCAGTTAAGCAGTTTGCAATCCAACTTTTAGATTCTTCTGTAAAACTCATTTGATGAAGCTTAGTCAAAAGGATGTTGTGATTGATGGAATAAAATGCCTTATTAAAATCAAGGAGAATTCCGAGGGTAGTTTTTCCTTCGTCTATCGCACTCAAAACCTTGTTAGCTACGTTATATAGTGCCTACTCTATATTCATGTTTTTAAGAAACTTTTACTGCTTTGGTGTTAAAATTAAATTGTTCTCTAAATAATTTATTATTTGTAAATTTTCTGCACTTTCGAGTATCTTACTAAACACTGGCAATATTGAGATAGGTCTGTAATCTGACACAGTTTTAGTGGAGCCTTTTTTAAACAGCGGTTCAACTTTAGCTATCTTCAACATGTCAGGAAATTTACTTACATGGAAGCTGGTGTTTACTATGAAAGCTAGAGGATAAGCAATAATAGGCTCAGCAATTTTTATTAGTCTTGCTGAAATTTGATCGATGCAGGTAACTTTGGATATATTTAACTAAGTAACAACTCAATATATAACTCATCAATCTCTTTAAATTTGAAGCATGTTTCTGAGTGTAACGCATAAAAATTATTCATATTTTCCTGGCTATCAGAATCATTAAAAGCTTTAGCTAGCAATTGTGCCACAGAGGTAAAATGTTTTGTTGGAAGTATTTGAAATATCTGTAGCATCAACTATTTCAAAATTTTCAACATTGAGAGATTTGGGAGAAGTTGATGTGCATGACTCTTTTCCAAGATTTTGAATGATAACGCTCCAGTATTTTTTTATAGTCTGAAGTTGTTTCTAGTATTTTGTTGAAATAGTTTGTTTTAGCGATCCTCAATTCCTTGGTAATTGCATTACGGACGTTTTTATAGCGAGATTTCAAATTTGAATTGAGGGAAGAATTTTTACACCGTTTATACACGTAATCTTTTTTTCCGCATTTTTTCAAATAATTGAGGAGTTTTTTCATTTGTTGCGTTTGATCCTGGACAGCAAGTTGTTTAAAAGGAACAATCTAAAGCGTAGAACTTTCCGCATCCATTGTGCAGAACTTGTGGAGAAGGTAGATTAATCACTTGCATTGGTATCTAGAGACACCAGACAGAAGCAGCTGTCCAGTGTACTGGAATATCCGCTGCTGGCTAGGAAATCCATGTTTCTATCAATCCTGGGTAAAGGGTATGCATTTTGGGCTTTAACTTTCAATCTGCAATAATCTATACAAACTACTAAGATTCCGACTTTTTCCCAAACAACAAAACACCAGATCTTTACGCAATGAATGCAGGTTCAATTGCACCCTTAACCAAAAGCTGGGTTATTTATTTTCTGATGTTTTTTTTGTGTGGGTTTGATAGATGTGGTAGTGGCGAACTCAGCAGTTGTTAGGTGAGAAAAAAATGCTATGAGAGAAAAAAATAATTTCTTTGCGAGTTCGATTTTTTGTCAGCTTGGTTGGCCTCCTGACAAGTGTGCTGCATAAAGCCACTACATAAAGCCTGCTATACGTATTTCCCTCAGACGCATGATAGCTAAATACAAGGAAGAGGGCAGATACGGTGCCTCTTTCAGTGCATTCACTTTTTTATTTACAAACCTCTCTTCTGGGTAATGTCAGTATATGTTCAAACATAGTGATTGTTCATTGAGATTTACTCAACAAATCCGCACATGACCTTTTTTGGGTTGATATCAGTTAGTTGCTAAAAGTTTAACACCATACTCTACAGAACTTTATAAACGTTGGTTGCTTTGCTAGCATTTCTGTAGTTTATGACATTGTTCCTGATTAGAGTTATAAAGGACTCAGTTACAGTTGAAGCAAGCAGTTTGAAGAAACAAAACAACCACACGGAATCTGCGTTTTCCATGGTAAATTCTGCGACCCATAAGTATTATAATAGGAGCAGATCTGCATGCGGGTGAATATGGGAAAAGTGGATCACCCCATTCCAAGTGCCTTTTTGAACACAATGTGCCCATAAAAACTGTTTAGGTACCATTTTGTGTGAGGCAAGTGTTGCGTATTCCAGTTGAAGTTGTGTAGTCTTTTTATGATGTATATGATTATGATTATCATATGTGTAATTATTGCGCAGCGTTTGTCTATATTGGGTTTTGGGACTTGATTGTTGCTTGACAGGTGTACAAAAATAAAGTGTTCCAGTAATATAATGCACTCAATAAACAAGATGTTGGGAGAAGAAAATGTGGAAAAAACAGCAACGAGTGAAAACAATACCGTTGCCGGTAGGGGATTTAAGTTTTAGATATTGTTTCGCCAAATCTGAAATGAAAAGCGAGAGAGGTTGTGATGATATTAGTATTTTTCATTTTTCTAATTTTGGAGGTGTTACCAAGTATAATGCTATTAAAGAGATACAAAAGACAAGGAACTCTCCTGTTATAATCATAGATGAAAAATAGACAAGAATCTAATTTGACTTAGATGGTAGTGCTGTAGGACTTGGCGAGATAATGCATCGCCCTTTTACTGCAAAGATTGCGAGTCTGACTGGTTATGGTCAGATTATTGCTCATCCTGAACTAGTAGAAATACATTACTGTTAGAGCGCTTATTAAAAGCCTTTGACAATGAATCCAAGGTCATATTTCATGGGGGAATGATAGATGGAACAATGAGTTTACCCATAAATGGAAAAAAAAATGATTGGTAAGTGATTAATTTATGGATGAAGTATCTGGTAAAGCTGATGCGAATGTTTTCATACAAACGTGGTCGTCACTTGACCATAACGATATTTTTTATTGTTAATAATCTGATTTTTAAAGTAAATTGTACAATTTCCTTTATTGGTGACTGTTTGTTGCCATTTTAAAACTCCTCGTTATGGTTTTCCAGTTACCTATTGCACTCATCGATGCTTTTCCAGAAGGATAAAATCTGCTCAAGAGGCCATTGAACAGGCTACAACGAAACTTTACTTTTTTCTATGAAAATAAACTACTCATTAAACTGATGATCCTCTCAGACCATTCCAAAATTTCGAATCAAACGATCCTATGATGTCACATGTACCCAAATGATTGCATATAAATACAATTAATGCTCCAGTCATCTCACACATCTTTTGATAATCGGATGCATAGCACGTTGATAGATGACCAAAGCTATGCAACAAATGTGGAGAATGAATGCTACGTGGTTACTATTGCTCTATTTTCCCTACCCATTATCAGCTATTCAGTTCCCGATATTCTTAAAACTGTATTAGGAAAAGGATGAAGATGAGCAGCTGTAGAAGAATATTGCGGAATGAGATGGTTATTTTAGCTTTCAATGACCTGAGTGAGAGAGGAAAAGCTGCTATAGCCAACAAACCCAGCGGATTTGTTGCAATCACGAATAGAAACTCTCAAAAACATTAAACTAGCCACTTTTACTCTAGTCTTAGAATCAGTTTACTGAGCTACAGCAGTAAAAGAAATACTTGCACGAACGAACTGGCAGGCGAGCAGATGATGATAAGCGTAGAATTTTGGCTCGGACACTAAAACCACGCCTATTGCGCCTGTTTTATCATCAATAAACAGTGTGTCTCCAACTTTTGACATTTTCTTGACCTCACTTCCTTGTGTGTGGAAATGAGTATAATAAAATAAAAAAAAAAATTGGCAACAATACAACTTCTAAAGAAAAATGAAGTGCATGGCTCTTGTCTGGCAACCGATGTAGGATATAGCAGTGAGAGATATGGAGCAAAAGCTAGACGCTTTGTTGAAATTGACAAACTAAGCTGATTGGTCGGGGTACGAACAGGTAGACAATAACGTTCAAATAATGCCGAGCTATTTGAGAAATGTGAGGGAAGTTAAGGCAAACCAACACCGGTCAGATAACTGGACTCCCACGAAGAAGCGAAAACCAAAGTGTAGATCACCCTCTTATAAGATTATTTTTACCGCTGACAAGACTGTGCTTCTTTTGCCAGATGTTGCCACTCTCTCTATTCCCTTGTTTGATGTTAAACTGATGACACAGATAAGAAAAAAGTTGTTTGACAGCCAAATCTTGGATGTCAATGACAGTGAGGCTGTCATTGATAATGGTAAAGAAGGTGACACGCAACCAGAGGGAATGATGAGAACTTTCAACGAGTTTGAGGAGAGAGTAACCTGTTTGGCACAGGGGTGAGAAACTTGAGTTTTTGACTTGTACTCGAGTTATACTCGGGATAGGGAACCACAGAAGTTCACTCTATTCTTGCCAGTGTAACTTTGAAAAGAGTAACTCTTATTTGTCTCTTGATTGGCTTCAACTCCACTCTACTTTACGCTAAAATACATGAACACTTTCTTACTCTACATTTATATCTAAGTAACACAGTCAACTCTACTCGTGGAGGTCACCAGGGGGGGGGGGCTCTGGTAGATCAAAAAAATATTTTTTTAAGCATTTTTTATTCTATCTAGTGAAACCCTGATCCAAAAGGAGTTATGTTTTACTGTAAGTTTGACCAGCATTTCGAAGTGAACACTTTTATAACCTCCCACTATAGTGACTGATTGGCTTGTCTTCCAATAAGTTCTTCAAACACAGAACATCCTCTAGAGCACAAACCACAATGTTCTGCACCAATGAAATGTAGGTTTTGGTTGATACTCCATCAATAGTTACAATCATCATGCAGAGAACTTTAAAATACTCTCTGATCCAGAAACGAAAACCATAGATAAGGTGAGCCTACTGTGCATGATGATGACATGTTGAACTTGAACCCAGATAGTATAGCAATAGTATTTGTCTTGGTATTGAAACTTGACTAATAATAATAGTTTTAGTTTTTTCAATTATAAAGATATAATAACAATGTAATAATTAATAATAATAAATAATGGTATAAAATTCATTACAAGTAACTAAATAATTGTTATTAGTAATTATTATTAGTTTTTTTAATTGAATTACTGACTTAATTCATTATTATAATAACAAATTAAATTAATGACAATTCAATGGAAAAAAATATTAATATAGTAATATTAACAACAACAAAAAAATTTATTTACTTATTATGAATTTTATATCAGTATTATAATAGACGATTATGATTCTTTTTGTGTCTGTTCATTGTAGTTTGATGATTTTAAACTAGTTGTGTTGATGAATATTTTTTAATGGTTTCAGACAAAGTTGTATTCTCATTGGGGAGTAGAACACATGATTATAAGACATTATTTATCATGATATTTTTTTTTGATAAGTTTTTTGTCAACTCTTTAGCTGAGCTGACTGCATTTGTTAGACTCTACTCTGCTTTACTCTAGTACATCAATATTCTACTGTACACTTACAGATGCTTTACTCTAAAAAAACTCTACTCGTCCCTGATAAGAGAATAGATAACTCTTACTCTACTCTACTGGTGAGTTATTTGGTTCACTCTGGTTCACTTTAGTGTAGGGTTTCTTGAACAAGCCTAACTTTAAAGTTACATTTTTTTCACTTGTGCCCACCACTGGCTTAGCATCAGGCCAAGGCAATCAAGGGATTTGTGTTTCAATATTGCACCAGTCGAGCGAAATCAGAAAATGCGAACTAATACTGAATACTGACAGGGACAAACTCGGAGCAGGTTGCACCCTAGACTTTCAAATACTTTTTTTGCGTGACGTTCTAAATGATATGTGCTCTATAACATCGGGAAACACAAATTGCAGCAATATTAAAAACCTGCTGTGAATCAAGGATTTACAGCTATCAGGAGATCACCACGACAAACACGTAAGGGAAAACTTATAAGTGTTGCAGGAACAGGAAAGTAGACCAAGACGAATTAAAAAGGTTGTATTATGATCCCATGTTCCACATATCTCCAACAGAGATCAACTTTCAAGTTTTGACAGTTATGCAATCTGTTCTTATGTCAAAGTTGTAGATGGGTTTATATTGCACACTTCAAAAGAGAAAAAATTGCCTCATGGTCATCTTCGAAAAAAATGGATGAAATAAATGAAGATTCTTGTCATACCAAACGGATTTGTCAGAAATGCAAAAATGTGGGTCCAGGTGTAAATATATACAAAATAGAAACAACTCCTTTGTTAACACGTATTTACAGATGATGTTTTTAACTACATCTAGCTCAACTGAGCGAAAACAATTCACCTCAAGGCAGAGTTGGATGAGCAACTAGAATCATATGAAAATCAGTGTTTTGAGGGTTTGGTGAAGTTGCAAACTTCTAGAAATACACTGGATCAGGCTGCCTATTGGCAATTATTAAGTAAATTACTACAGCTTGCTGACAGCTATTTGATACTGTTTTATATATGTAAAGAAGCCCTTTTTCAAGCAGCATATAAGAGAGTAACACGACTGCCGATAAAAAAACTGTAGAGAGACTGTCAACTAAATTTCCTACAAGCATGTTTACTCCGCACATACACAATATGTGAATAAAGACTTTACGAAGTAATTGTTGTTGATGATTTTGTTGAAAATCAAGATTACCCTTTAATATTTAATGGAACTCTACTGGAATTCGGTCAGCTTTCCACAAAATTCCACAAATCTTTAATTTTATACCCCTTTCCAGAGGGCACACTGCACCGGTATGACAGTGAACACTTGTGATTGTTCACTGCCAGATCCGTTGGCAAGCACAGAGTCCACGGCTCAGACAAACCAGACAGAGTGCCAGATTGATAGTGGTTTTATTTATAGATGTCAAGTCCTACAAAGGCAATCCTCTAGGGTGGTTGACAGTACTTGATTGAATCCAATGATTGTGAATAAAATCAGCCTTGGTGTAGGCGGGCTGACAGGAAGCAATTTGCATAGTACTTATAGATATACATTGACCGGAAGTAAATAAACCGATGAAAACAAGATATAAATAGCTATCAAATTATGCAATAGAATATGGTTAAATAGATATGGTGCCAAGTGGCTAAAGGGTGGAGTCACGTCTTCATTGTCCAATTGGAGCCTCTTCAAGGTTCTGTGACTACACTTAGCCTTTGGTTATTAAATCTGGTAGTCAAAGGAAGGTAGTTCTGGCTCAAGGGTTAGCATAGGTCCTAGATGGTTTTGGAGATCCACAGCTGAGGCGGCCAGCTCATGCTGGCCAAGTATCCAGGCACACTGGGTCAGCCAGGGATCACTTCTGGTCAATGGGGGGGGTCGAGATTGGCCCTGCAGATTGTGCCAATGGTGCAGAAAATTATTCCACTTGCGCATCACCTTATATGGGAGCCGGGGAACAATTACAGTACATCTCTGATTGGTGCTTGGTAGAAAATGAACTGTTTACTAGTGGCAGGCACCAAAATTTACCAAAATTTCTACTTCGAGTTGCGTCTTAAAACGGTATTCATACCTACTATTACTAATACAAGCAATCATATAGCAGCTAATATGTACTTTACATATTCAATGTTTTATATAATCAAATAATTACATTCAACAATTGTAATAAAGTCAACAGTATCAACCAACAAAGCAATCAATACTTTTCAACTGGGAAATGTGCAATGCTTAAGAAAATGCCTCACCTGCAGTGTAAATTTTATGCTACTTTTGATTCGTAACGAATGCATGAGGTGGGGCTGAAGCAACAAACTAGGTTCTAGAGTAGCTAAGCAATTGGGTTCTAAAAAAATGTGAAAGTTAAATAGTAGATAACCCTAGTGCCAGTAGTAAAGGGATAAAAAGTATCAATAAACCATCTGCCAATAAAAATCAATATTGATGGTCAAATCTGCATCATGAGCCACAAAAAGAGTTAATGAAATTACATAACATAAGAATTGCAGCATTTAACCGAAAAGAAAAGCGCAAACAGCTTCCATCAATAAAAAGAAACACACATTTATTAAGGATATGCTCTCTTGCTGTCGGAGATTTTAGTGAATGTCAATACAAAACCGCTTGTTTGCTTGCAGAAACCAACATGCAGTGTGTTTAAGTTCCACAAACAGCAATCGTAAAGGCGCTGTGCTAGTGAAACACCTTACACTGCTAATGGCACAGCTTCCAGGGCTGGTCTTGATCCCGGACTGTCAGTAGTGACTTCTGCCCAACCCAGTATGGCCATACTGAGCTGCTTTAGTTGAAGATCCTCAAAACCACCTAGGAACTTCCTCTAACAATGGTGGCCGAAGTACTTTTTCTCGGACAACCAGATGTCTTGAGCATAATTTAGATATAGCATAGGAACGCTGCAAGGCTTACTACTGGACAATGGATATAGGACTCAACTCTTCAGCTACTTGGCACCATTTACCTTTAACTCTAATTCACTGCATGATCTGTTCATTATTTATATACTTTTTATCATTCGTTAGTTTACTTCCTGTGCATGTAATGTTATATGATTTATGCAAATAACTTCCTGCCAGCCTGCCTATATAATTACTGGTGCTTCTGCACATCATTGAACTCGTTGATTGTGTCGTCCCAATCACCCTAGTCACTCTAGGACTTTGGCTTCTAATGAACAAAGCCACTGTTCAGACAGCACTGTGTGTACTTTGTCTGAGCAGTGGGCTCTGCGCTTGCCAACTGATCCGGCAGTAACTGATCATGGTTGTCACTGTTATACAGGCACAGTTTTCCCCATGGAGAGAGGTAGCATACTTGAGAATAGTGGAATTTCATGGCAATCCGACCAAAATCCATTACAATTTCATATCAATCCTGACTGGTTTGCATATTCCTCACTGAAATGTTGTTGTACTATGGCACAAAAAATTGCATAGCTTTCCACCTGAACGTTGAAACTGATTTTTTTCCATCATGGAAATTTCTGGCTGCTTTTGAATTGTGATTGCTATGCTGGTCCTGGGAGGCTTTTTGTTTTTCATGTTTACCTGTGCTTTTATAGGAGTCGCAGTAAAAGTTTAACTTTAGCACCAAATAGGTGATTCCTACTCCAACAGAATGTTATATGCCATCTTGCCTGTTTACCAAGAAATTTAATTTATCTAGCGCCAGTTCCGTTTCGTTCTAATGATTACAAACGTTTAGCTTTAAAACCCAGTTTCTGATTTTTCTTCCACTAACAAAAATCATCTTCTTGAAGAACTTTCCAAGAAATACGGTTGCTGATCTTTTGAAATAGCTGTTGTTTTCCCTCAATTTTTCTATTTCTATCACAAAATTACAAAAGCTAAGAATGATCCAAGGAGTTCTTTGCAAACACTGGTGTACAATTTATGAGTTCAGGAGTCAGTTTATTTTGTTTTAGTTATGCATTCCAGTCTTGTAGTGATGAATGAGCAGGGATCTCAACCATTTGGATCTTATCCCAATTGCCCGGATTTTGGGGGTGTCAAACTTCACTAGGATGGATTTGTCATATTTTTCTTTGTTACACAGATTTAGAGCATTTTCAGTTGGAGTTATGTGCTACTGTAAAGTTCTCTAGAAGTAAATACATTTCTAGCCTCCTAGGCAAGAGATTTATTAAATTTTGTCGTGGTGTTTTTTGTTATGAAACAATTGATAGGACTAGCTATCACTGGCCATTCTCTGGCACACAACCCAAAATGGTATTTTATCAAACAACTAGTGAGCAGCAACGTAAACTTGGGCAATGAGACTATTTTCTTCTTGCAGAGACCTTGAAAAGATTTTGCCCAATTAACTATTCTTACTTAGTATAGTATTATAATTATTGAAATACGGTAATATGAAATAATTATCAATATTAACTTAGTAGCGGGAACAAATGAAAACTTTGTATGCTGGTAATACTACTGCTAGGCTACTAGTAAGTATTATTATTATTTATATATTAATAAAACTAAATCATTATGGTTAATTATCATTATATTAGTGTTATTATTTAACAATTAGCATTATCATATTGATAATAATTAATAAATTAATTAATTAAAAACCTCTCTTAAAAGATGCCTATTTTTTCCAAAAGCCATAGGACTATAAATTTCCCCTATTTAGTTTTGTTTTATATATATACACACAAAAGACTGTGTAATACCTGCCATGTCACCTGATTTGTCAGGGACCTACCTGCTTATTAGTTAAAATTTTTCTCTACTTCTGGAAAATGCTGAACTCCCTGAAAGGTTGTGGAATTTGCAAAACAACCCAAAACCTGATGACTTTGTTATATTTGTGCATTATGTAGTTAGTGGATTAGTGAAGGTTAAGGCTGGCTAAAGGATTGTGGATAACTGGGGGGGATTTAACAGCTAGGAGGGACTTTTGGAGTGGCGACAGTGCGTGGTGGATGTGTTGTGCTGGAGCTCCCATATTATACCTAGTGAGTGATTTAACATGGCGTCGTAGGCAAAAGGAAAGGAAGATTGTGGTTGTATACTATTGTGTTTCGTCATCTTGTGAAAGAAGTATTGAAGGGTTTGTGGTGATTGTGAAGGTCGGTGTGGATTTATTAATGCCGTTGTTAAAGGACTGGTGCCGGTTGGAGGTGGTGAAATTGAGTGTCTGTTATTTGTTTGTGGTGGTGCATTACAACTGTTGTTGTTGAAGGATACAGTCAATAAGATTTGTGAAGAAGTTGGCATTTACTTTACTAGTTTTTAAGGTCAGTGTTGACGAAAACTTCAAGTTAGTGAAATATGGCTTTGGGATTTGATTTTAATGACTTTCCTAAGTTATTTATCAATCCTGAAGACACTTATGGTTCATGGAAGGCATGGTTAGATGAATTTGAGCTTAGTGTGGAATGGTTACCTTTAAAATAGGGAAAGAAACAGTAAATCGGAGAAAACAAGATGTTTTCAAGGGGAGAATGAAATTGTTGGCTTAATTGCATGCCATTAGTCAAGGAGGTAGGAGATGCCCTAGAGTCTTTTGGATTTGATATGAAAAGTGAGGCAAGTAGTTACGAGAAGCGATGGCTCATTTGGAAAATTCTTATGGTTTCGAGAAAAAAGTTTATGTGAAAACATTCAAGTTTGTCACTGCTAATCAGGCTGAGTGGGAGAATAAAATTGATTATCTGCTACATGTTGAAAAACTTCGTAGGTCATTAGGTTTTGGGAATGATCATAATTTTACGCAGGAGTTTGAATTAGCTATATCTGTGAACAGTTTGAGAGAATCTTCACTGCATATTCAGCTGATGCAACAAGGTAATTTTAACTGGAAAGGACTGACTGACAGTCTAAGGGCAAGAAAATTGGCTCGAGATTCAGAAAACACCACGAAGCGGGATAAGGCAAAGCAGCTAAACTACACCCAGGTATCTGATATGAAAGAGAACATGCATGGTGGTGAGTGTTACAGTAGTATGAAGGCATGTAGCATTTGCAATGGTCAATAAGCCGCGAAATATGGTAAATATGCAGGAAAGATGAAAGGTGAGGCTGGCTACAGCTATGAATATTATAGGTTTGCTCATAGTAAAAATTATAGGTCTACTAGGAATTCTAACCATGAAACGTTCATGCTTGAATGGCATAGAAAAGACTCTAGTAAGAGTAGGGTTGAAAGTGATAGAAGAAATGCTGGGACTAAGTGCAGAGGTTATTTGGCTTTCCATGATTCTAAAGCGTCTTTTTGCTGTGGCAGAGATGATCACCAAGTTAGGTTTTGCCAAATTTTACACTGCTGGATTTGTGCTGGTATGGATCATACTTCCCAGAACTGCAGTTATAAAAGGTATAAACATACTGATAGGTATAGTCATTGAAGTAGTAGCAGCAGCAGTAGTGAAGGAAGTTGTGCTAGTGAAAAGAGTGAGGTTGACATAGGTCATGTAAGGTTTGCTCCTGTGACCCAACCTGCAAGTGGTGTCAGAGCTGGGGGAGCTCTCGGCATCTTTGAAGCCCCTAACAGACCTACCAACTCTGAGGAGCTGGTCTCAGCCCCGAGGGACTTGTCTGTTAGGCCTGCGGAAGCTTCGGCTTCCGTGGAGGGAAGCCAGGAGGTAGTTGCTGAGCAGTCACTTGTGACCCGGCAACAGCTCGCCTCTGAGGCTGTTCAGAGGCCTCACTCCGGTGAGAACATGGATTGAGATACTTACTCCAGTGAGGGAGGTAGTGCTATTCACCTAGGCGAGACTGTGATAGGTGGAGGTTAGAGTCAATTGTGTGACTCAGATCCAAAGCCAGGTGGAGGTGAAGGCCAATTGTGTGGTCCGGAACCACAGCCAAATGATGAAGGTGGAACACCCTCGGGTGTGGTGTGAGATTGGTTTGACCGCTGTGGCGACATGGACAATAGTGATCCTGGTGAAATTAAGTCTTTGTGGTGAGCGGCCAGTGGTAGGTATGACACAAGTGAGGTACGTATTTGTTCTACCTAGCTGTACATTTTGCCAGTGTTGATACTGTTTCTGCCCCTAACCAAAATGCGTAGTTTGGAGTATGCTTATGAGGATGTTTCACCTCTGAAGCTAGCTGTAAGTGTTGATATTGTGTCTTGTGTACCGTGCTAGTTTGAAAAAATTACATGTGATATTTGTGCATTATGTAGTTAATTGATTCGTAAAGGTTAAGGATAGCTAAAGGATTGTGGATAGCTGGAGGGGATTAGAAAGCTACGAAGGAACTATTGGAGTGAGTGGTGGATGTGTTGTGCTGGAGATTCCATATTTTACATAGTGAGTGATTTAACAGACTTTACATTCACGTTTACATTGAGTAAAAACTTGACTTTGAGGCACCTTACAGTTTACACTGTTTCAATAATACTGTCCTTATATTTGGTTTGAAATAGTGATTTTTTATACCCCATCCCATATTTATGCTGTGTTCATCACAACAATTGGCTTTCTGAGCTAACAAATGACTTGTTATCTCACTTGACATCTACACAACCAACCACTCCATTTATTCCCTCAAAAACCGTTGATACTTCTGGAACCAACGGGTCTAATGTATCTGTCTTTTATGACAACCTAACATCACAGTTATGTACTACTGTGGCATCCAGAACATCCAAATGTTTTATTACGTAGTTTGGTGAAGGTTATTTGTTTTGCCAACTCATTAGTTAACATTTTATATATCTATAATATATTCATCATCAAGTTACATTTACACCCTTGACTTTATAATGTATTTCCAGGCATATCAGAACTCATATTTTCAATTTCTTATGAGGGAGGGGTACCCAAACCCCGCCCCTTCCCCGTACCCCCTCCCCTCTCACTCTCTGACCATTTCAAGACTCCCTTCACTGAAGTCGAAAATACGCCACTGTCAACTACAACCCTAACAAAATAAATAAATGAACAATTTATTAAGTTGTTTCAATACAACAACTATTAGTGCCTTAATTTTATTGCTAAGTCATGTAGACATCTAACAAAATGCTCTGATCAAGTGATTAATAAAGACAAAAGACATCAATGAAGTCCGAGTGAGTCAAAATCTCTCAATTTTTCACTTTTAGTAGGAGATCTCATGTCAGCAGATATTGGTCTTACACTACTTTTGCCCAATAGCCCGCTACAATGTTTATTGCGTTTGCATTAGGAAAATTGGGTTATTAATGACTCACCACATGGCTCTAGCTTGCACAAAACATTATACGAAACCATTTAAAAGAGGCTTAAAAAGAAGATAACTACTAGTTTGAGCAATGGTCTCAAATCACATAGTGCAATGTATATGTAGATGGTTGATGTTGATGATAAAGGGCTGATAAAAAATGTAAAAGGGCCACAACAGCATATAGCCAAAGCAGAACAAAATAAACAAATATACACAGTGATTCATAAACATAGTATGTGGTCAAGCAGTTTAATATAATCAGACTTTACTCATTTTTCTCATAGTTCATCTTTTGTTGTTTCCGTTGCAATACATTCATTCTGAGTGATTGTCAAGTGTTTTATTCAGCTTTGGCAGACGGGGCGGAGCCCCGGACCTTGTTGGGGGGGGCTTCCCCCCCCCCCCCAAACCCCCCAGCTGATATTGCTCGGCGCTGCGAGCCTCATTCGCGTCGCCCCCTCAATGACGCCGAGCGAACTCGACTAGGATTTTTGAAGTTCAAGGTTGAGATCCCTGGAATGAGTGCTTTGCCAATAAAATGGAGAATTGAAAACTTCACACTCCTAGAGACAAAGCTTACAGCTACTGTAAACAAGCTATCTATCGAGTTAGAGTTGTCAGTCCATGCTCCCAAACAACAATGGGAAACCATTGTTTACATCAATAAACTCTCTAAATAAAAAAACCCTGAAATGGTTGAAACAATTATCTTTTTTCCCTCGCTATCCTTTGTTGCAGTTTTATAGTTGGATTGACCAGCTGGCTTTAGATTGAAAACCACTTGTGGGATCGACTACAATTTTCAAAAACTCAAACTATTTTTTTCAATGTTTTTCAATTGGTCATTTTTTCAACGAGGATCAATGAAATAATAGAATTCATTGTGGCAAAACTGTATGTTGATTTATATTTCAAGGCTCCAACAGATTGCCATTTGTTTTTTTTTGAAGTTTTGTCAAATATGGTTTATTGTTGAGGAGTCTTCGAAAACATCTAAATAAAAACCAACAAGTTTATAGAGATTGGTAGTAAAGGTTATTTTCTTTTAGATGAGCGAGAGCATCTAAAGGGAAAATTGAAGTGAATAGTTTATCGAAATGCTCATCATATTACAAAAGACGAAGGGGTGTTCGTCCATCCATCCGTCACGGCGTCGCCCACTTCCTGTAGGAGACGGCGTGTCACACTTCCGGTAGGAAACGGGGTCAAAAGGTCAAATGGCCGGTATATATAATACAATGCTGACGGTACCCATCTCGGCCCAAGGTGGTCCCGGGGCCCCGGCAGCGGGTCCAGTGGAATCGCTGCCGGGGCAAGGCCGTAGCCTCAGATCCTCAGTCCCCACCCCGGGTGGGGTGGGTACTCGACCCGCCCTGCCCCAACCGGCGGGTTTTGGAACTCGGGCCATGTCCACAGGGCCATAGCCTCAGGCCCTCAATTTTCGAGGCGGGGTGGGTACCTGAACTACCCCACCCCCCCCCCCCCATTCCCCCCCGACAGGTGTTAAAACTCGGGCTACAATGCAATGGGACTGCTTCCTGCTGGAGTTGTATCCTCAATACAAGGGAGCACGACTCCTGATAGAATTTCCAAACATGACCTCACCAACAGAGGTCATGCACATGGTGCATCCATATGGAGAATAACCATATTACAAACAAATCGAGCAAATACTGCAATGAGACTTGCGTCGCAGACCAAGCCCGAATGCCTTGTGCAATAACAAATGGGTTATTTACATGAACTGATTACAGGTTAAGGTTGAAATTTTTCACTTTCATATATGAGTAGTGATGTAGGAACAGATCTTTTTCATGGTGTCTAAAGACAAGAAAGTTCTCTTGGTTTTAAGTATACTGTCCTTTTGTTGGCACCAGTCACCGAGAAGGCCAAAAAGTACCTTTTTGTATGCACCAGGTATTACAGTTTTCTTGATTGAACTAAGTATTTTTGTGCCTGGTTTGTTTCTATTGTGATTTAGTGTGGTGATTTAGACAATGGGGTTGACTATTTTATAAGCATTGTATGCATGTTTTGTTTTTATTCCAGGGTTTGTATTGTGTTTGATTGTTGGATTACCATTGTATAGTTATTGGTATTGTTTCATTACAGAGTATTGCATAACAAGAAAGCGCTGTATTATTGTAATATTGAAAGTTTGTAAGTAGTAAGAAAGGAACAAATCTCCGTCATGGAGTCTAAGGATAAAGTTCTCCTTGATCCAAGTTTACTTTTAGTTGGCACCAGTTACCATGAGAACTTGTGAGGTAGTTTTTTGTGCGCACCAGGTGTTATAATTTTGAATGTTTGTTAAGTATTCATTGAGTAGGGTTTTTATATTGTGATTTGTATGTTGATTTAGATGCATGGGTTTGACTGCCCTACAGGATGAAATTAATAATGGAAGTTAATTTCGCGAGTTGTCTTCTCTCTGATGATTAAACGGATATTATTTTTCGCAAATCGGAAACCTTCATGGTAGGAGAAAACGACTTCACATATTTTTTATGAATTTGTTGAAAAATCAAGTAAAAATAAACATTAATGTAAAAATGGCATTAATTTTTAGTGGAAACAATATTTTGCGAATTTAGAACTCGCGTAAACGCGAAATTAAATTCTAACAAATATTTTCATTCTGTATGGTATTTTCATGGGTACTGTTTTTGTGCAAGAGTATTTATTGTTTGTTGCACAGGGGTTGCTTTTACTATTGTATGATGATTTGTATTGGTGAGTTTGAGTATTATATAAAAATTGAGTGTTTTAATATTGTATAACTTTATTATACTCAGTGACCTAAATAACAGAGTTGTCTCCTCCTATTTTGTTTTTGTTTCGTAGTTTTTTTGCTGAAATAATTTTTGCAGACAGTTTTTTGTTTAGTTAAAATGTTCATTTTAGTCTGCACCATCATTGTAATGCACAGTTTTTTCTTTTCTGTTAAAAAATTTTTGTTCAAAGCATTTTGTGTATCATCAACAACCTTGGGATAAAATTTCCTCAAAGCTATCAACTCCCAGAGAGTGACAATTTTTGGTGAATACACTTTTGGAGTCAAGTGAGCATTTTGACACTCTCTGATACTTTGAACGGTGTTGCCAATGATTCCTCTTACGTTTAAATTCACACCACTCATAATTGGTAAGGAAAGCAATGGTTTTCACTGTCATTCACATATTGTTAACCCTACGTAACTCTTTATTTCGGTATGGCTATGTTTCAATTTCAACAAACCACCAGGGTTTCATTTTGCATTTTGTTTCACAAAATTTTGCTCTCCTCATTACTTTTTCAAATTTGTAACTGGTGCTGTCTATACCTATTATTGCATTCATCACCAGTTTGCAAGCTCTGATTACCTGGCTAAATTCAATGCACTGACTGAAACTATTTTTCCCACTAGTTTCATTCACACATCGAAGCATCAGATATCCAGTTTGCAGTTCAGTTATAACAAGATGCTTTTAAGCTTGATTCAATGAAAAGTTCTTTGCGTTTCAAAACCAGCTCATTTTGTTGAAAGTTCACTTCATTTGAAATTGAATTCCTACGGTAGATGTCAGCACACTGTTCAGTTGATTATTGTAGACTCGGCTTCGTAATGATACTTGCTTATTTTAGCTTGACACTTCAAGAGGTCATAGATTGGTCTGCGTTGCTTACAATTCGCACTCGGTAATAATTGGCATCATCTAATACAAGAATTTCACAGAAATCAGAAGATTTGCATAGAAGGATTTCCCTAACGGCATCGGATGACAAAAATACTAGCAACGATAAATCAGCGGTTCAAAACAAAAGTCTGACGGTATAGCAGTTTTACTTATGGAAAGCCTTTTACTTTTCTATATAACAATTACATTGTTAGCACTTTGATTGGCAGCCAGCCAATGTTGATGTCAAACAACAAACTTGCGGTACACAGTGATGTGGTTTCCACACAGAGGTTGCCACTCAATCAACTCAAGAGCTGTGAATATCAACACAATATTAGTTGATTGGGCGGGTGATCTATAGCTTTGATCAGCTTTCACCATAGTTCATCAAAAATCATTTTACATTAAACATTGAAAAATGCCGTCCCTATACTACTAATTATGCCAGTCAAAAGAACTACCATTGGTCAATCTAACACCAATACTGACAACACTGTAGCATTTCATGCTTTTAAGACCTCTACATACAGTGATTGCAATAAAGCTGTCGATGGAGAAAATGTGTGTAGTTAGCACACTCTGCTGTTTAGAGCAACTTTGCTTTTGAAAGAAAACGTTAAAAAGATATGGCTAAAGTTTTCTGAGAAAAGTGATGTCTTAGCTGTTATACATGTAAAAGCAAATAATGTTGTCATTTGCTGGGAGTTACTTAACGAGGTTTTATATTCACATAATCTAAGCCCAGTCTATTGGACAGATAGCAATCAAGCCAGATCCAACTGTATGCTTGTTTGAGTAGGGTGATGAGAAAATAATTGCATTTACATTAGGCGCTTTGTCCTAAATATTCACACCAAAAAAAAGTTAGTTTAGTTGATAGTTTTTTACTGCTTAAAAATATAAAAATAGAAAAAGGTGCATATGCGGAGCACTCGCTGTTTTGCCAACTAGAAAGTTTTTAAGAATCATTGGTGTCTCTCTGATTACAAAAGTTTGCGAAGTGAAAAAACATGCCTTTCAATGGGGCTGCTGGTTTTAATGTGCCTTCTAGTCAACTGCTTGTAGGTCAAGCACCTGCAGGAAAAAAGCTTATAGCAGCTCGTAAAATTCCTAATGTTTTCTGACTTTATTAAACGTGTGTTTCAAAAGTTATTGCGAAACTTTAGTGCAGTGACTTTTTCAACAAAAAATGAACAAAAAACAAGTAATTTTACAAGTAGAGGTTGCTAAAATGAAATAGTGGTTGCTTGTCCAAGCAAGGAAAGAGGAAAAACAACTCCCATGCAATGTGTATAGGAGATATTATTGGTAAGCATCGAACATCTCTACCATAACCTCAAAAGAATGTACAGAAGAATTTAACTTTTTATTTATTTACAGTTATCTATAAACCTCCGATTGGATTTTGTACCAAAAATTTGTAAATCAACTCAGGTGACATAATTTTGGAAAAAGTGCTTCATCCCAAGCGCCTTTTTACTTTTTTTTTAAATACTTTTTGATGTTTACAGCATCTGACATTTGTAGAATGGTTTAAAAATTGTTTTTGTTCATAATCATGAACAACTACAACATTGTCTTGTTGACACATATTCTGCTCATGTATGTGAACCAGCCTTTATAACAATGAAAGTGTAATATAGCACTTCGGTGTTAAAATGAAATTGTCCGCTCTTGTCACTGTTTGATACATTGTAAGAAAGTCTACAGGATGCGACATTAATACCCCATGTACATCTACTGATTAGCTCCCGATTTGCCCTTACCGATTGGGTGATTTTGCAACTTCTGTTTCAAAGTCCTGTTCAAACATTCCACCATTGATGCGTTTATTGTCTCATTTTAGTATGTAAAGCGTTTGAGTGTTCTCTCCGCCACAGAAATCTTGGCATTAATATCATCAAACTCTTCAACTTCATCCGATTTTAAAGCCTGTCATTTTCTTGTCCAGTATTATTCTTAATCCGCTCGCTACAATATGTCCTGCTTTGGAGATGAGTAGGACAGCCCAAATTTGTCTAGATAGAGAAGCAACCGCTGTCAGTAAAAATGCTCTGTCGGGGTTTTGTTCTTTTCGAGAACGCACGTCCATCAAATATACTTGAATTTGCTCTCCCATTCCAGCTACAATTGTAGGCCGACGCTTAAATTTGGTCGTTACTTTTTTGTGTAACGTGTAGGCATCTGATCTACTCAGCCATTCGCGAATTCTTTTTTTGCCCTCTCCTTTTCTACGAGCTTTCATCAAAGCTCTAGCTCCTCCTCGGGACGTTTGTATGGCGGGACAGTAATACAGTTGTTTTAATGCATCGGCATTGATTTCCCAGCGCCTGGAATGACAGAAGATCTCCCTTCACCTGTCTTTCATGGTGATCTCCTGACAGGTGTGATTCCTTGATCTGATAGCGAGCTTTTAATTTTGCTATAGTTAGTATTTCCCAATTGCGTCCTACCACCATCGGTTAAAACATCTCAAAGCTGTATTTTGAAGTAATAGAATTCAAACCTTTGTCTCCGACTTTGAGTATGTCCTTATCTGAGTTGTACTTGCCAATTTGATTCAATAACTCCAATAATCTGGTGCCAATTGCTTAATAATCTTTTTTTTTGTTATACTACACACTTTTTTCTCATACTCTTCTAAACGGTCCTTTTCGACCTCCTCATCATCATCTTGTCCATCAGCAACAACCACTTTATTAAACATGTATGAGTCGTTGGTATCAAACAGTCTTTTTTATTAGAGGTGTCTCGCTGACATCTAACACAGAGGTAGGAGGAGGTCGATCCGCTGGTCAAAGGGCGTCAGTCCAGTCATCAATAATCAAACTGTTAGCCAAAGGAGATTTAGGTTGTGTCTTTGACTTCTTGATAGGGGACCAGTTACTCATTCGTTGGTGGTCGTGTTTGATTCTTCTGACGTCACTCAAATACCTTGGACAAAATGGGTTCCTGCGCTATTTCCAGCAAAGAATATCACTTCCTTCTCAGATTTCTCATCGTTAAATCTTCCATTGGATTATAACACAAAGAGGGTGTATCTTTATTTATCTCTGTCACTTTTCATTTGCAGTTTTTCTAATTAGTCTACTGCACTAATTTTCAAACATAAAAAGAAAATTTTAAAGGCTGGAAGCTCATAGCTTTGGTTTTATTAATGATAAAACAGGTACAATAGGAGATATTATAGCGTCCAAAAGCCTACCTCTACCATTCTGAGTCAAAACTCTAAGCTTATCATCAACTATTCCTTTAACCATTTGTTTGCGTAGGTCTTTCTTGGAGCGCTGCAACTCAAAAAGCTGTTTCGACTCTAGAGGAACATTGCCTAATACGTTTTTAACAGTTTATATCACTCATTGAAACAGATCCGAGTCGGACTTTTGGACGATAGCCATTTCTCCTCACTTATCCAGATCATCTGAAGCTAAAATATCCATTCTGTTCTTCATTCTTCGTGTTGAGAGAGTCATCTTCACCCTCCTACTAATACAGTTTTCAATCTTTCGGAAACGACTGGATTGAAGATAGGACCTAGTAGGGAAGCTAAAAATCCACCACGATACGGCTTTTGTTATTGTCTACCATTGATTTCGTAACCAGAGTAGCAATATCATTCGTACCTCGTTGCAACTAAATATTCTGAGCAGTTGACAATGGTATCGTTCCATCTGTACTAACCTTAGCACACTCTACTACAGTCATAATAAGATTTTCTTTTGCATTAGCTATTACTGACTTCTTAATGGAAGTGGATGCGGTGTTAAGTGATAACAATAGCGCAGCATTTTTTGCTAACTTTCTGTTGCACAGCCTCCGTTGTTATATTACCAATGAGTCACCAAGTTGAATAACAAAATATGTGTAAGATGAAATGAATAGTAATTGTATTTATGTGCTTTTACTTGGGTACATATAAATAACATCATAGTTTCAGTCGGCATAGAGTTTCCCAATAGTCTGTGATGATCATACATTTGCTGAGTCATGTATATCCGTAGAAAAGAGTATGGCTTCTTTGTCGCTAGTTTGAAAACCCCTTGCACAAATTTTTGTCTATCCAGGAAAAAATTGCCGATCTTATTTGGAAATCGAAGAAGTGTCTCTAGGGTTTTATAAAAAAATTATGGTGACTATTCAAAGAATTTGTACGATTTTCTTTTAAAAACAGATTCTGAAAAATAACAAAAGACACTTATGTTCAATTGATGACTACGTTTGGTATACAAAGCAACGGCGTCAGCTTTAACAGAAGCTTCATCCATCAGATAATCAATTATTAATAATCTGTTTTGTCCATCTCTCGGAACTCAAAGTAATATCTATCATTTGCTCATGAAGTATCACTCTGGGTACATTGTCAAAAGCTTTTTGATAGGCTTCATAACAGTAATGCAGTTCCACCGGTGGCGGAAAAGCCATAATCTGACTAGTTTCAATCATTTGTAAAGTTGCTTGCATCTACCCCGAACCAGTCGATCCCGCAATCATCGCTGTAAGGGGAGAACGCATCCTTGTGTGAAAATTTTCAGCATTGGCATTCATGATAAAGGAGTTGTACATTATCCAGTGTGGATATTCTCAAGTTCACTACTATAATCCTTCAGCTATAAATGAGCTTGATCCCAGAATACTTTATTGTCCAGTTGAAATAGCTGAAAACTTCAACTGCGATACTCACCCCCCTCCATTTAACGTTGTATATTTGGGTGAAAAGGGAAAACCGAGAAATAGAAGTGTTCCTTGGTATGATATCAAACGTGCTAGCACACATTTGTCTAAGCAATAAGGATGTTAAAGAGGAATCACTACAATTGAGTACAATGTCTAAAGGTCAGCTCAAACGCTTCTTGAAGATCAAGACCCTCAATAGTTTCCAACCTGGGGCGATTTTCCCTTACCAAGATGTTGTTGATAAATTTGTTCCTCATCGCTTCAACTTAAAAAATTTCGACAGCGCCTTGTATCCGCTATACCTTTGAAAAAAATGAAGAGAGACCGGTAAATACAGTTGTCATACGAAACCGCTATTTGAGGAAGCTAAACAACATGCTCCGGGTATGATGATCTACAGAAGAAAGGAAACTAGTAAAAATTTTAATACACGACACGATCTCATATTTATCTCTTCATACAAACTCAATGACATTGAATGGGGCAAATATTATGAACAAGCAGAACACAACAAACAGATATTAGAATTTGATGCTGATGATAATCTTGAAGACTTCCTACGTGAAGAATTTGATGATTTTGAGGCAGGATACGATGTCGATAAAGAGGATAAGTTGAGAGATAGAACTTGGTGAGTGTTTTTTCTTTTCTATTTAATAAGTTCTAACCAACGTAAATGATACTTCAACTCAATTTAAATGTAGTTATTTATATATCAAGTAATTTTTGTTTGTTTTAGAGATAGATACCCTCTAATCCAAAAAGAACAAGTCAAACAATGCAACTTGATGGGTGATTTCTCTTTCTTATATAATGTAAAACTAGATAATGTAACTAATACTACAATTAAAATTAGATAAGTTTAATTATATGCTATTTGCCTTGTTCTAGATACAAGAAAAGGGAACCAAACAGAGGAACTAATTTAATTGAAAATTCAGTAACCATCCCTATAATATCAATTGAATCGATTAGTCAAATCTGAACACTCAAACTCTTTATTATCAAGTAGACTTAATGTTTCTATTGCAATATATTCCCGAACACTGTAAGTTTTAATCATCTAGGTAAATTTTTAACCATCTAGAGGATGATTATTTTGCAAGAAATTAAAGAAAATTGAATGGAAGCATATCTGTATGATGGGATGGTTACCTAGCAATAAAAAAATAATGAAAACTATATATATAAAGGACTATTTTAAAAACATTAAATTTTTAAGAATATTAAAAAAAAGGAAGATGTCGGATAAAACCCTCACTCAAAATACTAATGAAAATTGAATAGAATGAAAAAAATATTTTACCAAATACTCCATTTTTCTTGTAAATATATACAAAGAGGTAAATATTTCAGCTTCATCTTTTTTTTTCTTTTGAGTGCAATTATTTCCCAAATACTGTAAATTTTAACCATCTAGAGGGCTA
>CALYOO010000051.1:0-52689 GCA_945261195.1 Cryptosula pallasiana | reverse complement strand
AGCACATTCTCAATCTATCTTAACTCTATGGTCTTAACTGCTTTTGTCATAAATACATATATATATATATAAGATACTGTAGCTTTTGTCATAAATTCATATATATATAATATATACTATATATATATATATATATATATATATATATATAATATATATATATATATATATATATATATATATATATATATATATATATATATATATATAATATAAATATATATATATATATATATATATATATACAGTCAGGTATAAGAAGCGTTTTACTAAAGTGCTCTAATATTGTGAAATATGAGCTATTGGGTAGATAAAATCACTTGGAAAAGTGTAGTGCTGACTTCAATTATTTTATACCTGAAGATTGGTACACACATTTTAGTTTAGTACCATGAAACAATTTTGTAGTATAATACAAGTCACTTTTTAGTCAGCACTACACTTTTCCAAGTGATTTTATCTACCCTATATATATATACTATATATATATATATATATATATATATATATATATATATTATATATATATATATATATATATATATATATATATATATATATATATATATATATATTAATATATGATATATATATTATATATATATATATATATATATATATATATATATATATATATATATATATATATATATATATGTATATAGTATATATATATATATATATATATATATATATATATATATATATATATATATATATATATATATATATAAATATATATATATATATATATATATATTTTATATATATATATATATATATATAATATATATATAAGATACTCTAACTAATAAATACACTCTTAGCCACTCATGCAGATATTACCCTTTTATTTTTAGAATGTTTTCGATGATCTTTCTGAAGAGCTCCTTTGCACAGATCCATATCCAACAGGAAATAAAATGAAAAGCGGCAAAACAACTCCTAAGAGAAAAAAAACTGCTCCCAAAAAAGCGGAGTAGTAAGGAAACGGAAAAAATAGTGAGAAAACAAACTACTTCCGTTTATAAGAAAACAATGGAGAGTGGAGCTATAGCTCATTTAACAGTTGAAAATCTCGACAAAAGGAGAGCTAGGAAATTAGAAAAGTCTAAAGGTTCTCAAGTGATTGACTCACCAAAATTTCCGGTTTGCAAAACATTTGAAGATCTTCCTATCCCAAGCATTATGTGAGTGACTGGGTGTGATACATCCATCAAGTAAGGAGAAGTGCAGATATTCTCAAGTCCGCTACCATGATCCTTCAGATATAAATCAACTCGAACCAAAATACTTTTCTGTCCAGTTGAAATAGCTAAAAACTTCAACTGTGATAATTACCCCCCTCCGTTCAACGTTGTATATTTGGGTAGAAAAGTAAAACCGAAAAATAAAAGTGTTCTTTGGTATGATGTCAAACCGTGTTACCAGACATCCTCTAAGCAATAAGGAAGCTGAAGAGGAATCACTATATTTGAGTACATTGACTAAAGTCAGCTCAAACTCTTCTTGAACATCAAGACCCTCAATAGTTTCCAACCCGGTGCTATTTTCCCTTACGAGATGTTGTTGATAGATTAGTTCCTCATCGATTTAAAGGAGGACAGTCGAATGTAATTTGTATCCGTTAAACCATTGAGCAATGTGGAGAAACTCTGATGAAGACGCTTGCCATACCAGACAAATATGCTTCAGAAGCTAACCAACATGCTCAAGGTGTGATGATCTACAGAGGAAAAAAAAACCACGGAAAATTTAAGACGGATTACGATCTTTCATTTTGCTCTTCATACAGACTCGGTCAAATTTATTGGAGGCAATATTGTGATTAAGCAAAACACAACAAAGCGATATTAGAAATTGATGATGATGATGATCTTGAAGATTTTCTACGCGGAGATTTTGTTGATTTTGAGACAGGATTTGTTACTGAAAAAAAGGATGAGTTGCATGATAAAACTCGGTGAGAATTTATCTTTTCTATTTAATAAGTTCTAATCATTGTAAATAATATTTCAACTCAATTTAAATGTAGTTGTACTTATTTTTACCCCAAATAATTTTTTTTTTTAGCAATGGATAGTCTTTAATTCAAAAAAACAAGTTGAACAATGTAACTTGGGTGAGCTATTTCCCTTTTCTATATAATGTAAACTATCCAATGTAACTAAAGCTATAATTCAAATTCATGTAATTATGTTAATTTTTGTTTAATCATTCTATACTAATACATAACTTTTTTATTTTAGTTCATTTCGAATTCAAAAACACATAGAACAGAAGTTTCCCTTCTTAAGATATAACATCAGTACATCAAAGATATCATTGTAAAGGAAAAGACTATGTATTAATTGTTATTACTTAGTATTTACTGACTCTAGCTATATTATATGGAGAGATTTTCCCTACTTATTATACAATAAATGTGTATAATCATATATTGATTCATTTTAATCAATGCGTTTATTCAATGTAGATATATCTCCTCTCTCCTCTCTCTCCTCTTTTCCTCTCTCTGAATATTGTGGGAGAATTTGCTGGCGAGTCGAGCTCACTGGGTACTAAGTGAGATAGTTGTAGCTGACCATGATTGCTAGTAAAGTTTACACAAAGATTACAAGTTGTCTCCCCCCAAACAGTATCAAGAGTAGACGATTCTGGACAATTTAAACAAGTGATATTAAGGGTCAAAGGTCGAACAGGAGCCCGCCCCTATTCTAAGTTGAGGACCAATAAGACATTGAATAAGTGTTATGCTTGAGCGACTTACCATATGCTTCATTATTATCGTGTAATCTGATTGGTGCTATATTATATCATATATACTATATTTTTGTATAAATATAAGGGACTGAGCCAGAGAGCTCAGTTTTATTCCTTGCAATAAAGCTCAAGCTTCAAGACTAGTCTTGTTGATGCCCTATATAGGGAGTTGCAGAATAATAAATAGACAAGCAGATTAGCAGTTGTGGCCAAGTAGCAGCAAAAAGCACTACATTGGTGGCAGCGGTGGGATATTGCATTCAATACCCACAAGGTCACAACTGCTCAAAGAGACAACCACGCTACCAAGCTAACCATTACGGAGAAGCATGGCTACCAGGAGAACAAGAAATGCAGCTGCCCAGCCAGCTGCTCAGACAGCTGTACAGCAAGCAGGAGAGCCAGCTGCTCAGACAGCTACACAGCAAGCAGCCCAGCCAGCTGCTCAGACAGCTGTACAGCAAGCAGGAGAGCCAGCTGCTCAGACAGCTACACAGCAAGCAGCCCAGCCGGTTGCTCAAGCAGCTACACAGCAAGCAGTAGAGCCAGCTGCTCAGATAGCTGCACAACAAGCCAATCAACCGGCACAGCAAGCTGCTCAACCAGGCATACAGCCTGCAATACAGCAAGCTGTTCAACCAGCTAATCAGCAAGCCATTCAACCGGCACAGCAAGCTGCTCAACCAGGCATACAGCCTGCAATACAGCAAGCTGTTCAACCAGCTAATCAGCAAGCCATTCAACCGGCACTGCAAGCTGCTCAACCAGTCATACAGCCTGCAATACAGCAAGCTGTTCAACCAGCTAATCAGCAAGCATTCAACCGGCACTGCAAGCTGCTCAACAGGCATACAGCCTGCAATACAGCAAGCTGTTCAACCAGCTAATCAGCAAGCCATTCAACCGGCACAGCAAGCTGCTCAACCAGTCATACAGCCAGCTGTTCAAGCAGCTAATCAACAAGCCATTCAACCGGCACAGCAAGCTGCTCAACCAGTCATACAGCCAGCTGTTCAAGCAGCTAATCAACAAGCCATTGAAGCGGCACAGCAAGCTGCTCAACCAGTCATACAGCCTGCAATGCAGCAAGCTGCTCAACCACTCATACAGCCAGCTGTGCAACCAGCTAATCAACAAGCCATTCAACCGGCACAGCAAGCTGCTCAACCAGGCATACAGCCTGCAATACAGCAAGCTACTCAACCAGGCATACAGCCTGCAATGCATCAAGCTGCTCAACCAGTCATACAGCCAGCTGCTCAGATTGCTGCAGCAGATAGCTGCACAGCAAGCCATTCAACCGGCACAGCAAGCTGTTCAACCAGGCATACAGCCTGCAATGCAGCAAGCTGCTCAACCAGTCATACAGCAAGCTGCTCAACCAGCTAATGATCAAGCATTTCAACCAGCACAGCCTGCTGCAGTACAGCCAGCCATTCAATTGGCAGCACAACAGCTGTCGACCCGATTCAACTGTTGGCACAAGCGCTGCAAGGCGCCACTCAACATTGTGCTGCACAGACTGCATTTAAAGTACCGAAGTTTGAAGGGTCAGGGGACGTGGAATATTTTATTGCACGTTTCACAGAAGTTGCCGATGCCAATGACTGGGGACACAACACCACACTCCTGCATTTAAGAGAGGCTCTCAGAGGAGACGCTCTAGAGTGTGGCAAGCCTAATATGTGCAGAGAGTATACACTGCTCTTAGGGCTCGTTTTGGCCTGACGGCCAGAGAAGCACTAGCCAAGCTGTCCAGCATGCGTCGGTCGCACAAAACAACTTTACAAGAACACGCCAATGAGGTGCAACGCCTCGTGAATGTGGCGTATGATGATTTGCCACCCCGACGGGGTAGAAAGGATGGTGCTAGATACCTTTTCCAGCACTCTGGGAATTGCGGCCTTACAACGCCACCTCCTCGCAGTTCAACCACAAACTGTAGAGGATGCAGTCCGAAGTGGCAGTGAATACTTGCAGATCAAGTCATTCCCAGAAGAACGACCCAACAGGGTTCGTATGGTGGAAAGTGAGGGAAGAAGAAGAGGATGAGCTACAAACTGCTCAACCAACTTCACTCCCAGTCACTCAAGTCAAAGAATGTATGGAACAAAACATGTTGATGATGATAATGAAGACTGTACAAGGATTGTTGGAGGAGATCAAAACACAGAAACACACTCCACCTGCTCTCCAAACAGACAAGGAGGAGCTGGTCCCACCAAGTTGCTGGGGCTGTGGGAAGCAAGGACACTACCGCAGTGGCTGCCCCTCCAAGCCATGAGCAGTAGGCCCAAGCAGACCAACAAACAGCCGGGAAACGAAAAAGGCCCGGTGCAGTAACTCCAACTGCTAGCCAACCACGGGCAACCCGGAGATTTGACAAAACAATTCAGCGCTTGGAACAACACAATCCTGTAGATGGCCAACCTACAACCGCTGACAACACCAGTGGCCACCCAACTACACTGGGAAGTACCTACTTCCAACCGGTTCGCAATGTTACAAGAGGCAGATGAACTAGAGGCAAGCCCGGAGCTATGTGGCCAACCACACTGGCATATACAGTCGGCAAAGCCTGCTACCTCAACTGAACTGCGTACCCTACCAAGCAAAGTTCCAGACAGACAACTCCTAAAGTACAACCAGCCGACATAATGGAGGAACCCCTTGAACGCCCCTATACGGCGAGCTACTTTCTGCCGGGCAAGTTGGAAGGGAAAGCAATCTCTATCCTAGTAGATACAGGCTTGTACTACTAATTTGTTGTCTCAACACACCTTTCGGCGACTTTCATCTGTTACTAAGCAAACTTTGCAAGAGAGTGACACGCACGGAATCATGGCCGACGGCTCCCGCATCCCCTTTTACGGCACGATTCGGCTTCCTCTTAGGCTCAGAGATGTCAAGACTGAAGTTACATTCGTAGTTAGCCACATAAGTGAAGATGCAATTGTTGGGATGCCTTTCCTACAGTCACACCAGTGTCAGCTCAAATTCGATGAAGCCATAATTGTTCTGGATGGGCAGGAACTTGCATGTACTGATAAGCATGGCAGAATGATGGTCATCAAGTGCTAGTACTCAGGGACGCCCAACTCCCACCATGCTCAGAAGCCATGCTGTGGTGTAAGCTGAACAACTCAAAACCACCCTCCACTTGGGGTTGATAGAGGGGCGGACAGATGGACCACCTTTGGCAGCTAGCTTAAACCACCCAGATGAGCAGGGCAGAATTCTAGTACGATGTCTGAACCCCACGGACCAACCGGTACAATTAAAGGCAGGAAAAAAGGTGGGAAAGTACCTGGCTGTCTCACCAGATGAATGCATGGATAAAGATCCACCAGCCGAAAGAGCACCCTTACGTGGCACGACAGTACTCACCCACCCGGTGCCAGAACACCTGCAAGAAGTCTATGACGCAGCATTGCCAAACTGCAAGAATCAGGAAGAAGCCCAACAGCTAGCACAGCTGTTGGGACAATATCAAACAGTTTTCAGCAAGGGAGAACAAGACATGGGTCGCACAGACCTTGTAGCTCACAGCATCCCCTTACTGCCAGGCACCAAGCCAATTAGACAGCCCCCACATGGCCTGGGGCCTCAAAAAGAAGAGGAGGCAGAAAGGCAAGTGGCCCAGTTGCTGAAAAGAGGTTTGATTGAACCAGCCTCAGGGGCTTGGAGCTCGCCAGTGGTGCTGGTGAAGAAAAAAGATGGAAGCTGGCGATTCTGTATTGATTACAGAAAGTTGAATGCCGTAACCCACGTGGATGCATACCCACTGCCTCGGATCGACGAGAGTTTAGATGCACTCTCAGGTAGTAAATATTTTACTACACTGGACCTGGTCAGTGGCTACTGGCAGGTGCCGCTAGACGAAGATGCCAGAGAGAAGTCCTCTTTTGCCACCAGAACCGGACTGTGGCGATGGAAAGTTCTGCCTTTTGGGCTGACCTCAGCTCCTGCCACGTTCCAACGCCTTATGGAAAAGGTGCTGCACGGACTCCATTGGCAAACGCTTCTCCTATACCTGGACGACATTATTGTCATTGCTCCAAACTTTCAGACCCATCTACACAGACTGGCAGAGGTGCTACAACGACTCCAACATGCCGGCTTGAAACTCAAGCCGGAGAAGTGTGAGCTGTTACAGTCACAAGTCAAATACCTAGGCCATGTGGTCAGTGAGAAAGGGGTAGCCACCGACCCAGCTAAAGTGGAAGCAGTTAAAGGCTGGAGACCTCCGAAGGACCTAAAAGGCCTTCAAGCATTCCTTGGAACTGTAGGCTATTACAGACAGTTTATTCCCGACTTCGCTACAGTCGCCAAACCACTAACCAGATTAACCAGCAAGGAAGCCACTTGGGAGTGGGACACTGACCAACAGAGAGCGTTCCAGCAACTCAAACATAGCCTGCTTACAGCACCCATTCTGGGCTACCCAGAGGCCAAGGGAACCTACATCTTGGACACTGATGCAAGTCAAGATGGCCTGGGAGCAGTGTTATCACAAGAGCAAGGAGGACGAGAGCGAGTTATCTCGTACTACAGCAAAACATTGGGTCCAGCCGAACGCAATTACTGCGTCACAAGGAAGGAACTGCTTGCTGTTGTTAAAGCTGTTAAGCATTACCGCCCATACCTGTACGGGCAGAAATTCAGACTGCGCACTGACCATGCCTCGCTCTTATGGCTGTGTCGAAAAAAGGAGCCAACCAGCCAGGTGGCTCGCTGGCTAGAAATCCTGTCAGAGTTCACCTACACTCTGGAGCACAGGAGTGGATTGCAGCACGGCAATGCAGACGGCCTCAGCAGGCGTTGTGCTACTGATTGCCGACAGTGCACCCACATCCAAAATAGAGATGGTGGACCTACCAAGGCAGAAGTAGCTGAGGATGCAGGGGTAAACTTTCCGTGGACAGGAACACCCCTATCCGGCACCACCACTGATGGAGCCCAGGTCGCAGCTGTGAGCAGAAGCAATGCTGCACCCGCTGACAAAGACCTGGCTAAAGCACAAAAGGAGGGCAACCATCCCACAGCAGTTATCTATGCAGCCGTAGAGAGTGGGACCCTCTTGACTAAGGAGCAACTGGAGTTGGGTTGTCGGGAACTCAGACAGTTGAGCGCACGTCAACCATCACTCCGCATAAGGGCTGATGGCGTGCTGGAAGTTCATATAGTGGTTGGCAATAGAGCCCGTTGGTGTGCCATCTGCCCACCCAGCCTTCGAGGAACTGTGATGTGGCAGACCCACTCACTAGCCCATGCAGGCATAAAAAAGACCACCAAACGACTACAGTTGACCTGGTACTGGCCAGGAATGAATGCAGATGCGCGCCGATTGGTTGCAAGCTGTGAAGTTTGCCAGCGTGCAAAAAGTGGTGGCACGAAGCCCAACCCTGCCAGACAGCGAATGTATGCTGGTCGCCCCTGGCAAAAGCTGGCTGTCGATCTGGTTGGGCCCCTGCCTGAAACCGACAGAGGAAATGTGTGGATACTAGTGCTCACAGACCATTTTACCCGATGGCAGGATGCACTAGCTATTCCTGATGCAACTACACCAGTGGTGGCTGCAGCTCTCGATGAGAGAATATTTTGTTACTTTGGCGTCCCTGAACAAATCCACACAGACCAGGGTGCACAATTTGAGTCAGGTCTGATGAAAGAGCTGTGCACCCTGTGGAATGTTGAAAAGACCCGAACAACACCCTATCACCCCCAAGCCAATGGAGTGGTCGAGAGAAATAATCTAGTGCTTGGTGACTCACTACGTTCTCTGTTACTAACAAGGAGGCCTGAAGAATGGGACTTGGTGCTACCTCAACTCATGAGGGCGTTCAGGGCTACTCCCCATTCAGTGACAGATGAAACACCCAACTACCTAATGTTGGGAAGAGAACTCAGACTCCCAGACCAAATTGATTACCATCCACCACTTACCGACCATATGCCAGTACACCAATATGCGCAGAACTTGAAAGAGCGTCTAGAGTCAGTACATGACACGTTAAGAGAGACGCAGAGACAAATCAGGAATGAAGAGGGGGAGGAGCCAACCCTTTTTGCTGTTGGAGACCAAGTCTGGCTCAAAAACAGAAGGAGGCGCAAGGGTGAAAACCCCAAGCTACAGCCAAAGTTTGTGGGCCCATTCACGGTGGAAGAAGCATACTCCAACCACACCTACTTGATCACACGCCATGGGCAGTCATCAATACAGAATGGATCACGCTTGAAGCCATACAAGAGCTGCCCGGATCCCAGAGGACAGGCCCCTGCTGCCGTAGAACCCAACAGGCGTCCCAACATGAGAGGAGCGGTAGCCCGGCGCCCCAAAGCAGCTCGTTCGGCTAAACCAGCAGAGCCTACCCCTCCTGCTGACTTATTAGCACCGGCACCCCAGCTAACAGAACCAATAATGGACAATCCTTCCCTGCAGGGAGAGGAAGTCACCACCAACCTCCCCTGCAAACTATATGAAGGTGGACCAGATATTCTACCAGCTATAGGTGAAAACGGTGCAGCAAGCGCTACACCCCTGCTGGCTACACCACTGACAGTCCAAGGGCGTTGCCCTGTTGCAGGTGAAGAAGAAAGGGGATTACCCAAAAGAAATACAGGACCACCCATAAGATATGGCCAGGCTGTTTGCCATCAAGTAGAGAGGCACTTTCATGACAATGATGCAAGGTCACAATGGCAGACCGCGAGAAAACACACCTCACAAGAGAAAAAATTTATGCTAGCCAGAGAACCACTGGGAGGAGCACAGCCATTCTTGGTGTCAAATGAGCCCACGAGAGCCACTCATTCACCCAAAATACAACCTGAGACCAGAAGAAAAACTGGCAAAACTTTCCAGAATTCAAAAATGCTTCCAGTAGGTCATGCCAGACAGACGATGAGTCAACAATTTGCAGACTGGTGTGCAGTAGTGAGCAAGTTCACTTGTACACAACAGCCTGAGGTAGCCACACCTAATCCAACTGCTCTTCTAACTACAAACAACATGGCTACAAACTACTCTGAGAAGGATTCATCTGAGGTAGATGAAGAGGCGCTCCTACAGGAGAATCTAGACAGTTTCGACCCTATCCTACCGGAAGAAGAAGAAGCGTTGTTGTCCACACCTGTGATAGGTGCACCTAAAGGGGGGCAGACGGAGATGGTTGATCAAGAACGACCATCTAACGTTGCAGAAAACCACACTGAAAGCAAAGGAGAAAGGAGTAAGGCTAATGGTGATGAGTGTGACTATTATAGTAATTGGGTGATAGCCAATAGAAGTAGCAATGACCCACTGGCTCTTAAGAGCAGGGTGCCCTCGCCCACATTCTTTGAGGACTTTCCTCCGCTTCCTACGGGGAGAGCTGCAGTAAAAAATGACAGCAAAAGCGTTATTGAAAGTAAAACTTTGTATAGCCAATGCCACCTAAGGTTCCAGAACCCCCCGGGCCAGGCAGGAGTTGCCCCGGGCCGGAGGCACCCAACAGAGCCATCTAGCTTGTGTATACCTGCCCAAAGACTTACAAGAGGGTTTAAAAACCATACCATCAGTGTACCAACAGAACCACTGGCAGTAAGGGCTGTACAATCTCTATGTTGTAACACCGCCTCTCTGAATGATGCAGATCTCATCCCAAGCTGGGATGAGAGATATCAGCCTTTAGGCTATACTGTTGCAGACAAGCAACTGGGCATTGGTTGTATGCTTTTAGGAAAAGAAAGGCGGATCCGATCAAAGGTAACTACTCAACCTAAACTGTCTGTAGGAGTAGTAAAAGACAGCAAGAAAAGTTTGGTGGGGGAACCACCAGCAAATGCTTTATTATTGTTATTAGAGCCCACAGCCTCTAATGGGGCGGAGTATGTGGGAGAATTTGCTGGCGAGTCGAGCTCACTGGGTACTAAGTGAGATAGTTGTAGCTGACCATGATTGCTAGTAAAGTTTACACAAAGATTACAAGTTGTCTCCCCCCAAACAGTATCAAGAGTAGACGATTCTGGACAATTTAAACAAGTGATATTAAGGGGTCAAAGGTCGAACAGGAGCCCGCCCCTATTCTAAGTTGAGGACCAATAAGACATTGAATAAGTGTTATGCTTGAGCGACTTACCATATGCTTCATTATTATCGTGTAATCTGATTGGTGCTATATTATATCATATATACTATATTTTTGTATAAATATAAGGGACTGAGCCAGAGAGCTCAGTTTTATTCCTTGCAATAAAGCTCAAGCTTCAAGACTAGTCTTGTTGATGCCCTATATAGGGAGTTGCAGAATAATAAATAGACAAGCAGATTAGCAGTTGTGGCCAAGTAGCAGCAAAAAGCACTACAATATGTCTTATGAGTTCGAATTACAAAAAATTATCAAAAACTTAAATGCCATACATTCAAAATCTATATACCATATAAGTTCAAATTAAGTAAAAAAATAATCAAAACTCAAATGCAACTTAAATGCCACTCAAATGCCACTCAAATGCCCCTCAAATGAAATACAATATTAACTAGGCGAATCAATTCAACACCCTAACCCATTGATCACCCGAAATCAAATCCACAAAAAACACTTGGTAGGGAGATCTGCTCATATATTACTACTCATGACGATCTGCAGAAGCAGTCAGTTCAGAGACTTGAACAAAGGCTTGAAGAGCTGTGAGTACGGTGACGTGGTACAAAACTGTATTACCTGCAACTTGTTTAAGTCCTTTGAACAGAATAACTCCGCATCTTTCCGCTATCATTGCTGAAGCTATTTGAGGAGGAATTTAAGTATCTCCAACCATGCCTGCGTATTGAGCTATGAGAGACTCACCAGTCTTGCTCCAATGACTGGCGCATTTTTTTTAGCATTTCCGGGTTTTCAAAACTTATGACACTATCTGGTGAAAAATCATACAGGTGAGCTACGCCAAAATAAGCATTGATTTGCCACATACTCTTGCCGAGCAATATATTGAATGCATTCTTTGACTTTAAACAACATTCATATCCATCAGCAGTGCGAAAAATTGTTTTTCCAATTTTTCCCTCACCCATGTAGATCGAAAACGCTGGACGTGTTTGCTTAGCTTTATTAACAAGCATTCCTACCTCGCTTGAAATAGCACTCTTTACTCGAACTGTCTTTTTATCCTTCCGATAGTTGTAGATGATGGTGCACTCTGCTTCATCATGAAGTTGAGCAGTTTAAATCTGCATAACCATTGGTATTGATAAATCCACAATTTCTACTGTTTTTTCAATTCTTTTTCGACAAAACTGGAGATGCAGTAATTAACAGAGAAGCGTAATTAACAGAGAAGTGCTTTCGAAAGTGTGGATGGACAGGTTGTTGAATCTGGCATCTTGGAAGGGAACGTTAGTGTGTCGGTTAAGTCTATCAACTTCAACATCCACCTTAAGTCTTCTTTTGCAGTTCAAGTCATCATCATCTTCTTTTGTCAAATTAAAAACACATTGTTTTATCGCTTGAGAATGTAGAAGTCTGTTTGAAGACATATCGCTGATGTGAGATGAGGGTGGAGAAAAAACTTGCTGGGATTCTGGTTCTTCATCCATCAATCGACTTTTATCGTCTTGACTATCCATTCTGAAAACATAAAATGAAAATGTGAGTTATTGATTATTATTTTTTTATAATTAATTTAAAGATAGACACCTAATAGCACAGCGAATTGAGTGTCTCAGCTAGCAAAAATTGATTATTTATTATTTCTTACCTTAATATAGAAAATCCTCTTAGTAGTTTGTAGTAGATGGTGTAGTCGATGCTTTTCCTTCAGTCACTGTTGTTGAAGTGGGTGCTTTCTGTGTAAAAATGATGGCTCTTAAATAGCTGAAGTTGCACCGATTGACATGAGCTGAAACCAATGGAAAGTCTCGCTCGAGAAGTCTTCTGTATGATAGAAGAAACTCGTTGAGTTTGTTCATTCGCGCAAAAAAAAACTTATATAACCTAAATAAATTCGCGCAAAAAACAACATTTTTGTCACAAATAAAATGACATCGACTGTCTGGAAAAGCTACATTTTTGGGTTGAAAAAGGCATTTTGTCGTGTTAAATTTTTCTTTTTAGCATAAACCATTTATGATCAATACAGCCTTTTATGCAGAAAAATTTTTTGTTCCGTGCAAGGATCTTATTATGAGATAGAGAGGTTGTCGTGCAACAGAAAAAAACATCTTTGGTCCGAAAAAAAGCACAATTTTTTCTCGAAAAAACAACATTGTTGGTGCGGGCAAACAACATTCTTTGAGCAAAACCCTGTGTGATGTATGCAATTTTCCCATAGAAAAAACTTTTATTCTCAAGAACAAATGTCTATATAGTACAAAAAAAACTTTGAGTGAAAAAAAAACACTTTTTGCGCAAAAAATCTCCATAATGTATACAGATTTTTTACACGGTAAAAAATTTCATTCGTGCAAAAAATTGCGTAAAGATTGTAAAGAAAGTTTCCGGCGAATAAAACTGCATTTTTTGTTTGGAAAAACAAATTCGAAAATTATCATTTTACTCGCGAGGAAACAACATTTTTTCTGCCTAAACCCTTTATAGTATATACAGATTTTTCCCATCGATATAACTTTTATTCGCGCAAATAAACGCTTATATGCTATAAAGAAGGTTTGAGGAAAAAAAACAACGCTCTTTGCGCAAAAACCCTTCATAACATATACAGGTTTTTCAAATGGCAAAAAACTGTTATTCACGCAAACAAATGTGAATGTATTACAAAAAAGGTTTCGCACAAATAAAACTGCATTCTTCGTTTGGAAAAACAATTGCCAAACTGATCATTTTTCTCGCTAGAAAACAACATTGTTTTCGCAATAACCCTTTATAATTAATGCAGCTTTTTCCTATCGAAATAACTTTTATTTTTGCGAAAAATGTTTATATGCTATAAAGAAGGTTTCGCACGATAAAAACCACATTTTTTGCGCAAAGACCCTTTATGATATATACAGATTTTCTACATGGAAAATACTTTTATTCACTCAAACAAATGTGTACATATTATGAATAGGCTTTTGCACAAAAATCAAATTGGGCAATCAGTGCAACTTTTACTATTTCAATAGCCTTGATTTTCCAAAGAAATCACCGACTTCAGCAACAACATCTGAAGAATCATCATTTACTACAGCATCTACTACTATTACCAAAAGGATTCTCAGAAAATAGTAGGAGGACGCCTAGCACTAGAGTAAAATTTAAGAAATGATTTTTAATTACCATTACTTGGTAATAGTCAACTGGATCCGTTGTAAAGTGTCAGATAGTTAAGAGCTAAGTTTTAATTATTCATTTTTAGTTGTGCTTGAATTGCTTAATTTTTTAAAAACTGAACACATTGTTTTACTTGTTTATGCTATTACAAAAAATGTTCTTTAACTTTCAGATTACTATGGATGAAATTTCTGAAGCTCTCATTTGCATAAATCCAAATCCAACAGAAAGTAAAGACAAAAAAAAACTCTTAAGAGAAGTATCTTGTTGCAAAAAAGAAAATGGTTAGAAAACAAGCTCCCTCTAAACAGAGTTCACCTACAAAACCTGTTCGTGAAGAGTAAGCTGATAAGGGAACACTTTTCAATACGGATGAAACTCTAAATATGGGTATGTCTCTCAAAAGATGGAAAGCGAATGAATTGCAAAAGATTGGAACTTACCAAACGCTAACAAAACTTTCTGTTCCACCCGTTATGCAGGTTGTGTCAGTCAGTTGCAAAAATCTAGACTCTGATTACAACGAACTCGTCTACTTTGGTAATTTGGATGCGAAAGAGTTTCAGAAAGTACTTTGTCCATGTAGAATAGTTGAAAACTTCAATCTTGACAATTATCCATTAATTTGTAACGTTGCATACTTAGGAGAGATGGAAAACCCGAAAAATAAACATACCGCTTGCTACGATGTGGAGCGTGTCAGCACAAAATGCCTAACCTTATATGAAGTCACCACTGAAGCCTGACAATTGAGAATGATGACTAAGGATGAGCTCAAACGCAACTTGAACATCAAATCTTTCAGTAATTTCAAACAGCGCCCAATTTTTCCTAACTTTAATGTTGTTGAAAGATTGGTTCCTCATCGATTAAAGGGAAAAGAATCTGTCGTCAGCTGCATCTGTTATATCTTGCAAAGAAATGGAGAGAGAGAGGTGAGAGAGCTATTCTCTTACCGAACAGATACGCCGAAGAAGCGAAAAAATGTGTCCCAGCTGTGATGATTTACAAACAGAAAAAAAAGAGTGTAAATGCTAATGCATATCACTATGTCATACTTCTCTTTTCATTCAGTTGTACTGATTGGGAATAAAATAACGATCAAGCAAAATACAATGAGGAGATATCAAAATGGGATGTTGAAGCTGATCTTGAAGATTTGCTACATGAGGAATTTGATGATTTTGAAGCAGGACTCAGCACTGATGATAACTGGCGAACTATTTCTACTATTCATTGTAGAGCTATCTAAACTATTGCAAATAGTATACTCTATGTAGAATTGGACAAAAAAATCTTGGTACAAAATCCAATCTCACGTTTATGAATACATGAAAAACGATAAAGAGCTATCTTCTGCACTTACATTCGAACTTATAATAGAAGTATCTATAATGTTTCCTATATAATAAAGTTATACAAAACTCAAACCACCAATATAAATCATCGTACAAAATCACATACCAAAACATTCTTAAAACCTGGTGCACACAAAAAGGTCACAGCAGGGACCAGGAGAACCCGATAAATAATCAGCATACCACACCAATAACTACCATACATTCCAAACACCTGGTGCACACAAAAAAGTATCTCACAGGTTCTCATGGTAACTGATGCCTACTTCAAGTACACCTGGAACCAGGAAAACTTTTTCGTTAGACTCCATGACGGAGATCTGCTCCTATATTACTACTTTTATTCGACACTATAATAAAGTTGTATAACCTCTTTTCATACCTAGCACACCAGAAACCGTGGTTCAGAAACCTTAAATATCTATGGAGCACAGTATTCTAGGAAAAATAATTTAAATGTCAGCTATTACCCAACTGTTAATTGAACTTCGTTCTCCTGAATTTTTCTCAAACCCCTTTCTGCCGTATTAAGGTCTGTATAGTTTAGCTCAAACCTGACACAACATGTAACTGTATTTGGATAGTTTGTCATTTTTAATTGATGTGTCTACACCTTATTTGGCGTGTTAGTTTGTATAATCTATGAAAAATTACTGTTTATGAAGATGAGCAAAACTTTTTTGAAGCAAAGCTGCAATAGGCTGGGTAATTGCGACCGCAATACATAAATACTGTGCTTGGAGGTAAATATCGAATGGCTTTGGTTGCTGTCATGCTATCATCAATTTCTTCTAGCTGTTAGAAATTAATTGTTTGTTTGAAGTAGTATATATTGAGCAAGTCGATCAAAGTTTGTAATTTTTTTTGATGTTCATGTCAGAGGTCTGCCCTCCAACTCACACCCCACACATATTATATGAACAATTCAACTCACATTTAATTAAAATATTGGTGAGCTAGCAGAAACTAAATTAGAAACTTGGGAATGTAAAGAATGTGATTACAAATGTAAAAGTTTGGTGAATTTAATAATTCTTTACTAAAAACTTGTTGAAAATATGAATACTTGGTAATGTAAGCCTTCGGAATATAATAAACATATTATTTGAGTTCTTTTAGCAGAGTTTTGTGATTCAAATCGTAATTAAATGTCGCGAAATGTGGAAAAAGTTGTGAAAACCATTTTTTGTTTGTTCAGTGAAAAAGCGAATGAGTTTTGTTTCGAAATAATTTTTTTGTGTGGCGCCTCCGCCATTTATGTTTGCTGGGTTAATATGATGTATGGGTTGGCAGTTAGAACTTGACTTGAGTTTGCTTTTCTGATTTTTTGTTAGTACTTTTGAGTTCTTACATGTTTATGATTTTTAACTAATTATACAAATTAATTGAATATCCGTTTGACCATAAGGTTATTATTAATTGGTGGCTAGCATTTTAATGTTGGTTGATAAGTTGTTTTAATTTACATAAAACATTTCGATTGATTGAATATCACTTTATTACAGTAAGTGTAAGAGCTTGACAAGAGCTAAAAACTTTTGTTACCAGAATACATATATATAATGCTAAGTTAGCAATAGTATCGATTGTAGAAACCTAAACCAATTTGTACATTATATAGCATATTAGCAAATTATTAATTAGTGTAGAAACCATGCTACAAGTTATTTTTTTTTATTTTTGATTTCTGCATCTGTTGAAGATTTCATGGTTTACGTCTTCTCCTTTTTTACCCGAGTTTTGTTTACAAGGATATTCAAGAGAGTTTGGTGCTGCTGTTGTGAAATTTGAGCATGGATTCTTCCAATCTCTGATGCGATTTCACTCTTAAAGCACAGGTAGTTTTTGTCTAGTTTTCTGTCAAAAACGATTCATTTGTTGTGCCAACTTTTGATGATGGCATGAACACTGCTGCGATTTTCGCAAGAGCCTCAAGTTTTGTTCAGACGGAGGTCTACGAATTTTTTCTATTGCCCTGCTATTAACTATTCACGTTTTCTGAGTAGAATTAGAAGGAAAAGAATTTTGTTAACCGCTAATAAGAATCATTGTAAATTATTGGCTTGAGACAACTCTTTTTCGCAACGTAAGCTACCTAAGTGCAACTAATAATAAATATTTAGAACCCAGTTGTCTCTCTGACGAAGAAAAAGTCTTTGGCATTGTCAACGTTTTCTCCCGTGAAAATATGCATGAAATTTTTTTCTTAAATAGAAATAAACTATATCATACAGAGACTTCCTGGTGACTAAAACAATTCTTTCTGTGAAAATCCACGTCTATTATATACAGATTTTTTGTATGACCGAAAAAACTTCCTTTGCGCAAAAATTACACTTCATTTTATTGGGATTTGGGCAACTAAACTATATAGAAGTTTCTGCCCGGCTAAAAATTTTCTTCGATCGAAACTACACTTTATTATATAGGGAATTTCACGCCACTGAAAAACATTTCTTCAACCAAAAATTACACTGTATTATATAGGGATTTTTGTGCGACTAAAAAATTTTTCATAAACTCATAAATCAATTCCCCTTGTTGAAATTGATGGCGAGTTTGATGTGGTCCACAGGAGCAGGTTGGCGGCATCAATGAAGGGTAACCTATGAAAAGGATTGTTGAAAATTGGAAGTTTTGTTGTTTAGAATGACTTAGCAACTCCCACAGTTCTGGAGTTTCTCAGAATTGCCTATGCAGCTGGTGAATGGTGGTGCACACTCGAACAAAAAAAAATGTGAAATGACAAGAGGGCTGAGTGAAGTCGATGATCAAGAAAAAGGACAGGCAACTTTCAAAGGTCTTCAATGAACTGTATTGCATACGGTAGTATACATTGGAGTCAGGAACAAGGGCAACCGAAATTTCAAATCACCAATGATTGGCAGCCAAATCTGAAAATGAAACAATGGCGACTTTTGGCCAAAACACTCCGAAAAAAAAAACAGGGAAGGAACAAGCGTCTATTTTGAAACCATCACTTTTGAAGACCTCCCCGACAACTTGATTTTTTCATTTGACAAACTCTCTGCTTGGAAATTGTTATAGATAAAATCACGCCCTCACGAAATTCTCACAAATTTACCTACAAAAGCGTTTGTGATGAAGAATGTTTGATGAATGGGAAAATAGTTGTCTCTTCCGAGAACCTTCCCGTGATGAAACATTTTAAATGTGTTATACTTCACTACAAACACTTGGGAGCGATAAAATACAACTTCTCAATCCCGTCAGATGGGGAAGCCTTGTTGTTGTTGAATGACTCCGCTATAAGAGAAAGGAAGCTTGGAAATTCTCTATATTTGATTAAATCTCTCAAGGTTACACCTTCAATTTTTTTAACAGAACGTAACCAGCTCTGCCAAAATGAATTACTATCATTAGGTTGTCGATGTCAGTTCTATTGTCATCGTCAATTGCTAGATGGAGTGATATATTTGTTTTGTTTTTCCAAGTTATTTGTGTTTTATGTGTTTATTTATAACATACTGAGTTGATTGAGTCCTTATCACATGACTTTACCGGATGTTTGAAGTTAAAAATTGACATACTGATGGCGGCTTCTATAACATCCGTGAGATAATACCTAGCAATGGTATTTTATAGAATACAATTGGAGTGACAAATTTTCACTCAAAAACCAGCTGGGTGTTCTGACAAATCAGTTAACTTTTTACTATAAAAAGGATTTTTACGATTACTCACTGTTTTAGACTCTTACATGTATGTAAAGTTTTCTAATTAATTTGCATTGTTAACCTAATATAATAAAAAAAATTATTTTTCTGTAAAATTGACACATGACCCTGGTAAAGATTTTCTGATCTAAAACTTTGTTTAAGTAACATAAGTTTGGGCAAAAAGTATTAAAACGGTTGTTTACAGGCACTAACATTGATGCTCTTATAGTATGTAAGCTACACAAAAAGATTGTCATAATTGTAGCATCAAGATTATATTGACAATATATCGAACTTCAATCAAATCATTTCCTCTCTCTCTCAGTCCACTCCACTCAACCCCACCTCACGCCACCCCACCCACTGCACCCCTCTCTCACTCCACTCCACTTACTCTCTTATCCACACAGAACAAACAGAAGATGATATTTTTCATTAATTTAACAAGCAAGTCTAGCAGTTATCTATTTTGAACATCTGCTTAATGACTGCAGTTTTTAAAATGTTCGTGAGTCTCGATAGTTAGTCCTAAAAATAAAAGCTCATAAATAAATGCTCCTGCAAAAAGAAGGATCACATGAAAATTGGGCTCACCATCAAAAAAATGTTCTAAAATGTTCAACTAAAGCAAATAAAAACTTAGCAATTGTGTTTCCTTCAGCAACTTGGAACAAGAGGCTTACGTAAAAAGAAAGTTGCTTGTATATGAAAAAAAATATTGGGTTTTTTTGCAAAAAAATGACTCACTTTTTTATGATTATTATTGAAACTGTTTGTTATTGTTTGTCAACATCACAAAAAATCTTAGTTACCAGTGAACAATTAGAAATTGTTTCTATCAATATATAAAGCACAGTTGGGATAAACAATATGGTCGATACCTAAAGGACTTTCTATCTACTACAACACTATGACAATGCTGCTTTAAAAGACTTGTTTAAAGCTTAGTATTAATGCTTATTACGTAAAAATTAGCCCATTATTATCAGTAAAGTCAGATCAATAAGCTTACTAATAACACTCTGTTTGTTGAAACAAAGTAGATACACACCATAGAGTCAAAACCTTATCCCTACAATCAACACAATACATGATTTAGGCTTATGATTTTTTTTCTCAAGACTGAAAATTCTTATAATCCGGTTACAATAACTCTTTTCACTAGTAAAAGCAATTAATTTAGCATGAATTTTGCAAAGTAAGTTACATTTTTACTTATTATTAAACTGAAGCTCAAACCAATATTCAACAAAATTGATCAACAGGGATAAAAATCATAATTCAAAACAATATACAAAGCGGAAATAGTCGTATGACATCATACAACAAAACTAAAATCAAACAACAACTACCAACTCATACACAACATTTACTCAACAAACATAAATGTCTGAGCCGCTGTAGGAAAAACTACTACAAAATTAAACTCTCTCACATTTTCACCAAGTTACCAAAAAGTCATCTTCAGAACCTTTTCACGCTTCAACAGATTTAATTATTACCTTTTCAACAACTAATTCAAAACTAAATCAAATAATACTCGTATAATAACTCCAATGATTCAAATTTCCAAATATTCACACTTTCAGCTATTTTCTTTTTTACTGTAGGACCATGATATCAGATCTTATGTTTAAATTTCTCAAGCTTTCACATTTCAAACCACAATCCTCGCATTCCAAGTTCCACATTCATTTATACAGATCTACTCCTATGGTACTGAACTGCTCATATAATGTGCTAACAGGGTGTAATTTGGAGGGCAAACCTTTGACATGAAAATTTGCCATGGATTCTAGGGGTCCACTACTTATCTATTAATTTTGCCACCATAAAAACTCCTGTTCCTTGGTACAAATAAACAGTCAGCCTCTCAGGGCCCCATAACTAACAGTCAGCTTCTCCTCAGAGGTAACCGTGTGCCGGGATGGCACTTGCAACTAGTCGAAAATGAGTACCCTCAACTTTAACAATCGTTGCGAGCCCATGGCTCTGATATACACCCAAATCGTTTGAGTAGTGTAAGACTTTTATTCTCATTTAAAACCAGTAGTGACAACGCGCAACAGGGACATGTAATGCACATAGATGAGAAAAAGAAAGCTCTGCTTTTTATAAGCAGAGTCACAGGAAGTGACTAGAAGTACTTGGCCCAGTTTGCCAAGAACGTCAATCACACACAAGAATAACATTATTGTACAGGTACTATAATGAATAAAAATACCAGCCAATGATATGACAACAAATAGAATAAAAGGAACTGGTGTTCAGAAGCATTGTGAGGAGTCTCCTAGAGGTAAAAGTCTTCTGCAGCCTCGGTTACAGATATCGCAACATCTACGAATGATAATTGTCTGATTATGAGTCCTAGAGGTCCAAGGCTAATTTTTGTCTCCCAGGCTATGGCAACCATTTTGTTGTCTGCCCGGGATAGCTACCATAGCCGGTAAAGTAATGATGCATGGCCTCCATAGTTAAATAATGAATATATAGCTTATATATTAGATAATATATTGACAGATATTCTAAGTGCACTCAATGCAGGTCTTGTTAATTGCTTTAAGTAAACAACCCTGATGCATACAGGCTATCAAGTGGGCCTTATTGAGTAGTGGTGCCGCATGGTGACTGGTGAAATTTATCATACACCAACAAAAAATCACGAATACGGATTGAGTCGCTAAATATATCCGACTGCTTGACAATAATGCTTATTGTTGTAGAGCGTAGGATTTAACTTACAAAAATTATTGTTATTGCCATTGATTGGCAACCATAATAATGGTTAGAAATTATGTATGCATACGAGTTACATACTTATACAAGCACACATTGTAGGTGCATGTAACACATTGCTGATTAGTAACTGATATGATTGGTTGATCCTCACTACGGGACAATAACAAACGATGTAATTTTGAATGCAATAATAGAGTTTGACAAAACTTTTTTAAAGGCTTTAATCAAACGTAAATCAGTTTTCAGCAGCAACGAAAATCACAGCTACTAAGGTTCAGAGCAACCCAAACTGTTGCCATAAAAATAAAGTTTTAAAATGTCATCTGTATCATCAGATGGGAGTGACAGTCTCATATGAAAATAGGCATAAGTTGGTTTTTTATGGAGTTTCTTTCCAGTTCCTAAATTAAGTTTGATGATTTAAGTCATTGTTTATTAAAAATTTGATGCAATCGGCGTCTTCTATTGAACCAGTTTATTTTGTTGCTGCCAATTTGTGATTGAAATTATTGTTCATACATTTCCCTGAGCTTTTTATTGTAAACAATCCATAATTACTTATTTTATCAACAGCAGAAGTGTTTTATTATTTTTAAAGTTTCAGAATTGAACTCAATAAATATTTTGTCAGACATAATCATTATTGGTCGTCAGTACGTCAAAAAAAATCTGAAGGGCTGCACAAAACTTTGGCTGAATACGACAGTAAAAAATTCACATAGAAACAATGTTAATACTCCATTAATAAACAAAATTGTACAAAAAAAATCTAACACAGAAATGACCAAATCTCAGATGAGGAAATAACTCACAACAATAAAAAACAGTTTCGCATAACATGGCATTGCAGTCACACATCAACCATCCAGGTCCAACTGATGCAAACAAAAGTAAATATTGTGATGGAATTGCGTGAGGGATCGTGTGCGGCCATATGCGCCAGGAGTTACCTTTTGCCTAATGAAGCAGATGTTAGCTTGGATGCCTAGCAACCCGAAAAGCGTGTGTTCCTACAGATCGTGGAGACGTGGTAGCCAGGATCAAGTAAAGAACTTGGCTCAGATTTAAAGATGTAGTAAAAAGGAACTTGAAGGGGAGAGATGAAAGACCAGATACTTGGCAGGCTGCAGCTCGAGATCGACCAGTCTGAAAAACTGTGATTCAGAGACCATAACCTAGAACAGTCATCGCCGGCACGACGGACTGCTAATGATGATGATGGAAGTACTTTATGCGCATATAATATATAAGAGTGCAATAAGTTAAAGTCATCAATCCAATGCAATATAAGACATTAACCAATCGTGCTATGCAGTGATCTTAAATAGATGAGGTGTTAGCACAGTAAGAGACAGATTAGTTTTCTCTATTTTCCAGTAGTAGGCTCTGGGCAATCCTAGGGCTATGCCTAGTATACGGTGGCGTTATATTTTGCCTGAGGTGGGATACTCTCGGCATGAGGACTGGTAAATATTATTTGCTATTTTTAAGTTATTTGGTTATGGCAGCCATCTTTTGCCGGCTCAGTATACACAGTAGTGGACAACACCTGCACAGCAGGGATTAATACCAGGCATGCAGGCCATGCTCAACCATGTAACAAGTTGTACTACCAGAACAGCGCAGCACCATATCTTAGGCTGAGGTAGCACTTTGGTGCATACATTATTGGTAGTTGCTGTATGAGTCTTTACATATACCATATGCTAAAATCTACCAAAAGCATGTATACCACCATCCCAACACAAGTCCAACGTTGCATCTATAAGTGAAAGAGGCTTAATTGCCATTGCAAAATGATTTCAGATGATTCTCTCCAAATAATGTTTTTGACTTGGGATGAAATCAAATGATACAGTTTTTAGTATTTGTTATCATTGCTCTCGATAGAAAAAAAATACAGCTAAATGTCACGCATTCAATTTGAAGTGCAAAATTTTATTTTTTCTCAAAATATTTACTGCTGCTGCCTATAACAAATATTTCTCGTGCAAATAGCTGGAAATTGTGACTGCTGAATTTTGACCAAAAGAAAAGTAAATTTTTTTTTAATGGATTTGCATAAGCTGTACACTAACTGGTAGTAAGTAGCCATTGCTCAGCATTGGGAAAGGGAATTTTCCTTAGGCTAGTAGCTAGAAGTGCTAGACCACATAAGAGAGTGTCTATGTTGGAGGGCAGTGGCCAATGAGAAGTCTAGAATTTGTCGCAGACACGTTATTAAAAATGACACATGGATAAGATGATTTACAAGAGGTGAACTGTTCAAATTTTTTTCTTGGTTATTTTTGTCAGTGCTTGCGTAGCCAACTTTACTGTTGTATTTCGTTCCTTTCAGTATCATAATCCTACCTATCATTATAGCTGTTTATTGCATTGTTTTTCAGATTGTGTTAGGTGCAAGTGTGAAGCAGTTGGTTGGAGTTTATGATTTTTATATGTTTTTGTGCACTCTATTGAATATATAAAAATACATTTTTTTGACATTGTAGCTCATCTTGTTAGTCTGGCTGGTTTTCATACTAATAAAAAACGTTGCAATCTAATTAGGATTTCACACAATCATTAACTTATAGTGAGTTTAGTAGAAAGCAGTGAGCTCCCTGCTTTCAGTAAAACTCTTTAGTGGTATTTGGTAAAAATTTTGCGTAAAACCTTTACAGTATTTAATAAAAGGGTCAAATATATACAATAATTGACACGAAAAAAGCTCATAGCTATGTATTAAATAAAAAACTAAATTAGTGCATAAAAATATTTTTGGTAGATAATCTCAGCAATATTGTTTTGTTGAAGCTCCATTGAAACCCTGGGGACTTGAAGTAAGCTTTTCATCACTGTTAGAAGGATACGTATTTCACTATAGCTGGTATGCATCAACAGCTGATGTAAAAGAGCACTTTGTAATTGAAACCATCAAGGATTCACAAAGACTACCGAATCTCACTTTTCATTATTTTAACAATTCTTACCACAAAGATGTGTCATTTGAAAAGCTGAATGCAACAACCACTCATGGTCAAGACATTTGTGGTAAAAATGTAACGGTTTCAGTCTGGGCTGTCTCCGGCAACATAAATGGTGAAAAAGAGGCTTTAAATTTCATGGCTGGTGAGCAGAACATCTACATCTTCAAATATTTTTTTTGCTGCACAAATTGCCTTTTACTTTGTCCATAGTTGTGACCCTGATGAAGCAAAAACTTTGCATAGATTTACATCATCCTTGGATTCTGCTTTGTATATAACTGAGAATGGTGTAGCTCATGGAAAGATTGATGTACAAATGTTTCCTTGAATGAGAGGTGTAGTAGCCAATTGTTCAACATTCAGCTGTTCATTATCCAACGAGCTAGAGAGTTGAGCTCGACAGTTAATTTTAACCGTCAGGGCGGATCTACTAGACTCAGATTCCTTATGGCTCGCTCAGTCAGCTGCTACACCAGTATACTCGAGTCAACAGCTATGCTATGCTTTTATAAACTTCCAAAAATGGAGAAGTTCTACAAATCTTATTTTTGAAGATTTCGTAAAGTCTAACAATTACATAAACAGTAGAACACCACTTTTTATTTGTGAGTAATTTATTTTGCAGTCAAACCGATACCACCCAAATCTATGAAGTTACAAGGTGACTTACACAAAATAATTGCAGTTATCACTCTAACACAAAAACCTCCTATCCTTGCTGGTGCTTTCTGCAGAGGCATAGACTTTGAGTTAGAATGCAACATAAGTTGTACTACTGAGTCACCAGGTATGCAAAACGTCTTAGATCCAGTTATAATGGGAATAAAGAAATAATTTTTATTTTATTCATCACAGAATTAACTAGAGCTATTTCTTGTTACAGACATGCAAAACCCTACATATGACTGTAGTAGTGAATTACTGCCAAAAGGAGAAAGGTATGAGATCACACCGTACGCTATTTACAAACGATTAAATGATATTTCAAACGGCAGAAAACAAATATTCACAGAGTTTAATGGTAAGTGTTATTGTTTATCATTGTTAGCATTCTGTATAAATATCTTCAGCTAATTTCGTAACTTCGGTATCTAAGATAAAGTAAACCAACTCCATGTGATTGTTTTGAGACATAAATTCCCTCAAAACACTCCTAGCAACATGATAAAGTGTATCATTGCTTCAGCAATCCTTCCCATCATTTTTCTTAATATATTGAAGCTTTGTCATTGCTAATGCACTGATTAATAATCAAAAACTTTAACAATTACTTTTATTACTACAAATCTTTGCAATCATTGTCACAATATACCAAAAAAATTTAAGACCATTTCATTAATTTTGATTGTAAGAAAAAGTAGCTACTTCACTGGCACCATAAAATTTATTATGATACAATTATTACAGATGAGGGACCTTGGTATAGCTTTAAATGTTGGTAAAATAAAAAATAACCCAGATATGTATGATAATATACTACTTATGATATATATGACTTGTATGTTCCACTTGGTTATTTGGATGTTCAATATGGTTGCTAAGAAGCTTTTATGGTCACAACTACGCATGTGCTGCATGTATGCAAGCTGGGCAACTGCTCAGGTCCAACAGAGTGCGCTGTGCTATAGGTTTGAGTTGAGGATAATTGTCTCACTAGTTTTGCATTCCAAATTTAGTTGGTTAGAAGACTGGGCAATGATTTAGGGTCTCTTGACTTTGTCTCATTTTAATAATCGCTAATATTGGATAAACAGAGAAGTCAATATCAGAGGAAACTTTGGACCATTTGGAAATGGTGCCAGTACAGAGTAACAGAATAGTTAATTTTTTTTGTGTTACAGTTTGTTGCCTAGTTGAGTTATACTTGTTAAAAGACAGTTGCTGTTGTTTAATTCAATTAATTTGTTATTGCTAAATCATTGTTCACACTGAGAAACAGTGAATCGGCAATTTTGACCATCAAGAAGTATTACATTTTTGACTGGCTGCCAGGGTAAAACAAATTTGCTGTGTTAGTAGTCAAGAAGATAGTTACACATTTTTTCATACCTACATACCCGCCACTTACATTACACAGGCGAAATTCGTTGCTAGAATATTGATATACTATATACCATAAACACTACTGCAGATGAACATATGTACATATGTAAACATGTTCTTCTGAATGAGCAAAACGATGCCTACTTCTTTCAACTGTTGTGTATGTTCCCATTAATTAACACTCAATAGCTGATCAGAATATATTTGTTAAGCTTATAAATGATAAATCAACAACAAAACAATTTTGGTTATGTCCTATGGTATTTAATTGTGCTGCTCCAAACTTCTAGGACAAAAACGGAGGTTGATTGATAAAAAAAAATAAATGTTTAAAAAAAGATTTCCATCAAAGTTAGCATTATTACCACTAGTATCAGCCATTAAAAGGAAAACAAGACCATATTTGATTTTATTTTCTGTCATTACATAAACGAGTATGAAAAAAAATTCAGGTATCATGATGGCACTTATCATAATTATCATCATTAAAGATGTTAATGAAGGCGTCAGATGTAGAGAAAAAGTATGAAATAGTTAATTTATAATCAAATATGATCAGGTTTGTAATACAAAAAATGATGAAGACATCTATTGTGCATATTCAATGAAGCACACAGATCTGGCTCAGTTAGCGATAAAAAAGTTACAAATCCCTAATTTTGCAAAAGTCTGGAATGATTCATTTTCAGTCACCTATGGGTTACCCACTATATATTTGGGCTACCATATTTTCGGAACTACCAATTCATTGTATATAGTATTGCAAACTTACAGAGTTTGATGTCCAGTTCACTTATATATTGGGAAACTGTTGATAAATCCAGCGTAGAGTATCTTTGAAAAAACTGATTTTCATGAAAAACTGACCAAAGGATATTTTTCAGCTTTCAACTTTGGTCACTCTACCTCGGGTTTCTTGTGTAACAAAACCGATTATGAATTGAGTTTTGTTTTAGCAAGTTGAAGGGGCTTCGTTATTTCAATCTACAAATCGTTTGTTTGCAAAAGGTTTGAAACTGAGATAAGGTATGTTAAGGTAAAAGCGCCAAGACATTTTCATGCATAACATTAGACTGAAAAATAATGTGTGTAAATAAAGTTATCATATAATTTTTGACGGGGAATTAAGTAAGAACAGACATTTTTTTCTGAATTATAATCTTTTTACAGATGAACCAAAGAAAGTTGTTTTTACAGCACCATTGAGCCCTTGGGGGCTGGAAGTAAATAATTCAGCTGTATCAGATGGATATTCTCTACATTGCATGTGGTCTTCTTCAACCTTCGCCGTACAGGAGTACTTCGAAATTGAAACCTGTCTGGGCAATTAATGTGTCACTCATCAACTTCATTTCACTATCAACAGTACTAATCACCAGCATGTGTTTATTGGAAAACTGAATACCTCTAATTTACATCCTCCAGACATTTCTGATGATTTTGTAAGAGTTTCTGTATGGGCCGTTTCCAACAACATAAATAGTGCAAAGGAAGTTGTCGAAATTAATCTTGGTGAGTGAGCTTGTTACATCGTTGTTTCTTAAATAGCAATATTGCTTTTCAGTTGCATTAGACAGAGTTAGGGAAATTTTCAAAGCTGCAACCATTGTGCAATCAAGGATTTTACCAGTTCTTACAATTAAAACAACCTTTGAGCCAGATTGAAACCATTACACTGTAAGGGGTTGGCTTGCTAGTACCAACTAATAACGGAAACCCATTCTACAGTCTTGGACTACCAGCTAATGATAACTTGTCTTCGTCTAACTCAGCAACTAGTTTAGCTCAGCTCTGTCTCCGATTGCATGTCACTGGTTTAAACCAGACTTTCTCTGTCCTCACAAACAATGATTTAACCCTCTTGGCAATAGCCAAACAGATTAAGCCACATGTAGTAAATAAAGTTGCATTTTGTTGCTTATGAGCTGCTCCATCTGTTGAGTTATGAGTAATGGCAGAACTGGACATGATATTGACAAAATCTATTCATTAATTTTTATAATTAGTGATCTACATAATTTTAGCTGTTCCATTATTGCCATAATTAGACCAAATGGTGTAATTAGTGCTACTAAACTCCAGGGGTGGCACTCCTACATATATAGGCACCACACCAATTCTTAAAGCTTCATAAGCACCCCTACAAGATCTGTCCCGTATTTTTTCACAGTCACCATTGGCAATATCCTTTCTCAATATGACCTTAGATAACAAAGTAATTTCAGGCAACCACTCCCCCACGACACCCTGATGCAGAAATTTTGCTCACAATAAACAGAAGAGTTTATACCGGCATTTACAATCCCCTATGACGCTGTCATCTTATTCCGACGAAAAAGACTAAAAAGTTAAAGAAAAATTTTATTGACAATTCTTGAACGACAAACCCTGATGATATGGGTGCTTTTCCGTCAATTATAAGTTTTTTTTGACATATGATAGCACTGACTTGAAATTATACGGAGTATAATTATTGTCATGGGGATTTGTATTATTCTTTTATTTTAATCATTATATTGACAACAATTATTGTAAAAGAAATGAAAATATTACTAAAAATGATTTCTCATCAAATATTAAAACATGACATGATCCGTAAATAATTTTTCGTTACTGTGCTGACCAACTACTCGCCGTTTTAAATTAACTGCAGTGCAGATTAGTAATGAAAAAGTTATAACAGTTAGGTATTTACTTCTATGTAATAAAAATGATGCTAGTGATGAAGACTTGTCTTCTCTATTTATCTGGAGAGCACAATTCTGCGTTGTTGAAACCATTTAAGCTCAGAGTCAGGAGAACATGACTACTGCCAGTTGTCTACTTGACTTTTCAAGGGTATACAAAGGTTAAGTATGAATTGGTATGACTTAGTACTTTTGCTCTGCACATGGATGAAGGTCCCAGTCATTTTGCAAGGAGGACAACTATGGCAAACTGTCTATGTGTCTTGAGCTTTCATCTGGCTGGCATGACTCCTCTAGGGAGCTGAACACAGAGAAAGCTAGTCGGCCATACAGCAGAGGGAGATGGTTATGGCCAGGGGCCTATCGATCTCAGGTATCTGGTCAGCAAAACTCTTTCTAGAGCTGGGCCCTTATTGACTCGGTGTCTATGTAAACAGGGGAGATGAGTAAGGTCATGGTTAATCCATCTCAAATTTCATGCTGGGAACACAAATCTTTCTAGAGTTGAGGACAGAAATGACTAACTTTTTGGGCAACTAGAGGAGATGACCACAGCCAGAGGACTATCGGTCGAAGAATAGATACCAGGCTTACAGAACAATCTTTTGAGCTGGGCACAGGTATGACTAGTTTTTCGTCGCCATTTCCTCCTAGTTGCATAAGCGTTAGAAGAAAATGGCTACGGACAAAGGCCAATCTCAAAAGATCATGCTGGCGGACTCTTTACTCCGGGATTTTGGCACAGATATTTTAACAACTACACAGGTAGCTTTAGTGTGTGTTGACTCTGCATTTGCAAGGTCAAATTCAAGTTCTGGTGTTCGGAGCCCCAAAATCAGCAGCATCAAGTCGATTAAAGGGCTTGCAGATAGAGAACAGTAGATTTGAGTACACTCACTACTGGATTAACTACAAGGCTGCCATGGTGAGCTCATCTGTGCATCAACTGATTAGCCTTCACTCCTTAGTCGCTGTCTCCAATACCGGTAACCCCACATGCACAAAAAGCATAATACATACTAAAGTACCCTCACAACAACAACAACAACAACAATAATAATAATGAAACTGTGATAGCATCATCCTAAATAAAACATATGCTAGTTTTCTCCAAAATGTGATTTGTTACAACTTTGATAAAAGCTTTTTTATATCTTTATTTTGGCCCAGTGTACACCTATAGATTACAAGCTAATTGTGCGTCCCGATTGATGATTTTATGATTTCCTTTACTGGTTAAATGACCTAGGACAATGTGTAGCGTTTTATTTCAGTCAATTGGTAGGCTACAATAATGAATAACAAAGTTGAAAGAAACCTGTGATTTGACCCATCATATCACTCCTCGCAGTTTTAATTTCTTCAATAAAAACTTGTTTCAAGCGCAGGTTTTTATTCGAAGAGAGGTCATTCATGAGTGCTTCTTGTTTGTTGCTGCAATGAATTTCATGGCTGACTATGTCATCGAATAAAGAAAGCTTGACTGCTCTTGCATGAGAATGGCAAGTAGAGAAAAAAACTGGGGAAAGACCCTGTTGTCATTAATTATTGAAAAGGACAAATCGGTTGCTACGGTTTCTACGGATGCACACGCATTCTACATTGCAGTACAGCACAAATAACAGGTCTGTGGCTGTTCCATGTTACTTTGCTTAATAAAATGAAAACGTTAGTGAAATTTCATCCACTCACTACAAAACTGAACTATAATTTGTAAAGGCAAATGCCAACTACCGAAAATTTGCTGAGATCCAACCAGCTTAATGATTTGAACCATAAATAGAGAACTATAAATAAGATCATAATGCCCGCTACATTACCGTCATCTAACAACAAGCACCCCAGACAGTTTTTTGCATTGTATTTTATTTTGGAGCAGCCCAAAATTACCACACCCCTTCCCAGAGATGTTGGGATTGGAACTAGCCTGGTGCCTATTTATACCACAGTGCCACCCCTGGGTACTAAATTTTGCATTGGTTTTTTTTATTTTTACTGGACTTTCTGTGAGTGTAGAAGTTATGAACCGGCGAATGATGATTTGATGTAATAGAAAGGAAAAAAAAACTAACGAAAACATGAAACAATAAAACTTTTTAGTCTTTCACATTGATTAAATTATCTTTAAATGCCAATGTTGCAAATATTCAAATTTTAAAAGTTAAGAATACATAAAATTGGAAGATGATGCTGAAAAAAAACTTGACTCAATTTAGGAGTTAAGGGGGAGGGGCGGGCTACAAAAGCGCAATTCTCATGGGAATTGCAAAGAACATGTAAATTACGTTCCAATTTTTCAAACATCGGTGAGATCTGTGTGAATTTGCAGATTTTTAATGGCTTATGCTAATTGGTTGTATCATTCACAGCTTGTACTCTTAGACATGCTTGGCCGAAAAAAATTATATAACTATTTATGTCTATACATTTACTCTGCTTTCTGGTAGTATTTGATATTTAGGTGACTAGGTAAGCTATCATTATTCACTATTATCTGAGCTGAAATGAGATAGCTCAAAGTTGTAAATGAACTGATCAAAAATTTGATGTGATTATTTGGTACCAAGTAAATAAGTGCAATGAGCTTGCGAATGTAAAATGCTTGAAATTTGCGACACTGCAGCTCAAGCTTTTAACTCCTGGGAATACAGTCTACGCAAAATGTTTTTTTTCCACCACTAAACTTGATGAAAGTTATTGCTGTCAGCTCAGCAATCCTAGCTTTAAATAGTCTCATTTTGATTCTGCTAGCTCAATACAAAGTATGCGCATTGTGGAGAGACTATCTAAGCATTTCTTGTGATTTTCATTCCCTATTTTAAAAGAAGACAAATCTTTCTCAGGCAAATTTAGAGATAACAACTGTTAAAGATGCACAACTCTAGGTTCAACTTTTGCTTCATTTCCACTTCTAGTTACATGCTGAGGAATTCATGTAGTTTAACCTAACCATTGCTGAGGTTAAGGGTTTAGTATAGGAGAGGATTTGAAAAGTTGAATAGTGGTTGAGATTGGGATCACAAGGGTAGAGTCAGATGAGAGAGGTGGATCTAACTATCATAAAAATTTTTAAAGTATAACTTTGTTCCGTAGCAAGAAAAATGCCACTTTTTTGTAAGTGGTACCTACTGAAACGTTTGCTAAAAATGTGTATAGCAGTTTCTTGAAAGACAGAGGTGGCTCGCCATCAGAACACAAACTAAAACTTCGAGCCAACCTAAAATAGCGGTTTTGGTTGGTTTTTGATGTTTGTTGTTTTGTTATAACTAACAAATACAGCTGCCAGCTAACAATTAGCAATGTCGCCATGAGACAAAGGTAAAAAATCATCTGCTTTCTTAATAACGCTGATGATTTAAAAAACTTACATGCATGCTGACTTTGAAACTGCAATCCTAATTGTATATCAAGTGAAATCGAATGATTTTCGATGAAATTTTACTGGTGTTTCGCTATGATGTACAACTTTTTTGATGATATCTGTATACAAGTGCAGTGAAGTATCACCTTATGGTTAAAATACTATGAGAAAACTGTCATGAACATGTAAAGGTTTAGTTGGTGTAGAATTTAACAGTGACAACTCAGGTCTTCTGTATTGACTTAATTTAGGCATTGTGGCCTCACAGACCATGATGCATGCTAAAAACTTCAAAAAATACCAAGAAAGAGATGAGAAATTTCCAATAGCCAACAGTTTTAGCTGCTGTTACAACTTTATTTCGTGTTTACTTTTCAAGTTTTCTTGGCTTAATGATCAGAAAAAACATTGTTTCTCCATTGCCTGACCATCGAAACATCAGTTTCCGATTTTTGCAGGCCAAAGAACAACAACAATTAACAAAAACTTTGAGGAAATATCAGGTAAGTGAAAAATTTGTAATCATTACTGATATTACTTTGCGAATTTTGTCGACTAACAAATACACTGACCTGCATACATTTATTGTAACTTACAATCAAATATATTTAGCAAGTAATCACTTGAGTGTTTCAGACTCAAACACAAATTTAATATACTTATATATCTACTTGTCAGTTGTTTCAAAGTAAGTGTTTTTAATTTGCGTTAACCTATAGAGACTTTTCTTGGCGGAGAATGATTCATGGATGAAGTATTGTATTCCCTCTAGAGATGCCGTAATTGACAAAGGCTGTTCATCCAAACTTGGTTCCAGTTCCTTTTTTATGTTCAATCAATCTTATTCATGTTCATTTGTAATTGCAACTACTGTGTAGTGCCTTGAACCTTACCATGCTATCACACATAGCTTAAAACAAGGTAAATCAGCCAAGCAAATGGCTGATAAAAAATTGTCGAAATCATCCTTTTAATTGGGTTATGAAGTTGTTAAGTACATTTGTTTCATCTGGTACACATATGTGGAAAATTCAACAAACGGTTTAACCTATCGGATTATAGCAGACCAACATATCCAACATTTTTTTGCTGATCTTTGTATACGAGCTCTATTTTACCATTAGACTTTTCATGATCAACCAGAGATGAGTGGTTTGGGCAACTGGAAAAAACTATCTCCTACCCCATTTGAGCTTAAGAAATAGCAATAGAAAAGTTTTGACTACAATTTGTTACTAAAACGGATCGGCCAACAAAAAATTAACTAATAAAGTGCAGGGGCACAATCAGTGAGAGTCATGTTTCAAGTTTTTCAAACTCATGGGTACCATCCATTAGAAAAATATCCTTCTTATGGATGCCTAAGTAGTGTAATGGTAATGTGCTTGCCCAAAAGCTTAGGCTTCATTGCTCTAAGGGCCCGTGTAGAGAGCTTCAGTCAGGCATAGTAAGTTTGATTATATGGTTGTTCAAAACACTCATGTTTAATTGACTATAAACAGTCTCCCAGTAACAAAAAAGCTTTCAATAGCAAAAGTTCCTTGCAATTAGGCTCTTGAACTCTTGAGATCGATTATTAAGCTATTGCAAACCTAATTAATCCTTTGTTACAAAGATGTTTCAATCAAATGAGTTTGAAGGCCAAAAAGTGACAATTTATCAAAAGATTTAGAGTTTTTTAGCTCGATCAAACTGACGCCTAAATTTTGACAAGGTTTTGGAATTATTCTCAAACAGAAGTGCTAAACTCATTTGAGTGAATACAAGTACAGAACAAGCAAACCATACAAGACTAAGTCCTTGAGACTCACTCGGGTTTGCATGCTATGATTGAAAAGTTTCAAAATTATATTACAAAAAAAACAAAACTAAATGACGCCTTATCTTCTTTAGTTTATTCTCTAACAAGACCTCATTGCCCTTTTTAAAACATTAAAACATACTCGATTAAGAAATTTCTGAATAAGCTCACTTATTGTTGGCATAGCTATTTACAGCATTGTTAATAATTCTGCCAACGATTGACTGAAAATCAGTAAACTTATGTATCAATGAGTTATCTATTTATGTAAAGAGCAGTGTAGAATAATAAATGCCAGTAACTATTTTTTATCAATGTTTGGTTTATCGCCTTTGTTAAAATTGCAATAGAAACTACGCAAAACGTGATTAGACATTTATAACGCACAGTTTAATACCACACTCACTTATCTCAGGCAGCAAAATCAAACGTAAAAGGTTTAATGTTGTCCGTCAACAACTCATTATGTTCTAATACCTTCAACATGGACTTTGACATGGCATACTGGTGTACCCATTATGTTTTTGAGCTCTATGTTTTGTTCAGCCACTTGATCAGAAAATAAAGTACCAGCAAATACTGATCTACTACATACTCCTGTTTGAACAGCTTTCACAATAACCTGCATACCCTAACACTAAACTGCGGCTTCATTTCAACCTAAAAATGAATGATTTGTTTTTTAAACTCAAGGTTAGTTGCTTTTTAGGCTCTAAAAAGCCCACAGTTGAGGCCCATCAGGTTTTTTCCAAGCACATGATGATGGTCTTTCTCTAAGGCATTTCTCTTTCTGAGAAGCTTCATGGCAAGTCACATTGCCTTACTTTCACTACAGGCTTTGTAAGAATTTTAGGCACTGTTTGTACTTACCTTAGCCAAGTGGCTTCATTAACTCACATTGGCTCTTCCATTATGGTGCCTGTGACTCCACAGTTAGCAATTTTTACAAACTTTTCCTCATGCTGCTGGGAGTCTTCAACTCTTGAAGATTTTAAATTATGTAGCTGCAGTTAGTGCAAGCGTTTCATTGGAGGTCTCAACCAACATGTGTGTCCCCATTCTCAGCAACACAACACAGTAGCTCTAGTGTACCAAGCATCTAGTAAGCACAGACCATCCGTTTCTTTATACAAGCTTGGCATTTGCCTTTTTTAATACCCGAGCACGCTCTGGCTTGGATTCAAACTCCGAATCTTGCTGCTATAACATCCTCATCCTCATTTGATCAGATTAATTAATGGCTCCATTTGTTCAACAGGAACCACATGACTGAAACTGTGTGAGTATTCTTGGTAATTAACTCATCAGTTTTCAAATTTTTTAAAAATTAATTTGAATACATCTTGAAAGAAATAGACTTGTTTGGAATGGAGTGTTTCCACAGTACTCTGCATATCTTTAACCCAAAAAAACTTCGGTTTGTAATTTCTGTACTCGATTTTGGGATACCACGTAGTGCTGGAGTTTGTAGTTGCTCCTGATTGTCACAGCTTCCATTGATGCCAGTGACTAGATGCATGGCCTCATGCGCAATACCACTCAGAACCATCACCTTAAACTGGTCGTATTGCTTGAAGCCTGTGACGCATGATATCGGCAAAGTTTAGATATTTGTGTCATCACTTCAAAGTTACAAGAAGACCCAGAATTTGCTAACTCTTGTTTTATAGGCTTTAAACAGGAGCTGATTGTAATGTGAAGCTTAATATGTGTACTAGAACTTGGCACATATTTGCCATTTTAGGGTATGCCCTCAGCTACTGCAACTCCAGAAGTTGTTAAACTTATGAATTCAGCAGCCTGAGAATCCAAAACAGCAGTGTGTAACCAACCAGTAATATATATACCAATCTTTAAGTTTCTGTTTTAATGCTTACACCTCTACAAGTTGCAAATGTGGCTTTGGCTGCCACCCTTACTAATTTTCTTGGCACTAATTAATTTATTTGAAAAACTATGTGAAATGAAGCATTCCTGATTTTTCTCCATATCCTTAGAACTGAATCTAGTACAGTATTTGTCTGTGAGAACAAATTTTTCCAATAAATCATTTTTCCAACATTCTGCTAATAAAGCCTAGACCATTGTTTGCCTGGTTTCTGACAGCAACAATTTTTAGATCACTGAACAGTTTATGGACACTGGCAGCATAATATCTTAGGTATAGCACAAGAGAAAAACAGTTCCTGCATGTAAATATGTTAAATTGCTTGTTGGCAAGTGCCAGTAAAAGATATGCAAAACTATTCTGGTTTAAATTTTGCAGAATTTGCGCTCGCTTACATTGCAGCGGGTGTTATACTGCTAGCTTTGGTATTTATCATTGAGATTATGCGCCGACTGATTCGTAAAAGCTATGGGCAAAAAGTAAGTTTTATAACACTGTTGATGTGAGCTACAAAGATGTTTGATTAGATTAAAATAATCAACTTGCTAAATTAGTTTCATCTGTGCTCGGTGAGTTCGTATTGATGAAAGTATGCTTCTTAAAGGTGTATTGATCACTGAAAGAAACACATGATTATGTCCCTCTGTTCACTAGGTAAAACCACAATCTCTAGCTGTCACTCGAAAGGTGAGAGATAGTGTGAGAGGGCGGCGAAAATCGATTTCGAAGGTGAGTTCTCTTATCAATTGTTAATCATTTTGCTACGTAATGTATCAGAGGGTTTTGGTTAAACAAGAAAAAGTTTTACCAATTTATCTTTTAGATTGAAATTCATATTCATCTCACTCTTATATGTCTCTTCTCAGAAGCATCTAAATCATTGATCATGAGAATAGACGCAAAATGTGATTTGGCTGACCATTTTTAAATAAGGTTATACACTTTCACTGACTGAATTGCTATCATGCAATGATGAGTAACGGTATTGTAGGAGCAAATCTCAAAGGTTTTGTTTTTAAATATAATCGAGTTCTCATGAGTGAACGTGCCTTTTAGGGCACGTCCTGGAATGAGAATAACTTGTTAGGTGGCTATTTTGGTGCCAGGTGTGACATGTTATGTTTAGATCCAGGTTTATATCAGGGCTTAACATCAATTTTAAGCCAACATGTGTCAGTATAAGCGTGGTGTAACAGTTTAGATCGTATTGGTGTTCACATTAGTGTGAGAGATGGATACACCTTTCATGCATATGTAATTTGCAATTTTGTTCTAAACACACTGATGTAAAAAAGCATTATTGGACTGCGAAATTATTAACAGGTGATATTTCAGCCATTTGTGAATGTGAAGTTGAGAGCGGTTAAGGAAAATAACTTGGCTGATGGTACTGAAAGCAAAATTGTTAACAACATTGCTGCATCTTTAAAACATAAAAAATAGTGATCTAACTCTTTTTTACTCATAGAAACTAGCCGAAATATGGATAAAGACTTAGAAAATTCCAATATGGTGTCTGGTTTCCCAAAAGACATCACAAACATCTTTGAATTTAAACCAAGTAAAAAAAACTTCACATCCTTCAGGTACATGCAGCAACGCCACACCACTGGATACAAACTATGTTTTGATGTACTTATACATCCATTTCAACATACTTGACAACAAAATGATGGGCTATACAGATATACCTTTGCTAAGAATAGTGCCAGACCAGGGGTAAAAACACCAGTGTCTTCAAGAGCTCAACAATCCTTACCCTGCGTCAGTCAGGAATTATCAAATATTGATTTTTGTCACATATTAATAACCAGTGACAGTGGTCAGAAAATACCATTTGATGGTGGAAAAACATCTTGACAGAAGACTTTAGAGAGAAGTTATTGCGGCAATGGTTCAATACTCACCAGGAGCTTCTAGGGAGTTTTATAAGCCATACAACACAATGCACGCCAAAAACTGCGCTAGACCGTACAGCTGAAAACTGCTTATGCTGGGGACACGTGACAATGACCTTGGTAGTGCCTTTTTTATTTTCGTAACAGCAACTGCTTTGCTGAAAAACAGCTATTAGTGTCAGAAGAAGAATTCTGACAACGAGTAGCAGCGTGATGCATGGCGCAGCTTCGCTTTTCTGCAAAAAACAGTAGTTTAGAGTAACTTGATAACATTGGTTAGAATGCTCTCAATACAATAAGACCTGATTGCATCAAAAAGTGAAGAACACCTAAGAAGAGAGGACCTAGCAAACTGAGAGGATTGAGATGTCAACGCTTGTTCCATCTCTAGATACTTGACTACAGCTCATTCAAGGTCATTATATGTTTTCTATTCTCAGAACATCGTCATTTTAAACGTGCCTAGTCCTAACAGTGCAACTGGAGAAAGCATCGTGGGTTCACCTCACCGTATATATCGCGCTTAGACTTCATTGCACTGATCGTAACTGCAGAGTGAATAAAAGCTAGTATTAGCAGACTTGACAGATGAAACTTTTACAGTCCGATTGAAACAAAAAATTGAGGGTAGTAACAAGTTTTGACTTAATCTTTATGACACATTCATGCAAATTGAAACTACGGTGCTTAAGGACAATGAAGGGAATGTGTGTGGTGCTTTTTGGCAGCACAATGCTTTGTAGAGACCTATACCCTAACCTAGAGGTGACTCTGACACTATTAACTAGTCAGACAGGCCTCCCCAAGTGATGTCACCAGTAGCCATTGCTTAGAAGTACATGATTTGTCACACCGATCCTACAGCTTTCCTTACCAACACTGTAGTGACTTTTACTGACCCTGCAGTGACCTTTACCGACCCTGCAATGGCATACTGGGTCCGCAGCAAGATGGCCGCCCTAGCCAGAGTTCTAAGAAGATCTGTATCAACTCCCTACAACGAATCCAGGACCTAGCTACCTCCACTTACCGTCTACCTTGATTGTAAGGCTAACTAGACTAAGGACTTGATTGTATAGTTGTATTCCTTGCCATTAGGCGCCTTATCCTTTTAACATTGTGTGATTTTGTATGTATTGTCATCTGATTGGTTGCAGCATTTCTTGTTACGTTTTATTGGCTGCACCAACATGATGCAATACACTTCCTGTGATCAGCCTATAAAAGGCTGCTTTTTCATCTATACATGTACTTTGCCACTTATCACTTACTGCTACTGCTGTGGACTTCTCTAGGCAATTGCCTTCCTAAAGTTTGATATGTGGGCAATAAATGCATTCTATTACATAAAACTATACTTAGTTTGTCTGAGCCGAGGGCTCACTAGTAGTGATCTCACTACCGACTCCTCTGTTGCACTCTGCAGGTCTGACCGACCCTGCGTTACCTCTAGGATAGAGGTGTTGCTTTGCTGCTTCACAAATTCGCGCTGTGAACGGCTGTTGTCGGTGGTCGGTAGTAGGAGCCCTACCAACAGTATCCATTACATGTGAAGGGTTGTGATAGTCACATGCCTGTGTGGCTGGCAGACACCTTTCGTTCTTTGTTTAGGAAAATAATGGTGTCGATTGAAGGATAACTTTTCGAGTACACCAACAATTACAAGCTATGTGCTTTCTACTTGCAACTGCTGAAAAGTAAGGCTATCAGATAAATAGACTATAGAAAGAAAGAAAGTTGGATCTATGATTACTGGATGATTAAAGATGCCACTAAAATTTCGGGGTGACAAAAATGAAGAGATTGTTGGTCATGGGTGGAAAAACAACGGAGATGATGATTTGAGAAACCTTTGGGTAGGAAAATAAATCTTACATTTTTATCCTAGCTACAAGTTCAAATGAGACTGTCTGCTAAAAGTTAGAGATGAAGTTCACAAAAGGAACCGATTCGCTAACCAGTCAACTAGCAGGAAAGTTGTAGTTGCAATTGCAAGTTACTTTAATGCAATAAACAGTCTCGGTGAAATAGATATAGACTTATAGTAAAGGAGCAGTTGATTAAACTTTGATACTCAATTTCAGTCTTTCAATCATCTCACATACCAATTAGACTTGCTGACAGAACACTTTGTTCCATTTGTCCTGCTGCAAACTCGTCATACGCCAAATTTTTTAGCTCAAAGCCCTCACAAACATCATTTTTTGTAAGTCACCATAATCCAAATCGCTTTGAAGTACGGGAAACAAAAATTAAATTAAGTGAGACAAAAAACTTTGATAGCATGATCCATCTAGCAGAGTGCAGGCCTTAAAATTGTGGAGGCATGAGCAAGACGACCTTGTACAAAGCTGTAAAATTCTGCATTTCAATCATACATTGAACAAACTAATTGTACAACTTTGAAAAACAACAACAGTAGCTAACTTGAAAGGTATGTAGAGACTTTCAATCAGAAGTTCTTTATTGATCATGAATCTGTACTGAGCTCTCAAAAGCTAGCTCATAGTACCCCACTTTGGATCTGACAACACGAGCACATCAAAGCTTTCGGAACGCATGGTACAATTCCAGGTGTCTTATACTATTTTCAGCAGAACATTGTAAACACTTTGTTTTTCTTTTCTCATGATGCAAATACCTTCACCTGAGTGAATAATGGACTCTCCAGCCTTTGCTTTTTCATGTAAACCAGTAGTGACAGAGTTGCCTGTCTATGAGCATTCCTACAGCAGCTGAAACCTTGTCACTGGTTCACCTCACTATCTCATTTTCTCAATAATTGTAGATTATTGCACACTAGTCCATTCCATGATTAAGCTGGACTTGCTTATGCAATTTATAAAACTGATAAACCCAAAACTTTCATCTCATTCTGAATGGTGGGATGTTTTCGCATATTCAGAGCCTCAAAATTGTTTATATGGACTTTTCAAAACAGTATAAATAACAATAATTAGTGCGAAGCAAAATCTAGTTGAGTCTCTCATTTATTAACACAAGGACATTGCAGCCTTTACGCAAGCTTCGTGGCATCTCAGGGATTCTCAATCTTCAGTGCAAGGTGTACAACTATGTATAACAGTAAAACTGGAAATAACTGTATCCTAAAAAGTTCATAATCTCTATCTACATGAACTAGTGAATTGAAACAAGTTTATCTTTTGACAACACTGAAGTAATTAAAACACATGTTGAGGGTAGACACCCATAGAGTCTAGAAGACCAGCCAAAACTACCTAATTACACTGAATAAAAATAGCAAATAATAAATAAAAATCTAGTTGACTCAGTGATAAATCTGTGTTCATCAATGTACAGGCATTGAAATCTTGGGAGCAGATCTTGTAGACTTTACATTGTTCTCAATTTCCGTTGCAAACTATATAACTGCCTCTAATGATAACAATGATTAATAAGTAGAGTTTAGTTAATTCTCTGATGAATCCACATTTGTCAACACATGACTTTGCAATCTTGGGAGCAAGTCTTGCAGATTCTAGGAGATTCTCAATCTTCAACATGGCTGGTCGATTTCTTTCAAACAGAGCGAAGTATTGATTTACTATGAGTTACTTTTTATCAAAGATCCTTGCAGTTTCAGTAGATTAATTGCTAAACCCCAAAAGTGCATTCAGACTGAGAGTGGTTACAAAGTTAAAGTTACACTAAGTAACCTGCCCATCCATCAAACTGGAATCAATGGTAATAAATTCCAAAAGCAACTTTATTTTGGTAATAGAAAACAATAAACAGTATCAATTTTTTAACAAACAAACACATTAAACAGTGACAGATTTTTTAAGAAGAAAAAAGGAAAAAAACAGTTTTTCTTTTTGCACAATTAGCATATTGACAATATTAGACTTATATGCATGAGTAATACAGTAAGAAACCTAATTTTAGGGAAGAAAACAATATTTTTTTAATTGTAAAATAATTTTCCCACAAAGAAAGTGAAAAAAAGAGCAGTTTCACTTGGAAAAATAAATCGCAAAAAGTGTCGAACATTTTTGTGTGAAGATAATGATAAATGAAGAAATTCTATTGCTGAAACAAAAAGTTGAAATTTTGAACTCTTTCGAGCAAATAAAACAACAAAACACAGCTGTTCTTATGCAAATAAAACTTGTCAAAACAGTTAGCTCAAAGAAAACAACAATAAGAGCAGAATTTTTGTGGAAGTCAAATGGTGAAAGGCTGGCAAAAATTTCAGCTTGAAAAAACCAAAAGAAGGATCTTTAGTGCAAATATAAAGTTTGAGTTGCACAACTTTTTTGCTCAAGCTAAACGAAGGAATCCCAGCTGTTTGTTCATACATATAGAAAGCTAAGAATATGAAATTGGGTTGCTTGGAGATAACAAAAATCAGTTGTCATATCACAATTAAAAAAAAGGAAACAAAGCGTATCCCACACAGAAAAGGTAAAATGAGTAGCAGTTTTTCATGCCATAAAACGCAGAAATTGTGAGACTGTTTTTCGCAAAGAAAATAGCAAAAACACATGTTGTTTTTGCCCAAATGAAACTAAAAAATTTTTTTTAAAAGCTTGATAGATGTCTTAATTCTTTCAAAGGTTTTTGTGCAAGTTTTTGCAAGACAAATCTCATAGGCTGGGTGGAGAGGTTTTTTAGTGGAGCTTTAGTTACACCCTAGCCGGTGTTTTCAGTGGCACAGCATCTTCTCCAGGATAAGCAGTTATAGGAAAAACAGCCACTGAAGATGCTGGGGTGTTCAGAAAAAGTTAAGTTTGGAAAAAACGAATTTTACACTAAGTGAGGAAACCGAGTAGTTTCACTGAAGATTGAGAACCCCGTAGAAGCTGTCATATTGTTTCGCTTGGGGTCTGCACTGGTAAATAGGAGTCTATTAGAAATTCAACTAAATTCTATTATAAATTTTTCACCAAAAAAGTATTGATTCATCAAAGGACAATTCAAAAGTTATTTACTTTTTTACTAAACTTAGCTGTGTACTGTGCACTGGAAATTGAGAACTTGACATAGTTCTCATGGGTTACTGCCGAGGCAGGAAAGTTTTTTTGGTGTGAAACTGCTAGCAAAAAGTCAATTTGGTTATGTTAGTATAATCATTATTATCATCATTATTATGATTGACGTAGTCTCGTTTTCAGTTTTAAATATTCCGCAAACCTTTTAACTATTAGCATTATCAACTATAAGTCTCAACTTTTCATTTTTGTTTTCACATGAAATGTCATTTAACATTATACGGTACACATTCTGTGTCCATTTCAGTATTTCTTTTTGCACAAAATAAAAAATCTTATAACCGTAAGGTGCTTTTTTCATTTCCTCACTGCTGTCAACCATTTTACATCTGGCTTGTTGACATCTTTCCAGACATGCTCAGTTGACTGTGCCATGTCAACATGCCATGTCAGGTGGAAAGCGTCGATTGCCCTTGCCACATGTGATTGCCACAATCCATTAGCATTAGCCGTTGACATGGGTGGCCAGCAGACCACATTCCGGGCCAACAATTTCTTAGCACATTGACAGTTGCAAATTGTTCCTACAAGGCATGGCATAAACCAAAAATAAATGTTAGCTTGGAAGACAGTGGTAAAAAGGTTAGAAAAAGAGCAGTGAGCTCCAAATGCACTGTGATCTTGATTTTGCACATCAAGTGTTCTCTGCTTTGTAGTGTTTGTGCATTGAATTATTATTGCCTTTTGTTATGTGATGTGTTGATTCTTATACATGGTAGTATTGACTTGTGGAGGACAGGCAACTCCCTAGAGTAGTTCTATTGCTTACTAGTTCTATTTGCTTACTAGTTCTATTGCTTACACGCCCATTCTATCGTGAAGTAGCCAACCAACATCACTGGGTGGACCTTACATTGTCAATATTTTATACCACACCTATTTTACTGTACCATAGCCAACCACTATTAAGGGGCGGCCCTTTTCTATTATCATTCACTCATGCATGTATGTTTTGTTACGTAACCCCTTGCATAAAAGCTCGTGTAATGTTCACAATAAAGCAGAGTCAAGCACCTACTCTCATGAGCTCTATTGTTCTCACAATAATCTCAACTTGCGCAGCTATTCATACCAGTGCCTCTTATAATTCATTATAAATGCATTACAGTCAATGAATAGACAAATACACAAAAGGCTGACTAGATAGCAATTAGTCAACCCAGCACATGCACTGCAGCAATCAGTGAACTGTCGACCTGAAGCAGTTGTCAAACACTCAACCCTGTCATCACAAGTACGACTGACAGTTCGGCCCACTCAGCAATGACCATTGTCATTGACTAGTGGAATTCACCGAACCCTCTGTCAGCGGCGGCTTATATGCAGCTGGGCAAGTAGACGATCTGTCGGAGGGCGTACAGGTGGCCAAGCATTGGCACACGTACTGAATTCCTGTACAGACTAACACATGGCTCATGTTTGCCAGGTTTCACAGGAGTGAAATTGCTTAATAAGCAAATTTAGAGTTCTATAGAGTTCCAGATAATTTTATATTAAGGACTTCGTACCCAGTGCTTACAGAAAATTAAAAAAGCTTAACGTGTTGGTTTGAATTAGGGTAGTACAGCTAGTAACAAATGAGACAATTTTATTATGCACCACACAAAACGTGGGTAAAATTTTTGACTTTGGATAAAAATTTATTCATCAAAATGTAAAGAAACAAAGAGGATTTCAACTTTTGGTTTGCTATGAGTTACAAACTAGATTTTTAATTTTCAACAAAAACCGAAAGGAAAGTATTGTATAACAATGTTTTGTTAGACTGGCTGAGCATAAGTGGGCAGCTGAATATTTGGCAGCGTTTGCCTGAACAGATACTGTTGCTTATGCATTAGAAAACAAAGCAGAAGTGCTTATCAATCATTTCTAATAACTGATTGTATTTTATACATACTCTTGTTACTTTAACAAATCTTGTTATAGTCCGTAAAGCAGAACTGTTACTCTACAATTTGTACATACATGTGGTTGTATTCCGACCCCTATTCAAAAGAATATATGCCAGCCTTTGTGCAAAAAGGCTCTTTTTCCTGTAAGCCTGGACTCTCTTTTCAATGGTTCACTATCCACGGAGCTAATAGTTATATTCACACAACATTCCAACCATGCCACAAACCTTGATCTAATTGTAACATATAACACCTAGTGCCAAAAAATCTTTGCTATGAAATCTCATGGTAACACCTGGTGCTCTAAACGGCACCTGTGCCCATGAGAAAACAATCTTCGTTAGGAAGAATTTGTGGGTAGGCTCCTAATATACTACTGTGAACAAATGGTTGCTGCAAATTTTGTTCAATTGAGCTTTGGCCTCGTCGGAGGTTCGCTAGGGTGGGGAAGTGTCAGTTGGGAATCACTCCTTTTGATACAGAAACTTCAAAACTTTTCAGCTTTACAAAAATATATGTATTATTGTTGTTATATGTACTAATGAAGCCTAGGGGGGGGGATCTTTCATGAGGAAATACTATACAATTGGAATGTGAAGAGTGTGAAACTTTGATAAATAAGAAATCAAAAAGAGCTGATGAAAAACATGTCCAAAAAAAGAGATACTGTAAAAGATATGTGTTTTTAAGAGATATGAAAGTTTTTTAGAGAGCATACAGGCTTTTTTGATTTTGAAGAGAACAAAATTAGTTTTTAACACATTTCGCTTTGTTAAAAAGCATAGGAGTTTTTTTTTATAAATGCTTGTACAGCACCTATGAAAGTTATGCCTTTTCAGTTAATATTCTGTGTGATGGTAATTACCATTCTATTTAAGTTTGCTGTAAACCTTTCAGTTCTTTTTATACTCGTTTTATCGGTTTGAATTAGGATGTAGATCACTGTTGGTACATTGGTTTGAGCGTTAGTTAAAACATAAGATATGATAATGAAAAGCCTTGTAAAGTTTGTTTGCAAGGCATTTGATTCTATCTAACCTTGGAGTTTTGGTCTAATAAGTATTTTTTATTTTAACCAGTTTTGATGTATCGTGTATAAAGTGTTGTAATACCACAAGTAGATAAGTTCCACGCATCTCACAGAGTGAACGTCGGGAGAAATTTTTTTGGTGGAACCAAATGTCTTGTTAACAAATATTAAAATACAAGTCAGTCAGTACCCATTAAAAGCAATGCTTCCCTTCACTACACTTTACATTCAAGCTAGTATTCGAGCCATTATACCAGCGAGAATCTAAATACTAATTTAAACCGATGTAAAGATTACAAAAACCCAAAAACTTTATCCAACGACCCCAAATTTAATTCAAATATTCAATTCACAAAGCAATAACTCAACATACATAACTGACAGACTTGCTGTAAAACCAATATATATTGAAATTAACTCTTACAAATTTTCACATAACCGACAATCAACAAGAAATACTATTGTTTTCTTTTTCACAACTTTTTCACATCTTAATCATACACATTTCTGATGAAAACTTGATTCAGATAGTCAAGTATCTGAAGAAAAACTTGTATAAACTATTCAAAACTTTTAGGTCTTCACCTTCCCTATCTTATTTTCGACATCTGGTTTTCAAAACTGTTTTAGGTTCTGCTTGATCAAACTTTCAGTTATTTTTTCACACTCTTCTAGTTCCAATGGTTTCACATTTTTTTTACAAGAGATCGGCTCCTCATATATCAATTGTTTTGTCTGTTTTGTATATTTTTGCAATGCATCCAGATGCCTACCAGTGTCTATACTACAACAATAGATATCAATTTTGTGACAGACTCCATCAGACAACTCTTCTACAAGGAAACGTAATGAATTGGCACAAGTTTTTGCACTGCCGAAAATATCCGAAGAAGATTACCCATATGACTGTAATTACGTGAACAAAAACAGATGATGAGAAACCACTGATTGAGTTGTTACGATTGTGATTGTGCTTCAGAAAAAATATCTTCAGAAGTCCTTATGTTATGGTAAAGGTACCCCATAAACCATTGAAGATTCCGCATTACATTACTTTACTTGGTTGTTTTATCATTTAGTGAATACTTAAATTGTAGTTTCTCATTTTCCTCTTTTGAGATTGAACTAGCCATTTCTCTGTTGAAATTTATCGGTTACAATTAAGTAGCCTTTATCTCTCCAGAAATGATTAAATAAAAACCGAACCTACAGTTTTATTTTTCTTTTGGTGTTCAAAAATTACTTTTTATATCACCTAATCTAAAGCTACATAAACTAGTTCCTAGATGAGTGTTTCTAGCAATTGCTCCAGAATGATGCCATAAATACACAGAAGAAACCTGGAACCGTTCTTCAATAATACTCATGTCTCAACACCATTCTGGCAAATATTGATTGTCTCGCAAGTCATCTAACAAACTATAACTGTTTTTATTTTTTCCGGCTGCCAAAAATGATGAGCTCTACATACTCACTCATAGTTGATGCACCACTGGGTATTACAAGTATTTACTGCTAACATAACAGAGGGACAAGATTGTCAAAAACACAGGAGCGGAAATTTCGCTAAAAAGGTGATGAAATGCAGCAAAGCCTGTTCTACTTTTAAATCGACTTTGACCTGAATATTAACATATCAGCAACTTACTTAAATAAACTAAGTCTTTTAAGTGAATGAACATCCAATCTGTAAAAATGAATGAACTAACTGGCTACTGAAGTGAAGCCACAAAACTACCAATCTAAGGGGCTGGTAGGCTTGTACAATTTCATGACCTTCCTTTGTCAATAGTATAACAACGGTGGAGCGGCAAAAAACCACAAACCGATCAGGCCCCTAGATATCAAACTAACCAGTTTGAATGATCGCATAACCTGCTCAAGAAAATGAACTACTTGCTTATTGAAACAAACCGAGTTCCAACTAATTCTAAACTCATTCACACATTATTTTCCAACTACGTAAAAAAAATTAGGTGAAAAATTGGTAGCTTATTAAAAAATAGCTTAATACCGCAAACTTCAGTATCACAGAGTATTTCAAGTATCAGCCACACAAAACGAGAGAAAAAATTACTGAAACATGCTATTTCAGCTAGTACTCCTGCTTTGGCATTTATCTACAATGCTATTTTGTTTCTAAGTTTCCAAGATTTGATGGCTATTTAATCATTTTATCAAAAATATCAGTTGATAGTCATCCGCATCGTAGAGTATGAAAATAAAATGAAACAGCCGTTTCTATGGAGATGAAATAGTTAATTTCGCGTTGATGTCGAACCAGTACTATGAACGAACAACTGCAAACATAGAATTTGAAAGAGATTTTCAAAAACTCTATAACAAGCAAAAAAGTTTATCACTTTTGTACAATTGTTTTTAAATGACTTACAAAGTGTACATAGTTGAAAAGATCTAAAATCTAATTTTGCTGCTCAGGGCTTAAGACAACCAGGAATATGTGGTATTGAAATAAAAACAGTTAGACACTTCGGAATCCGCTGATGCACAATACCCAGAATCTAGTCAGTCCGGTCAGGTGAAAAGTAAAACATTGTTTGACAAATTAGCAATGCTGTTCTACTGCTGATAATTGATTGGTTTGCTGACTTGGCATTTTGCTTACGGGCAAATTGCTTTTGAAAGACATGGACGTGCAGTATATGAATTTTATTAAGTATCACTTTAAGCCATAACAGTAGTAAGATAGGAGCATATCTCTGTCATGGAGTCTAAGGATAAGGTTCTCCGGGTTCCAAGTGTACTTTTAGTTGGCCCCAGTTAAGGGTGGCTACACAGGCCGATGTTTTTGCATCGGAAGGCTTTGTGATGGGCATGCCCGATGGGCGTGTCAACTACGGTACATCGTGTGGCCTGTTCGCGAGCATAACCAACATGTTGGTCCGTGCCCGATGCCGAAAAAAGCATCGGCGTTCTCGGATTAGTTGAAACAAAATATTTTCCCAACCTCATCAAGTTTAACCATTTACAACGCATTTCTGTTAGAATTTTTCTCCACAACAAGCATCCACTGCAAACTCCAAAGGAACTATTATCTTATAACAAAGTTTGAACAGTGAATTAATTTTACCTGGCTCATAGAACAATGGTAATTGATAATTTAAAAATACTGAGTATAAATACAATAATTGAAATTAATAGCAGGTGCAACAACAATAAAGTGAAATTTATTATTACATCATTTATTATAAATAATGAATAATCACATTACCTGGAAGATTTAATAATAAACAGAACCAAATAAATATTGAAAGCAATATTTTCATGGTGAAAAAAACAGCCATACATCACAGTGAAGTTGTTTTTCAATTATTGTTATTATTGTGATGATTATTACATCAGGGAAACAAATAATTCGTTGTCAGAAATGAGACAGATAAAAACCCGCACTTTGTGCCATATGATTGGCTAGTTCAGTCGCAGCTCACCGATGTGCTCGAGTACATTGTCACGCTACTTCGGCCTGTGTAGCCACCAGCACACAGCCACGAACCATCGTACAGGCACATCGGCATCAAACCATCGGTGCAGTGTAGCCACACCTTAAGTGAAGAAATTTTTTCACCTAGACGTAGACCAAAGTGTTGGTTATGCTCAAAAACAGGCCAGACGATGTGCAGAAGTATCGGACACGCTCATCACAAGGCCTCCCGATGCCAAAAACCGGCCTGTGTAGCCACCCCTTAATCCGCGCTTACACTAGGAGACTGCATCTCCGTCTCTATTGATGGTCGAAGGCGCAGATGCATGTTGCCTTTACAGCCTAAAGGGGCGGCTACACAGGCCGATGTTTCGCATCTGAAGACCTTGCAATGGGAATGTCCACTTCAGCACATCAGGGAGCCTGTTCATGAGCATAACCAACAGGCTGGTTTAGGCCCGATGCCAAAAAAACATCGAAGTTTTCTGATTGGTTGAAACAAAATATTTTCCCAAGCTCATCAAGTTTAACCATCTACAACGCATTTCTATTAAGAGTTTTTGTCGACAGCGAGCATCTACTGCAAACTCCGAATGAACTGTCATGTAATAAAAAAGTTTGAACAGTGAATGAATTGAACCTGGCTCATAGAAAAATGGTAATTGATAATTTAAAAAGACTGAGTATAAAAATAATAATTGAAATTAATAGCAGGTGCAACAACAATAAAATGAAATTTATTATTACATCATTAATTATAAATGATGAAGAATCACATTATGTGGACGATTTAATAATCAACAGAACAAAAAATTTTACAAGCAATTTTTTCATGGTGAAAAAGAACAGCCATACATCACAGTGAAAATGTTCTTCAATTATTGTTATTATTGTGAGGACTATTATACTAGAGAAAAGATTTGTTGTCGGAAACGAAACAGGCAAAAACCCAAACTTTGTGCCATACCATTGGCTAGTTCGGTCACAGCTCGCTGATGTGCTCGAGTACATCAACACGCCACTTCGGCTTGTGTAACCACCTGCACATAGCCATGAACCATCGTATAGGCACATCAGTATCAAAACGTCAGTGCAGTGTAGCCACACCTTTAACATGAGAACTTGTGAGTTACCTTTTTGTGTGTACCAGGGGTTGAAATTTTGAAGGTTTTCTAGGTATTTATTGCGTAAGGTTTGTTTATATTGTGGTTTGCATGTTGATTTAGATGCATGGGTTTAATTATTTTTATGGGTACTGCTTTTTTGCAGCAGTTTTTACTGTTTGTTGTGCAGGAGTGGTTTTTATTATTGTATGATGATTTGGTTTGGGGGGTTTGAATATTGTATGGAAATGAAGCGTTGTATTATTGTATAACTTTTTCATTTAAGAAACATTATAGATAAGCATCGAACATCTATCTCTACCATTCCCTCAAAAGAACGTACAGAAGCATTTACCCCACAAAAATATAAAATAGATTAGGCAAAAACTTAGTGTGCACTGTGTTATAGTTTGTCTTTTTTTATCTTGCAGGTTTTCGTGTTTTTTTTTACGGTTCGATGTTCTTTGAGTTCACTTTCTTATACGAGCGGTATTGCTAAAATCAGGTATATATAGCAGATTTTGTTGAAGTTATTGTAGTAATTGAGATCGTATTTTTTGAATCTCCCTTGTGGTATCATTCTTTATGAGTTTTAGTGTTAGAAAATTTTCACATGGAAACCTCTTTAGCCGTTGTGACCAGTTGTTGCTGATGATGTGATTATTTCTTGTGAAAATCTGTAGTGTCTTCAATTCTTTTATTTCATAAGTTTTGCAGAAGTATCGAGTCTTCTTCAGATAGAGGTTTAGCATCGTTTTCTATGATGTTGATATCAGCTGTTTTCTTTTCTATGAATAGCGCCATAAAAAAACAGAAAAACTTGTTAAAAATTAATATCCACCATGTAAAGAGTTAGCATAGAACATTAGCAAACTTTTGTGAGTAAATATTATCTGAGTACAATAAATAATACATGATTAAAACCTATGTCTTATTAAGTTTTACAACTAGTGTTAAATAATTATTTATTAATTTTACCGTATAGCTGAGAGTCTTTCTAGTTGTTGTAGTAGATGCAGAAGCATATGTTGATCCTTCAGATGTTGTTGCTGGAATAAACGATAGTGTAAAAACTGGGCTTCTTAAATAGTCAATGTTGCACTGATTGACCCAAACTCACAATCAATGAGAATACTCCATGGAAATAACTTAATAACGTATAATTTTTTTGCTTGACAAAAGATTCTTTGCGCAAAATATCCTATATAATCCATATTAAGGTTTTTGCGCAAAGGAAAACCCTCATTTGCCTTAAAAAAATGGTATATATTATAGAGATTATAGGTATTTGCACAAAATAACCATTTTTTTGCGTGAAACAACAATGTTTTCTACCTGCAAACAAAACTTCAATTTTCGCGCGAGAAAATAAAATTCTTCACACGAAAATCCTTTCACAGCATATAGAACTGTTTTTGCCCGAATAAAAACTATTAGTCGCGTGAAAACCTGTTATATAATATAAAGGGACTTTCGTGCAACAAACAAAAATTTTCGTGCGAGCATAATCACATTTTTCGTCTGCAAAAACAACATTATTTGCCTGCAAAAAAAAACACATTTTTCACACAGAAATCGGTAATTAGTAGCATAGCTCTCTAGTTAGCTAGGATGCAAAACAAATTTTAGTTTACAATATTCAATGAGTGCATCTTCGAGAACATTTACACTATACATTTCCCGAGGTTGATACTACTTCAAATATTGTGCAGGATTTCACTGTGGGGGTATGTACTTTGGTAGCTAGGCCTACCTGCACAGCCTCCCTAAT
>CALYOO010000050.1:0-39341 GCA_945261195.1 Cryptosula pallasiana | reverse complement strand
ATATATATATATATATATATATATTATATATATATATATATATATATATATATATATATATATATATATATATATATATATATATATATATATATATATATATATATATATTCGCTGTGTGATTAATTAGTTTTCTAAAGCTGTGTTGCGTAACAAACCAAACCAAACACGTCTTCTCAAACATTCACATCGTACACGCATATCGATGAACTTATATTATTAATTAGTTTGTGGAGCTTATCCAAAAAGGCCTCGCCTAAAACTCAGCCGACATAAAGTGGTTATCCCGTCTTGAAACAAACTATCATAAAACGTAAAATTGTTAAGCCTTCATTCTCAATTTTTCCAAACGGTTTGTCTGTCATATATAAAGCTTAGTTACTCGTAAACATTTGGCAATTGCTTCCGTCAATACTTGTAACCATCATTGCAAATAAATAATATAGCAAATAATAAATCAAACGATTTTCAATCACAACAGATTTTCGCATGCAATGTTCGTATCATGAGCAAAACTTGGCACAACAGTTTAAGAGTTTTCGATGTGAAAATCTTCTAACACTGAAACTCTGAAAGAATGATCCCACAACAGAGATTCAAAAATACGATCTCAATTACTAGAACAACGTCAACAAAATCTGCTAAATGTACTCCAACACTAAAATTCTTAAAGAATAATAAAATAACAAATCTCAAAAATACGATTTCAATTACTACAACAACGTCAACAAAATCTGCTGAATGTACCTGATTCTATCAATACTGCTCGTATCAGAAAGAGAACTCGAAGAACACTGAATCGTCAAAGAACAGGAAAGTCTCCAAGAAAAAAATATAAACTATAACACAGTATACACTCAGTTTTTGCCTAATCTATTTTATATCTTTGTGAGGTAAATGCTTCTGTACGTTCTTTTGAGGGAATGGTAGAGATAGATGTTTGACACTTTATATAATGTTTCTTATATAACAGACTTATACAATAATACAACGCTTCATTTTTATACAATACTCAAACCCCTAACCTAAATCATCATACAAAAATAAGAACAACCCCTGCACAACAAACAATAAAAACTGCTGCACAAAAACAGTAACCATGAAAATAATCAAACCCATGCATCTAAATCAACATACAAATCACAATATAAACAAACCCTACACAATAAATACTTACCAAACATTCAAAATTATAACACCTGGTGCACACAAAAAAGTACATCACAGGCTCTCATGGTAACTGGGGCCAAGTAGAGGAACACTTGGAACCAGGAGAACCTTATCCTTAGACTCCATGACAGAGATCTGCTCCTATCCAATTGCTCATAGCTGACGCAGATATTCTGTAAAATTTTGTTGAGTATGTATAAATTAAAACAAGAAAGTAAAGCAAACTGTTCTGCTTCTTTTGAGTGTACATTCTACTACTGCGAAGGAAAGTCAACATGAAAAGCGGTAATTGTTACTCAGATGAATATGAATTTAATGCGGTTCAGTAAACTTATTAGCTTTGATTCAGAATTTGCTAAGCAGGGAGCATTAAAGATTAAAAGTACGCTGTAAACAGAGGTACGTATAAGCTTGAGGAGTTGCTTCCTCAGTAAACATACTTTATTTTATATTGTTATGGGTTTGTGAATTTTATGAGAAACTTATTAATTGCACAAAAATGGAATTCGAGAAGGTATCAATAGCACCTACGTATTAACATGATAAACACTACATGCCTAAAGCTCTCCAGTAAGTTGTCAAAAACTTCAATATTTCAACTAGCTCCAATCTGGTTCTATTCAACTACTGCCGCTGCAATGTCAAAACAAAAACCACTGATAACAATTGGCACCCTTGATATGTCTGATCCACGTGATATTGACCTTATCCTCCCCAGATCATGAGAGCTTTCTTCGCCACCCTTCATTCCACTACCGGCCAGACGCCCAATTTCCTCATGACAGGCAGAGAGATGCGCTTCCCAGACCACTTAACCTACCACCTCCTCCCCCCTAATGGAGTGCGCCCCGGTGCATAAAGATGCCCAGGCCCTACAAGAGAGATTAGAGAAGGTTCTCGAAACTCTGCAGATGGAACAGCCGCAAGTGCAAGGAGATGATGGAAAGGAGCCCACGCTATTCAAAGATGGAAACGAGGTGTGGTTGGAGAATAGAAGGAGAGAAAAGGGTGGGAACCCCAAGCTACAATCAAAGTTTGTAGGACCCTACATAATCCAGGAGGCATATAGCAGCCACACCTACCTCATCTGCATGCACGGTCAGAGATCCGTACAAAATAGCAGCCGCCTCAAGCCCTAAACTGTGTGTCTAGAGCCTTATGGCCGAGCCCCGGCAGCTATGGAGCCAGCCCGCCGCCCTAATATGCATGGTGCAGCCCCCTACAGAAGGAGAAAAACCCCCCCACCCAAGACCTCCCCCACCCACTCTTAGAGCTTCCAATGGCTGAAAATCTGCCCACAAAACTGCCACTCCCACCCCTCTTAGCCGACAGAAAACCCTCCCCCTGCCCACAGCAACCTGCAGAGGAAGCAATGCTGAATACCCTCAGCAAATTTCATCCAAATCGGACAAGAAATGGCCATGATAGGACACCAATACCAAGTGTGGAAGTTCCCCCCCCCACCAATCCCCCCCTGCCTTAGCCCCAGTACCTACAGGAAATCCTAAGCGGAACTTGGGACCACTCCAACGATATGGACAGCCATGGTGTCATCAAGTAGTTGCAAGAGGTGACCAAATCTTAGAAAAACAATATAATGAGAATATGAGGCTGTTAGCTGAAGTAATGGCTTTCACAGCCATGACTGAGTTCCCCACCCTCCCCCCCCCCCCTCCACGGCTAGTCCCAAAATAATTGCCAGAATTGACTCTATCAGCTCCTAAACTCTCACCTGTCCTCCTTGAGGCCCCGCCGCCTCAGAATCCACCAAAGATACCCCTTTTTTCTTACTACCCCAATGAGTCATACTTCCTCAGTAGCAAAACAAGCCAGTATAAAGCCAGACAGTCAACTCGGAGCAGTTCTTTCTCAATCAACAACCAGTACTGAGCAGTCCGCTTCTTTGCTGCAGCTGATAGCTGAACAAATCCAAGCCAGTTTGAAGCCAGACAGTCAACTCAGTGCAATTTTTTCTCAATCAAAAACCAATACTGAGCAGTCCGCTTCTCTGCTGCAGCTAGCTAAACAAATCCAAGCCATGGAAACCCCAAACTCATCACCCTCTCTACAATTGGAGCAGAGGACGACTATCTGTTGCAAGAGGCTGAGCAGGCAGAGTACCTACCTACTCCCCACCTCCAAAAGGATGAGCTTCTAGGTATTCCCACCACGGAGATATTGTTACCGAACCACCCTCCGACTGAAGGCACCGACAAGAAACACAAGGGTGAGTTGGCAGAATACAATCAATGGGTTCTACAACATACAACTGCTCGCAACTCCCTTGCCCTGACCGCCCCAGAGTTGCCACCCTCCCTACCCAGCCTCGATGAGTTCCCTCCCCTCTGTCCACCCCTGCCAGCCTTCCCCCGCCACTACCGCTCCCCCTGTTGTTGAACCCCCCCCCCCCCCCCCGACGCAGCTATAGACAATGCCTAAAAGACACCCCCCAAGCTTCAGAAAGTGACCCGGGTCTACCCCGGCTCGGGATCCACCCACTCTGGGATAGGTGGTTCACCTTAAAGAAAGCCACCCCTGAGCAACCACACCTCCCTCCTGCCAAAAAACGACAGCGCAAAAGGTATAAAAGTGATCCTGCCCCCAAAAGTCCGGTCACCACAACCTGTCCATTCCCCTTCTACTAGCAACTCTTCCCCCTCCCCCTGTCCTGACACCGTGCTTTAATGATGTACCACATGTTGCAGGCGAGAGAGGACGAACCCCCCTGACAGTTAGATGTGTGGCTACTAACCCCCCTCAACTTACCCTGAGAGACGAACTGTGTACAACCTTTGCTGCAGATGGACGTCGCAACCCCGATAGATGACGGATGTTGAGATATGTCAAAGAGAGTATAAAAGATAAGATCCAGAGACTCATCAACAAGGCAGACCACTTCCGCTGTCCGAAATGCTCCTACAAGGCCAAGAACAGTCGAAAGTTAACCGTACACGCTGCCCAACATTACCTTAAATGCTTCTGTTGATGCTCTTACTCCAGTGAGAGTAGGGACTCTGTATGTAGCCACCAGCAAAAGTTGGATGAAGCGGGAGACAAAGAACACAGACGTAAGACTGGCATGGTTTACGCCGTAGATCGAAAGTCATATGAACGGTTCTGTGAATATACAGAATGGAAGCAGCCATCCTGTTTTGAAAGTTGCACCTCCGTGCAGACAAGAGACTCCCAGGCATCGCCAGCACGACCCAACAAGCGGATGCACTCCCCCGTGAAGGCCCTTTCCCCCTGTGGCCCCACTATGCCGAGCCTGATGGCTTTACCACTGCCAGGTTATCGAACTTCTAAAAAAGTGGCATCCACCCCTGCAACCACCATCTTCCCCTTTGCACCCCATTTCTTCCCCCCTGTTACCCCCCAAACCTGACCATACTATTCCTCCCCTCCAACCAGTGACTCCCCCTCACTTGCCCCCAACCCTCCTGTCAGTTCCTGAAGAAGAGAGAGATGGCTGCCCGAGCTATTGATAAAACCATTGCCGAATTAAAGGAAAATCAACGCACCTTTCGTCAGGTTTTGTTGTAGTGCCGCACTCCTCCCGCTTCTAAAAAGGATATGAAGCTCGAGTACTAGTCCGCTGACATCGAGACAGCTTCCCTGCCCCAACTAGCTGTTGAAATGCGAAGCAAAATTATTCAGTGACATTTAAAACAGATCTTTTTGATTATCTCTGATGATACTTATTCAAAAATATATAATCCTGGTGGGGTTCACCAAATCACTATGCCTTGTTATATACACATAAGATTAATTAGAGATCTATGTCACTAATGAAGCGGGGTATGTGGGAGATTGTAGCAGAATATTAGCCTCCCCTTTTCTCTCCACTTCTGCAAACCCCACTCTCTTGCTCTGTGTAGATGATCATAAGCCTTTGGCTATGAGCCATGGTTGATTGGCCCTGAAATATAATGAGGATAGGTTGTACCCCATCCACCCACACCAGTGGAGCTAAGTATAAGGAGTGATAGATGCTACAGCAGGCCTACCTAATAGGGAGTGACCAATGCTACAGGAAGTTACCTTATAAGGAGAGACAGTTGAGGGGCACCCAAAACAACTTACCATGTGCTCACGACTCTTATCGGTTTATTTTGGTATTGTATGTTGTGTCTTGATCTATGATTCGTGTATGTATTGTTATGATGTATTTTATTGGTTCACCCCTAATAAGGGGGTGAAAAGTTGCTGCCCTCTCCTATAAAAGGAGAAAGTCTTTCTTTGGAAGGGCAGAAGTCTAGTGAATCTTGCTAAGTACCCCTTATATATTGCTAAATAGATACATGGAATAAATCATTTATTAGTAAAAACTCTGTCATTTTGTGTCTGGGTCGTGGACCCCGTGGAGTTGCTACAGTCTATTCGGGATAAACCCCGGAGTGTTGGAGAAAGACAGAGAGAGGATTCCGTTGTGTCAGTGGTCGAGGACAGAAATCTACCACAATATTTGCTGATACCTTTTAACTACGCTTGTTACTGTATACTTCCACAACACCTACAATCTTTAACTCATCACCAACTGTACTTATTGCTAACACCAACACTTACTTAAAGCTTCCAACCAGACAAACAATGGCGTTATAAAGTCAATCCAAAAATTCTTGGATTTTGCAAAATTATACAACATATCTATGGTCATTCTGTCAATCTCACTCCTAACAAGCCAATATGTCACATGGCACCTAATCCACTTGAGAAGTAGTTAAGGTGGGTAAAATTGTACGTTTTTTATTGGTCCAATGATTGTTAAAAATTATCATTGGTGCACTGCTCGTCGAGTCTTTCACTTCCGGTTACCAAACTCTGTTGGTACATTACCATTCTACTATGACTCCTGACATTATCGCTCACCAATCTTCAGTGAGTTATCTTCTCCACACCCCCAAAAAAGAGAAACATCCAAGCGCCATCAATCTATAATTGGGTTGTGGTATCAGGTAGGTGTCCGCTTACTAATGATAACTCTTAAGCTGCAGTAAAGAAAAGCAAGCTCTTGGAGAATTGACTGAAAGGTTTTAAAGATTTCAGTTGAGCTGGGGATTTGGTGGGAGAGAGCTTGAGTATGCTTTACATTGCGATGTTTGTTGCAGACATATCATCTGCCTTTGAGTGAGAGTGAGAAAGGGACGAACTACCAAATGCGTGTTCACAGGGAGTGACCCAACAAGCAAATGAATGCTGTACAAACATGGTGCAGATGTTTGTGAAGGTCCCCTGAACAGCTTGTACAGAACGTTTATTCCACTACTTTCTGTAAACATTTCTGAATGTTATTTAAATGTTATTCCCAATGTTATACAATGTTTATATAACGATAATTCTAAATGTTGTAATATTGCTGTCCGAATGTGAGTCAACACTCCCTAAAAATTGCGCGCAGAATGTTTAGTTCACAACTTTCTGTAGACACCCTAAAACCTTAATGCGACATTATTCCCAATGTCACAGACATTCTTGCAATGTTGAGAAGGTGGGGTATCATAAAGCTGCGTAAATGTTGCCTGAGATGTGCTATAACAGCAGATCAAACCCCCTCCACCCTGGCTCTTTTACTGGGGTATTATCAGAGCTGTTCGATTGGCACTAGTATTTATTGTGTGGGTGGGTAACCAGAGTAAATAAATGAAGAAAGCTGCGCTATTACTGTTAGTCACTCAAGTGTAACTACATAATTGTTAGCCACTGCTACTGCTACAACTAATACGACTGCTAATTGTCTAGTTAGCTGTGTATACATACTATTCACACCAATGTTAACACTTCATCTCTTGTCACTTTTCTATCTCCTTTCCCACTGTTGGTACATGAGCTTTCTCTTCTACCGATTTTTTTTAGAAGCAGATCTGAACCATGTTGTCTAAGGAAAATCAGGTTCTTCTGTTTCCAAAGCGCCTTTTTGAGCACCAGGTCTTTGAGAACCATTTAAGATACATTTTTGTGGGCACCAGGTGTTGATTATAGTAGTTGTTCGTGTCTGTAATATTGTGTATGATTATGGGAATTATCAAGGTATTCATTGCGCAGGAGTAGTTTACATTAGGGTTTATATTAGGTGTGGTATTAATATAATGCTATTGATATGCAAGATGTTGAAAGAGATGTGGAGAAGATAGCGATGCGTAAAAAGGATACAGTTGGTGGTAGCGGGAGTGTAATTGTTAGATGTTTCGCCGAGTTTGAAACGACTAGTGGTAATAGGTATGTATGTGTCAAAGGATTTGCTACTTTTGGAGATTTTATCAAATTTAGTATTTAGGAAACCGCTGTCAAGAAAATACAGAAGACAAGGAACTCTCCCGTTCCAACCATAAATTAATCTATAAGCAGATGACGAACATCTAATTTTTCATGGATGGGAGTGCTGAAGAATTTGGTGCGAGGATGCTTTCACCTTTTATGGCACTCATTGCGAGTTCGACCGGTTCTAGGAAATTACGTCAAACTTACGGATGGTTGAAGCTAGTCAGCTTATAGCTTATTCTCAAACGGTAGAAATTCATGTACCTCACTATTACGGAGCCTATCAAAAAGTATTTGACAATGTATCCATAGGGATATTTCATGAGGGAAAGATAAATATAACGACTTTCCCCAGAAATACACAAAACAGACGGCTGAAATATGATGACTTGATAGATGAAGTTGCTGGTCAAGTCAATGCCAATGCTTTGTATACGAAACAAAGTCATCAATTAAACATAAGCGTTTTTCTTATAGTTCAGAATTTGTTTTTGAAAGGGAATCAAACAACTTCTTTGAATAGTCAATATTTGCTCATTTTTTAAAAATTCTTGCGACACCTTTTCAGTCACCTATTTGGCTCAACAATGCATTCCCGGGAGAACAAAATATGTAAAAGAAGCCTTTGAACAAGCAACAAAAAAGCCTTACTTTTTTATGACCAGTTACTACTCAGCAAACGGTTGATTATCACATGCTATTGGGAATCTTTGTATTGGACGATCTTATGATCTTATATGCAACCAAGTGATAGCATATAAATACAAGTCTGTAGTTGTAATTACAAAAAAGCACTCTGATGGAAGGTGCTAAAGCTCTTATAAGTGAAAAGACACCATTGTTGATGAATCAATAAAACTAGTTGCGGTGAAGAGCGAAGGACATCTCTAGTTTGTTCTGGGAATCGATGATAGATCATAGAAAAATTGGGCAACAAAAATAATGATTTCTAGCTTTACTACTGGGATTTATCGTCAGCATAGTATGCCGGTATGCGGAAAGCAGTATGCCAGTATGCGGAAAGCTGCATTAAGAAGACAAAGATGAACAACTCCAAAATAATGATGCGGGATAGAATGGCTATTTTAGCTCTCAATGACTTGAGCAAGAGAGGAAAGCCCGCTATAGCCGAAAAGGCCAACTCGAATCTGTTTCAATCGTCAATAGAAACACTCAAAAACATTATATTAGCTAATGTTTCTCTAAACTCTGAGCAGTTTATGAAGTTGCAGCGGTGCAAGGAGTTGCATGAACTAATCAGCAAACAAGCAGTCAGTGATGAGCAGAGACTTTTTGACACAGACAGGTAGAGGTAATCTTTTGGATGCTATAATCACTCCCATTCTATCTATTTTAATATCATTAAAACCACGAGTCTCCAACATTTTTTGACGTTATTTCCTGGCGTCTTAAACGGTGTATGATAGAATAATGAGAAAAAGTGGCAATAATAAACCGGCAAAGGAAAAAAGGAATGCGCCATTACTGTATTACAACCTTATTGAAGATACAACAGTGAGAAATAGGAAGCGAAAGCAAGATGCTTTCTTGGAATTGGCATACAAATCCATTTGTCTGAGTATGAAACGGTTGACAAAAACATTCACAACATGCAGAGGTATTTGGGCGATGTGAGGAAAATTAAGAGTAACCAGCAGTGGGAGGATCACTGGACTACCGCTAAGAAGTCAAAGCTGGTGCTCCTGTTGCCAAATGCTGCTACTCTTTCTCAAGTCCCGTGCTAGATGTTAAAGAAAAAGCATGCATCAAAAAGAAAACGTTTGTCAGTGAAAGCTGGTACGTGGATGATGAGAGGATGTCAATGGTGACGGTGGAGAAAATGACAGGCAATCAGAGGAAAGGATAACAAGGTTAGATGAGCTTGAGCAAAGAGTATCTGCTATGAAAAGAAGCAAAAGCAATCGAGCGATTAGTTTCAGAATGTTGCACAAGTTGAGCGAAATCAGGAAATACGATCCCAATACTGACAAGCTTGAAATCGGAAAGAGCCGACCGAACCCTAGATTTTCCAATTCTTTGTTGTGAGACGTCTTAAACAACGCAGGCTCAATAGAAACAGAAAAAACGAACTACAGCAAATTTGAAAGTCTGCTATTCTATTAAGGAATCACAACTGTTAGGAACTCGCCACTACAAACACGTAAGGAAAACTTAAAATTATTACGGGAACGGAAAAATGGCCAACAATGCGTTAAAAAAGCTTTATTTCCATCCCACGTTGCAAGCATCTCTGTGAGGAGCTGGAGTTTCGCTGCAAGCTTGTAGAAAATGAGGACAAAAAAAATTGCAAAATGCTGAGCAAAGAGAATGCCTACATGCTACCAAAAAAAAGCGACAACCAAATTCAAACGCCACCTTATGATTGTTGCCGGAATAGGAGAGCAGCTTTAAGTCGATTTGATGGATGTTCGCTCTTGAAAAGAAGAAAATGACAACTCAGCATTTTTGATAACGGCTGTGGATCCAATATTCAGAAGAAAACGGGCTGTTCTGCACACCTCCGAAGAAAAACAAGTTAGAGCCAGAGGTTAGAGAAAGATACTGGATGGAGAAAACTACAAGGCCTTACAATCGAATAAAAGTAAAGAGTTTGACAATCACCACATCAAAACCCAGCTGAAGGAGAGAAAAATCAAGTGTTTCAGGACCCAAATCGAGACACTAAAGGATTGAGGGAGCATTTCAAAAGGATTTTGAAAGAGATTTACCAATATCTGACGTATAAAGACAGTGACAGATGTATCCACATTTTGCCTCTGATGTTCAGCTCGTACTATGACACTATTCACACGGCTATAGGTATGAGACCGAACAACATGAACTTTCAAAACCAGGAAGGTGTGTGGAATCTGGTCTACGAAGGAGGTGAGCAAAGCTCAGCTAAAGAGCCAAAGTTGAAAGTCAAAGACTATATGAGGATTAATAAGGCAAGGTAAGCATTTGAGAGAAGTTACACTACCGATTGGACCATCGAAGTCTTTATAACCACCAGCGTGCTGAGCTACAAAAAATCTATCAAAGGCAATGAGAAAGATCTCGCTGAAGAAAAGATCAAGGGAACAATTTGCGAAAAATACTTGAAATAGGTAAAAAAGCCAATGACTTACAGAATCGAAAAGATCTTGGGAATAGCAACGTGGGACCGCAAGAAACAGATACTGATCGAGCGGTCCAGTTATGGAGAAAAGTCCGACGATTGGATGGATGAATAGTTTGTAAGGAGCAAAGGCTAGGTTTTACAATCATACGGCAGCCATATGTCGATGCTAGTGACCTTACCTTTGCAAAAATAATGGGGCCAAATTCCCAGGCAATACCAACTGCTATTTTACTGTGAGGCTGTATAAAAATCTGGATATTATCAGTGTTAGATGGGAGGTGAGTTTGATAGATATATTGTATTCCAATAGTTGGCAAAACTTTACCAAGGGTAAAATATATCTGGAAACAATAGGTAAAAACGCGCAGCCTGAGCAATCTTTTTATTACTAGGGAAATCCAAAAAAGAATGATTTCAGGTTCATACAAAACAATGGACGAAGTACGTAAATCCCCGTAATCAATTGGGTATTCCCCAGTGTTTGAACATTTCCTCAGGTTACGCGTTTTTACCTAGTGGCCGTCTCCGGTAAGAGCAGCAAATTCCATATACTAGTCAGCAGCAGACGATACGAGAGTGTAGAAGAGTTGGAGGAGATTGTGTGAAAAAGATTTGTGAAATGGGTTTGGATAAGAAGTTTGCCATTTCCTACAACAAAGTGTCCAAAACAAGTTTACTGACAAACAACGATCATGAAACAACGTTGAATTTTTTCAAAGATATAACCTTCATCTTTGAACTCTAAACGACTAAAAAAACTACATATCTCTGACTTAGAAATGTCAATGTCACAGCTCCTAACATAAATTTTGGCGTAACTTCCCTGTACGTCTATTCCAACATTGTCGACAAGAGATTTGTAGGCGGTACGAAGGTGCGTTTGCTTAGAGTGGCGCTGGTGCTAGGGAAAAAATATCGTGATGTACCTAAAATTTAAAAATCTGCACTACCCTGACATGGCATGGCTGAATAGCGATCTTGTCCAAGTGCTTATAACAAGTAACGACGACAAACGCATACCATTTGGTGGTTGAAAGGTTATTCTGGCGGTCAATATTTCCCCAAAGAACTACAAAATGCAAGCTGGAAATGGAATCAGGAGTGAATCGGGTGCCGAGATATGATTGGTATGACCAGCAACGGATTCGATAGTAGTATGTCCCAACAATCTTAAAACCAGCAACGCCCACTGGGCTGGAGGAGCTAGGTGATCTTGGAAGGGATGTCCTTTGCATGGTACACCCCGATCGAGTCCAGAGGGGAAGAAAATCGGCTCCCAGGAGAAGAGGTTCAAAGAGGCGCAAGCTATTTGATGTTTCGGTGAGTGGAGCGGTGATGTGGATCGAAGGGTGACAAGTTTGAAGGTTGGACTTTTCAGAACGAAGCCGACACACGTTTCCGTAAAGAGATCCAGATACGCCATCATCAGACCCGACAGGTTTGACTTTTTCCGCTGAGTCAAATTGACCATGACGGGCAGTAGCGAGTATTACATGGGTCTCTGCAACTTGTTTTTGTTAATAGAAGCTATGGCTGTCCAATGCAACAGGAGTGATATTACCGGCATCGTCGCTAATGCACCATGGAGAGACTCAATTCATTCACTGTACAAGGATGTGAAGTTGCCTATAGAAGGTAAACCTATCGAGTACGCCAACAATCGCGGGCGTAATTTTTCCAACATCTGGAAATTAGCGCCAACATGAAAAAATACACGCGAATATTAGAGTGTTGGGTGTATGACGATTTGACGAGAGAGGATGGCGATAAACACAGAATTGCGAAAAAACAAGAAGAGGATAACATTCATCCAAACTGGGAAAACAATGAAGTTTTCAGGCAAACCCCACCTCACCCTTTTTCAACAGAGGAATTTTATAGTTCCTAGTTTGACTATTCAACTGGGGTTGAACAGCATCATCGCAAGGTCAAGGCGAATCCCTCGATAGAAGACTCTCAACCTAGATTGGCATTGAAAGGCTATCACTACATTCATCTGATTGAATAAAAGCAATCAAAGTTGTATGGGAGTTGCAACAGTGTGGGTCCAGTGAATAATACAATTTGAACTAGCATGTCTGAAGTTTTTACTTGATTTATTTCGGAGCTGTTTAATCATTGATAAATAGACAAACTTCATTATGTTTTGTTTGTGAGTGTTTCAAAAACTAAATTGAGGTGTGAAAACCACAGTGCCATACATTCAAGGTGTATCAGCTCACCATATACTGAACTTGACTCTAAACGCTTGTCAAGTGCCACATGCTGACTAGAGCTTGTAAATTGGTTACACCTAATGTCAATGGAGAAACAGGTTTCTTTTAATTTGTGCCAGAGCTGCTACAAAATAAGATCAAGCAGTTGTAATATTCATAAATTACCAAATACGTTTTATATTAAGTTTGTTTGATACAAAAAACAATAATTGTTATTATTGAAGACAAACAACTAGTGTTAAAAGATGTTCAAATGATTATCATTACAGAGGGTATAAGTGTATTGCAAAGAAGAAAACCTAAAAAATAAGCGCTTATGGAACAAAATATATGGTTTTTGTTGAAGTGTAGAACATCATAGTAAAAAATTATCATTTTTCAAAAAAGATTTTGTCACAAAATCAAAAGAAACTGACTATAATGGTGAAATTGCATTCTCTTGCTTTATATTAAACTGACCAGACCGAGTAGAGGTGTGGTGGTTCTGGTTGAGCTGAAAAAAGGGAAAACAATTAATCGGTAAACTAGAGATGCATAATCAAAACTATCTATGCGTCCTTTCTTTATCGCAGAGATGCAGCGAATCTAATCATGAAGCAGTAACCACACATGTGCACCCTGCAAACACTACCCTATTCTTGGAAGCATTGCAAAAAGAACTTACAAGAATGTCTGGGTCTCTGCTGGGTATAATAGACATTGGACAAAACATTTCTCTCGGTCAAAGGACTCCCTTTAGTTGCTGTTCGTCTCTGCATAACGCCAGAACAAATATCTCCTGAAAAAGGGGAATATGTAATGATCAAGTAATAATCGTGGGAAAAAAAAGCGAAAGATTGCCCGAGAAGCTCCAAACAAATGCTTTCCTATACCTTATTCTTCTTTCTTAGTGTCTATTTGGAGATCAACGTTTAAATAACAGATATCACAGTAAACTACATTGTGAAACCATAGATATTAGGCATATGCCCGCTTCATTACCTAAAAACAAAAAAATTCCAAATTATTGTCTAGTAACTTCTAATCAAGTGAGAAGAAAAATCATCATTTTAAAAATAATAAAACTCTGCGTGAAATTGATCGAAATTCAGGTAGGTAGTTAGTCGAAGGTCTGAATAAGTGTGTTACACAGATTATCACCATGAACATTACCATAGCTGTGTTTGTAATACACTATATGTTCTGAGCTACAGTTTGCCTGTATAATTTTGCCCATATAATTTATAAGGAGAATCTTATCGTTCTTTTGGTATTTGTTTTATTGTTGTAGCTGCGTCGAGTGGGCCGCTAGAAAATAATAAAGAGCGAAAAACCACAAAAACCACAGAAAGAGTCTGGTTATGAATGTGTTAAAAACTATAGGTTTAGTCTATCTCTGGGCTTGATATTTTTGCCTGATCAAGATTGCCTAGAGGTCTGGGGAGATGGCCCATTTGATTTGTTGTATGCTCCCTGAGAAGGATTTTTACGAGAGCTGTCTGCATTGTAGCCCACCCTAGGTGGCGACTCGGCTGTTTGGTTTGCCTTTGGAGATGCTGTCGCATCACTCAAGGCTTTCTGTTTACTCAATGGCAATGCAGACACAATGCATGAGCTATTGGTTACAAGTGGTTGAGATGTTGATGTTTCCTGTCCTTGATCTAACACGACACGCAATTGTTGCGGTGAATCTGATGTGTCCGGTCGAGCAGAGCTATGTTTTCCTTGATCCTCACCCACTTGCACAAACTTCCTGTTCCTTCGTAATAAGGCGCCTGTATTTGTTTTCAGAGCTAACTTTTGATCAGAGGCCGCTGTTACCACTGTTGTACAAGGTTTCTTCCCAGGATCAGTTAGAACTACGGGTGTTCCCACCATTATCGGTTCTCTTTCACTAACTCTGTGCCTAACATTATAGTTGTGAGCTTGTTTACCTCGATACTCAGCCCCATATGATCTGAGCTTCTTCACATCAACCGGATTATTGACCAGGTACCCCATTGAATTAAGCCCTCGCCCATTCAACAATTGCGCTGGAGAGTATCCATTCTGCAGCGGACTATCATTGTAACACATTACCGCAGCCAAAATGTCCGAGTTCTTCATTGCCAAATTCTTGAAGGTCTGCACCGCTCTCTCAGCTTGTCCATTGGACTGGGGATTCCTTGGAGCACTGGTACGATAAATGATATCCCATTTTTTTGTCAACTTGGCAAACAGTTCTGACACAAATGGAGGGCCATTATCAGCAACAATAGTGTTTGGGATTCCTACCAAACAGAGTATTTTGTTTACCTTCTGACACAAAACAGCAGCATTTGCTGGAATACACTTCTCAGCAATCATGAACCAACTGTAATAATCGGAGACAACTAGATAATCATCTCCATCTTCCAAGGTGCAAAAATCCATAGACAGTCTCAACCAAGGTCGCTCCATGAGAGGTGAAGAAATCATTGGTTCCGCCAAAACTCTGCGATACCTGACATAAACACTACACCGCTTCACCATTTCTTGAATGTCCGTCGACATTCCTGGCCACCAGACTGCCTCCCTTGCTCGTCGAGCGCACCGGTTTTCACCGAGATGGCCCTGGTGTATCTCTCTCAGAACTCTTTCCTTTCACCAATGGGAATGAACATCCTGTTGTAATAAAATACAATTCCTCCAACGACCGTTAGATGTTCCCTAAAAGAATGAAAAATCTTCAAATATTGAGGTAGATCCTTATAATCTGGCCAGCCATTGTGCACATATGATATTAATTGACCTCCATAAGGTCACACTCTGTGGCTGTCACAAGAAGTCGTCTTCTGGCCAAAGATATTGGAAGTTCCTCACTCATGTCCTAAACTAATAAAGGCTCTGGGTCTGACTCTTGCTTACTACTCACTGGCGCTCTACCCAAGGTGTCTGCAACCACCAGTTTACTTCCAGGGGTATATTTGACCTCATACTAGAACCGCATCATTCGCAATCGAAACCTCTGCACCCTAAGCGGAAGCTAGGACAGCTTCTTTTCTGACATTATTGAAACTAGAAGTTTGTGATAAGTTTCTATCCTGAACTCTCTTCCAGCCAAATAATAGTGAAATTTCTCTGCTGCCCAACAAATTGCTAGTGCCTCTTTCTCAATTTGCGCATATCTCTGTTTTGTATCTGACATCGCTCTTGATGCCAGTGCTATCGGTTTCATCCCCTCATTTGTCCTCTGCAACACAGCTGCCCCTAACCCAAAGGAGGAAGCATCTGTTGACAGCCAGGTCTCTGCTTCAAATTGAACAGGGCTAACACAGGCGGCGAGGACAGTTTCAGCTGTACAGTATTAAAATCTCTCTCTATTTGAGAATCCCAGATCCATTAATTCTCCTTTACCTTTATTAAAGCTCTCAGATTTACTGTATCCGCTGCCAAACTGGAAGTTAACTTCTCCAAGTAATTAGTCATTCCACGAAAACGTTTAAGCAGTTTCCTATTGTTCGGCGTTGGAAAAATTTTAATAGCAGCTAGCTTCTCCGGATCAGCATGTATACCATTTTCATCAATAACATGGCCCAAAAAGGTCACCTTTCTCTTAAAAAACTCGCAGTTCTCGTCGTTTAATGTAATTCCAGCTTGCTTTAATCTGCTTAGGACCTCATGGATCTTACAGGCATGACTTCGTTCATCTTCAGTATGAACCAGAATATCATTCATCTGGCAAACCAAGCCTCCAATACCCTCCAAAGCCCTCTGCATCTCTCTTTGAAATATCTCAGGAGCACTTGCTATTCCAAATGGAAGTCTCTCACATACGTAACGCCCAAAAGGAGTGAGAAATGCCGTCAGCTTTTGAGACTGCTCAAGAAGACGTAATTGCCAATAACCGCTATTGGCATCCAATTTAGTAAACACTTTTGAATGTCCTAATGCTGCAATCGTTTCATCTGTGGCCGGCAAGGGGTGATACGCTCTTTTAACTGCTTTGTTCAACCGCGTGAAATCCACGCAGACCCTAATCTTACCGTTTTTCTTAGGTACCACTATACAGGGGGCACACCATTCTGTCGGCTCGTCAACTTTTTCAATGCCACCGAGTTTCTCCATTCTAAGTAGTTTTTGTTGCAATGGCTGTCGCCTTGCAGCATCTACTCTTCTCGGTGTCACCTAAGCATAAGGACTGATTCCCTCTTTCAGCTCAATTTTCACTTCTGAACACATAGTTCCCAGCCCAGTGAATAAAGATGGAAATCTTCTCTTCTATTCCTGGTTTACAATTTCATCTACAACTGTGAACAGATTGATTCTCTTAATAGTAGGCTTCCCTAATAGGGGCCGGAGTAGTCCCTTAACTACATATACCTCTTCATAGTGTATCATTGTTTTGTAACGCAGCTCTACAGTTGCGAGTCCAACTGTCTCTAACTGAGTGTTACCAGCTCCCATCAGTTGTTTATCTGATCTTTCGAGTTCCAGATTAAGCGTCTCGCCTAGAGTAACTGGAATTGCCGTAACAGCTGCACCCGTATCCACCTTAAATTCAACAGGAACAGCATTCATTTCCATATTTACATAACATGCTTTTTCGGTTTCGGTTATAGTGTCTATGTAGTGTTCTTTTTTTCCTTTCCCTAGTCATAACAAACTTGACCCTAGATAGAGACTGTTCATCCTATCGTCATATTCTTCCTCTTCAACTTCGGCTACTTGTGGTTCTGCCTTATACATCTTGGCCCAGTGGCCAAGGGACTTGCACTTGTTGCACTTGGAATTTTCTGCCGGACACCTTCCTTTAAAATGTTTCCATTTACCACATCTCATCTGTCCAAGTTCTTTGTTGGTACAACTCTTCCAAACCCCGAATCTCTTATACTAGCTGCTCATCCCTCTGATTTTTGCTGTATGAGATTGAGGTTTCCATTGGAGTCACTGTCCCTCAAACCTGCCCCACTATGACTCATCAAAGCCATCTGCTTTTGATTAGCCACATACTGTTTTGCTTTCTGAATGCATGTTCGAAAAGTTAACTCTGGCAAGTTTATAAGATATTTTCTGAGTTCTGTGTCCGAAACACCTACCACAATGCAATCTCTCACCAAGTCATCTTTCATTGTGTCATACTCACAGTTCTCCGCTTGTACTTGCAATCGGACAATAGATTGGTGAATTGACTGTCCAGGCTCTTGAACCATTTTATTGAAAATTGATCGTTCAAAAATAACATTTTTCACTGGTTCAAAATAAGCATCAAACATTCTGATACAATTCTTCAAAGTTTTACAATCTGATGAGCCAAATGTAAATTGGTTGTAGACCGGAACGGCATCACTTCCCATAGCCATAAGCATGTGTGCAATCTGCTCATCAGCCGTTAAATCTGTAAGTAATTTTCTTCACGACTTGGTAAATTGCAAACTGACTTTTGAAAACCTTCCACGCAGAAGCCAAATTACCGGCTGAGAAGTTCAAAGGCTTGACAAACCTATCGGTTTTTGTTTCTGAATCCATTCCTATCGATCAATAATCGTTAACAACAGCTTGGGTCTGTCCTATCAACTGCAATCACTCGCGATCACCATCTGGGATTCAACCAACTCCCTGTCATAATGTTCCTTATTGTAATTCTTATTTCAATATTGATTATTATTATCATCGATGTCCAATTCAGTCAGATTCAACATCAATTTCAACAACAAGGTCAAAAAACAGCAATTATTATTATACTTATCAATGAGAAAAGTCAATCCACTTTTATTTCCACTGGAACAATCCTACTTCTGACACCATGTGAAGCGTAGAGGCTTACCGTATGCTTTGAGCTTGTGCCAGTAGATAAGTCTAGTGTTCGACATTAAGCAGCACCAAAACACGTCCTTTCACTAGCTGCCTTATACCTCGTGTGTCCGCGCCCTTCAGTTATCTCCCCTTTCGCTAATCTCCTTTTCGGTACACTCTACAGTTAGCAGTTTTTAAAAGAATAATAGTCATTATATTACTAAAACAATACTCATTTAAGAAAGAATTTAGGTGGACATGTTTTCTTTTTTCATCTAAAATCTAAATGAACTGCTTGCAACTATAAACGTCACCGTAGGAAACTTAATCATACATGATAAGTTCCCGATTTGGTCCGGACTCTCCACTTTTGAGTGCACTTACCCTCGGAAAGCTATATCGGGCTCCCAAATGTTGAGTATTAGTAAGTTAGTTACTTACCGTGATTTGATTATTTTATGATATACATAATAATATTAATAATAATAATAATAACAATAACCATAATAATAATAATAAGAATAATAATTGTGGCGTATCCCATGGTCAAGGTTGCCGGAAGGTGAAGGTTGAGGCCAGCGGACATGCGCAGGAGAACATTGGGAGCACGCGAGAAGGTACAGCAGACTTGGCGGGAATAGGAGGAGAGTGGGGTCGTTAGAAAGCCAAAGGACTAATGACAGACATACTTAAACATATTGGTGAGTTACACTACATGGTGTCAGAAATGAACGCGGAAGAGGATAACAATAATAAGTGAATTACAGTTAGTGAGTGAGATTATTAATAGTAAAAACAAACAAAAAATTATTATTATTATGGATAGTAGTAAATTATGCAAAGGGGTAAGAACACCCAAGTTCGAGGTAGAGCATGGAGCGGAGCTGGAAGGATGAAACAAATTTTTGAGGAGATTCGAAATAGCTGTGATAGGAGCTGGTTTGAAGTATAGTGAGCTGAGTGCAGGTGGAAAAGGGAAGTAAAACAAGGAGGATAGATTCAGAAGTGAGAGACATGATGTTGAACAGAGGAAGGCGGCAATGTTATTGGATAGTATGGGTGAGGTAGGATTGGATATTTTTGAAACGTGGGATATGGAAGTGGATCAGCTGCAATACAAACATTTAAAGGGGGAATTTACAAAGCATTTGAGAAGATGGAGAACATTGTAGCTACAAGGCATATATACCTTAGTATAGAGCAGAGGCCAACTGAAGGGATAGACAAGTTCATAGAGATCGGCGAAGACCTGTCGCTGGGGGGCTCTTTTGGATGATATGATTGCTCAGATAACAATAAAAGGGATGAATGACGAGAAAGTGCGGGTCGAACTGCTGGGGAAGAAAGACCTGAACCCAGACAAGGTGAAGTCTGTATGCCTTAGGTATGAAGCAGCAAGGACGGCGTCGAGGATCATGGCAAGGGGAGAGGACAGTAGTAGTAGGGTGCGACCAGAAATTGATAGAGTGATGGATCAAACAGAGGGCAAGTGTCACGAGTCAAAAGAACCCGAGTTGATAGATAGAGTTGGTGACTTCAGGAGGGGAGATGGCCAGTATAGGAGAGGATACAGCAGAGTAGTAATATATGAGCAGATCTCCCTACCAAGTGTTTTTTTGTGGATTAGATCTTGGAGTTTAGGCAATGGGTTACGACGTTGGATGAATTCGCCGAGTTTATATTGTATTTTATTTGAGGGGTACTTGAGTGGCATTTGAGTGGCATTTAAGTGGCATTTGAGTTTTGATTATTTTTTTTACTTAATTTGAACTTATATGGCATATAGATTTTGAATGTATGGCATTCAAGTTTCGATAATTTTTTTACATAACTCGAACTCATATGGTATCTTGAGAGAGAGGGGAGAGGAGAGAGGAGAGATGGGAGATGAGAGAGGAGAGAGAGAGAGAGGAGAGAAAGGAGAGAGAGGAGAGAGATTTTTTAGTTTTCTATACATTCATGTATATATGGTTAATTATGTACATATTTATGGCTATATTTATATCTACATAGAGAGAGAGGATATATATCTACATTGAATAAATATATTGATCAAAAATGAAACATTTTATGGTTATATAGCTGATTACATAATAAGTAGGGAAAATCTTCCCATATAATATAGCTAGAGTCAGTAAATACTAAATAATACAAAGCACTACAACTTGTAATGACAATCAATGCATTCATACACACATACATATGGTATCTTGAAAGAGAGAAAGAGAGAGAGGAGAGAGAGATCTTTTAGTTCTCTATACATTAATGTATATATGGTCAATTATGTACATAGTTATGGGTATATTTATATCTACATAGAGAGAAGGGAGAGGAGATATATCTAAATTGAATAATAACATTGATTAAAAATGAATCATTGTATGATTATATACATTTATTACATAATGAGTAAGGAAAATCTCCCCATATAATATAGCTAGAGTCAGTAAATACTAAGTAATACAAAGCACTACAACTTGTAATAAATACAAAGTAATAACAGTTAATGCATAGTTTGTTCCTCTACAATGTTGTCTTTGATGTACTGATGCTATATCTTAGGAAGGAAGACTTCTGTTCTATGTGCTTTTAATTTCGTAATGAACTAAAATAAAAAAGTTATGTATTAGTATAGAATGATTAAGCACAAAAATGTAAAATAATTACATGAATTTGAATTATAGTTCTAGTCACATTGGATAGTTTACATTATTAGAAAAGGGAAATAACTCACCAAGTTACATTGTTCAACTTGTTTTTTCTTGAGCATTATTTTCACCAAGTGCTTTTGATTCTCTTTCATCTATCTAAAACAAAACAAAAAATACTTGTTTTATAAATATGTTGTAAAAAATACACTAATTAACCAAAAAAGTGCTTTTTTTTACCTGGAAAAATGTATATATTCAACATTTTGTTGTAAAAAATACATTATTTACACCAAAAAAAGTCCTTTTTTCACCTGGAAAATGTATATATTCAGCATTTTGTTGTAAAAAAATACACTAATTACATCAAAAAAGTCCTATTTTCACCTTAAAAATGTATATATTCAGCGTTTTGTTGTAAATAATACACTAATTACATCAAAAAAAGTCCTTTTTTCACCTGAAAAAGGTATATATTCAGCATTTTGTTGTAAAAAAATACATTATTTACACCAAAACAGTCCTTTTTTCACCTGGAAATGTATATATTCAGCATTTTGTTGTAAAAAAATACACTAATTACATCAAAAAAGTCCTTTTTTCACCTGGAAAATGCATATATTAAGCATTTTGTTGTAAAAAAATACATTATTTACACCAAAAAAGTCCTTTTTTCACCTGGAAAAAATGTATATATTCAGCATTTTGTTGTAAAAAATACACTAATTACATCAAAAAAGTCCCTTTTTCACCTGGAAAATGTATCTATTCAGCATTTTGTTGTAAAAAAACACACTAATTACATCAAAAAAGTCCTTTTTTCACCTGGAAAATGTATGTATTCAGCATTTTGTTGTAAAAAATGACATTATTTACACCAAAACAGTCCTTTTTTCACATGGAAAATGTATATATTCAGCATTTTGTTGTAAAAAATACACTAATTTCACCAAAAAAAGTCTGTTTTTCACTTGGAAAATGTATAGATTCAGCATTTTGTTTAATTTATGGTAAAAATTAGTAAAACTCACCTATAGTGATATGATTGTCTTGAGTTATAGATTAGCTTCTTGAGCTCTTGTTCTGGACAGTTTTTTCAGCATCATCGAAGTATAATCCATGTAGTTTAAGTCTTCATTGGTTTGGTATCATCTAAGTCGGAGAGAAAAGTAATGTTGTGTAACATTGACTCTTCATTGGTTTGGTATCATCTTGTCTTCAAAATCCATGTAGTTTGAGTCTTCATTGGTTTGGCATCATCTAAGTAGGTGGTAGATCTTGAAAGGAATTCTTGCTGTGTTGGAGAAGTATGCTGTCTTCAAAATCCATGTAGTTTGAGTCTTCATTGGTTTGGTATCATCTAAGTAGGTGGTAGATCTTGAAAGGAATTCTTGCAGTGTTGGAGAAATATGCTGTCTTCAAAATCCATGTAGTTTGAGTCTTCATTGGTTTGGTATCATATAAGTAGGTGGTAGATCTTGAAATGAATTCTTGCTGTGTTGGAGAAGTGTGCTGTCTTCAAAATTCATGTAGTTTGAGTATTCATTGGTTTGGCATCATCTAAGTAGGTGGTAGATCTTGAAACGAATTATTGCTGTGTTTTAGAAGTGTGCTGTCTTTAAAATCCATGTAGTTTGAGTCTTCATTGATTTGGTATCATCTGAGTAGGTGGTAGATCTTGAAAGGAATTCATGCTGCGTTGGAGAAGTGTGCTGTCTTCAAAATCCATGTAGTTTGAGTCTTCATTGGTTTTTATCATCTAAGTAGGTGGTAGATCTTGAAATGAATTCTTGCTGTGTTGGAGAAGTATGCTGTCTTCAAAATCCATGTAGTTTGAGTCTTCATTGGTTTGGTATCATCTAAGTAGGTGGTAGATCTTGAAAGGAATTCTTGCTATGTTGGAGAAGTGTGCTGTCTTCAAAATCCATGTAGTTTGAGTCTTCATTGGTTTGGTATCATCTAAGTAGGGTGGTAGATCTTGAAAGGAATTCTTGCTGTGTTGGGAAAGGAATTCTTGCTGTGTTGGAGAAGTGTGCTGTGTTCAAAATCTATGTAGTTTGAGTCTTCATTGATTTGGTATCATCTAAGTAGGTGGTAGATCTTGAAAGGAATTCTTCAAAATCCATATGGTTTGAGTCTTTATTGGTTTGGTATCATCTAAGTAGGAGGTAGATCTTGAAAGGAATTCTTGCTGTGTTGGAGAAGTGTGCTGTCTTCAAACTCCATGTAGTTTGAGTCTTCATTGGTTTGGCATCATCTAAGTAGGTGGTAGGTGTTAAAAGGAGTTCTTGCTGTGTTGAAGAAGTGTGCTTAGGTGGTAGATCTTGAAATGAATTCTTGCTGTGTTGGAGAAGTATGCTGTCTTCAAAATCCATGTAGTTTGAGTCTTCATTGGATTGGTATCATCTAAGTAGGTGGTGGATCTTGAAAGGAATTCTTGCTGTGTTGGAGAAGTGTGATGTCTTCAAAATTCATGTAGTTTGAGTCTTCATTGGTTTGGTATTATCTAAGTATGTGGTAGATCTTGAAATGAATTCTTGCTGTGTTGGAGAAGTATGCTGTCTTCAAAATCCATGTAGTTTGAGTCTTCATTGGTTGGTATTGTCTAAGTAGGTGGTAGATCTTGAAAGGAATTCTTGCTGTGTTGGGAAAGGAATTCTTGCTGTGTTGAAGAAGTGTGCTGTCTTCAAAATCTATGTAGTTTGAGTCTTCATTGAGTTGGTATCATCTAAGTAGGTGGTAGATCTTGAAGGAATTCATTCTGTGTTGGAGAAGTGTGTTGTCTTCAAATCCATGTGAAGTATGTTGTCTTCAAAATCCATGTAGTTTGAGTCTTCATTTGTTTGGTATCATCTAAGTAGGTGGTAGATCTTGAAAGGAATTCTTGCTATGTTGGAGAAGTGTGCTGTCTTCAGAATCCATGTAGTTTGAGTCTTCATTGGTTTGGTATCATCTAAGTAGGTGGTAGATCTTGAAAGGAATTCTTGCTATGCTTGGAGAAGTGTGCTGTCTTCAGAATCCATGTAGTTTGAGTCTTCATTGGTTTGGTATCATCTAAGTAGGTGGTAGATCTTGAAAGGAATTCTTGCTATGTTGAGAGAAGTGTGCTGTCTTCAGAATCCATGTAGTTTGAGTCTTCATTGGTTTGGTATCATCTAAGTAGGTGGTAGATCTTGAAATGAATTTTTGCTGTGTTGGAGAAGTATGCCGTCTTCAAAATTCATGTAGTTTGAGTCTTCATTGGTTTGGTATCATCTAAGTAAGTGGTAGATCTTGAAAGGAATTCTTGCTGTGTTGGAGAAGTGTGCTGTCTTCAAAATCCATGTAGTTTGAGTCTTCATTGGTTTGGTATCATCTAAGCAGGTGGTAGATCTTGAAAGAAATTCTTGCTGTGTTGGAGAAGTGTGCTGTCTTCAAAATCCATGTAGTTTGAGTCTTCATTGATTTGGTATCATCTAAGTAGGTGGTAGATCTTGAAAGGAATTCTTCAAAATCCATGTGGTTTGAGTCTTTAATGGTTTGGTATCATCTAAGTAGGAGGTAGATCTTGAAAGGAATTCTTGCTGTGTTGGAGAAGTGTGCTGTCTTCAAAATCCATGTAGTTTGAGTCTTCATTGGTTTGGCATCATCTAAGTAGGTGGTAGGTCTTAAAAGGAATTCTTGCTGTGTTGAAGAAGTGTGCTGTCTTCAAAATTCATGTAGTTTGACTCTTCATTGGTTTGGTATCATATAAGTAGGAGAAAAAGTCATGTTGTGTTAGATCTATCATTGGTGTTGGTAGATCTTGACCAGATGTTTTATAGTCTTTGCTGCTACTGCGTTTTGTCTCAAACAAGAGTCCAAAGTAGGCATTGTGTCTACAAAATACAAAAGATTGATTGTTACAATTGATTCATTTATTTTCATCGGCTTTATCTACATAAAGTAGCGAAGAAAAAGTTTGTGTGAGTATGAAACTATCTAGTAGAGATAACTTTATATCTAGGTTCAACTAGCATTAAATAATTATTTTGGTAATAACAAATAATTAGAGTCAGTTACTTTACTAGTGCTCGGGCAAACACACAATTTTGGTAATGTCAAAGTCTGTGATCTTACAAAGAAATAGCTTAGATGTTATTAGCATAAAATTTAAAAATAAATAATTAGAGCTTTCTACTAGTGTTAAATAATTATTGATATTGATTATTTTTTACCTTATCACCACTTAGAGCCAGATGATTTAATTAACTAAAGACAAATAATTAGTTTAGCATTTCTTACCTTGATGGTCTCCTAGTAGCTGTAGTAGATGATGCTTCTCCGCTTGCTGTTGAAGAACTGGATGCTTTCTGTGTGAAAACAGTGGCTCTTAAATAGCTAAAGTTGCACTGATAAAACCCTATGAATCAGCATTTTTTCCAATGCTTTCGCGGGAACAAATAATTTTTTTTCAGGCGAATAGAAACTGTTGCTTTCGCGGGAATAAATAATTTATTTTCAGGCGAATAGAAACTGTTGCTTTCGCGGGAATAAATAATTTATTTTCAGGCGAGTAAAAACTGTTTCTTTCGCGGGAATAAATAATTTATTTTCACGCGAATAGAAACTGTTGCTTTTGCGGGAATAAATATTTTATTTTCAGGCGAATAGAAACTGTTGCTTTCGCGGGAATAAATAATTTATTTTCATGCGAATAGAAACTGTTGCTTTCGCGGGAGTAAGCAATTTATTTTCCCGCGAATGGAACCTGTTGCTTTCGCAGAAAGAAAAATTTTATTTTCCCGCGAATACAAACCAATGTTTTCGCAGGAATAAAAATTTTATTTTCCCGCGAATACAAACCAATGCTTTCGAGGGAATAAATAATTTATTTTCCCGCGAATGGAACTTGTTGCTTTCGCGGGAATAAAAGTTTTATTTTCCTGCGAATACAAACCAATGCTTTCGCGGGAATAAATAATTTATTTTCCCGCGAATGGAACTTGTTGCTTTCGCGGGAATAAAAATTTTATTTTCCTGCGAATACAAACCAATGCTTTCGCGGGAATAAATAATTTATTTTCCTGCGAATGGAACCTGTTGCTTTCGCGGGAATAAAAATTTTATTTTCCTGCGAATACAAACCAATGTTTTCGCAGGAATAAAAATTTTATTTTCCCGCGAATACAAACCAATGCTTTCGCGGGAATAAATAATTTATTTTCCCGCGAATGGAACTTGTTGCTTTCGCGGGAATAAAAAATTTATTTTCCTGCGAATACAAACCAAAGCTTTCGCGGGAATAAATAATTTATTTTCCCGCGAATGGAACTTGTTGCTTTCGCGGGAATAAAAAATTTATTTTCCTGCGAATACAAACCAATGCTTTCGCGGGAATAAATAATTTATTTTCCCGCGAATGGAACTTGTTGCTTTCGCGGGAATAAAAATTTTATTTTCCTGCGAATACAAACCGATGCTTTCGCGGGAATAAATAATTTATTTTCCCGCGAATGGAACCTGTTGCTTTCGCAGGAATAAAAATTTTGTTTTCCCGCGGATACAAATCAATGTTTTCGCAGGAATAAAAATTTTATTTTCCCGCGAATACAAACCAATGCTTTCGCGGGAATAAATAATTTGTTTTCCCGCGAATGGAACTTGTTGCTTTCGCGGGAATAAAAATTTTATTTTCCTGCGAATACAAACCAATGCTTTCGCGGGAATAAATAATTTATTTTCCCGCGAATGGAACTTGTTGCTTTCGCGGGAATAAAAATTTTATTTTCCTGTGAATACAAACCAATGCTTTCGCGGGAATAAATAATTTATTTTCCCGCGAATGGAACCTGTTGCTTTCGCAGGAATAAAAATTTTATTTTCCCGCGAATACAAACCAATGTTTTCGCAGGAATAAAAAATTTATTTTCCCGCGAATACAAACCAATGCTTTCGCGGGAATAAATAATTTATTTTCCCGCGAATGGAACTTGTTGCTTTCGCGGGAATAAAAATTTTATTTTCCTGCGAATACAAACCAATGCTTTCGCGGGAATAAATAATTTATTTTCCCGCGAATGGAACCTGTTGCTTTCGCGGGAATAAAAATTTTGTTTTCCTGCGAATACAAACCAATGCTTGTGCGGGAATAAATAATTTATTCTCCTGCGAATGGAACCTGTTGCTTTCGCAGGAATAAAAATTTTATTTTCCCGCGAATACAAACCAATGCTTTCGCGGGAATAAATAATTTGTTTTCCCGCGAATGGAACTTGTTGCTTTCGCGGGAATAAAAATTTTATTTTCCTGCGAATACAAACCAATGCTTTCGCGGGAATAAATAATTTATTTTCCCGCGAATGGAACTTGTTGCTTTCGCGGGAATAAAAATTTTATTTTCCTGCGAATACAAACCAATGCTTTCGCGGGAATAAATAATTTATTTTCCCGCGAATGGAACCTGTTGCTTTCGCAGGAATAAAAATTTTATTTTCCCGCGAATACAAACCAATGTTTTCGCAGGAATAAAAAATTTATTTTCCCGCGAATACAAACCAATGCTTTCGCGGGAATAAATAATTTATTTTCCCGCGAATGGAACTTGTTGCTTTCGCGGGAATAAAAATTTTATTTTCCTGCGAATACAAACCAATGCTTTCGCGGGAATAAATAATTTATTTTCCCGCGAATGGAACCTGTTGCTTTCGCGGGAATAAAAATTTTATTTTCCTGCGAATACAAACCAATGCTTGTGCGGGAATAAATAATTTATTCTCCTGCGAATGGAACCTGTTGCTTTCGCAGGAATAAAAATTTTATTTTCCCGCGAATACAAACCAATGCTTTAGCGGGAATAAATAATTTATTTTCACGCGAATGGAAACCGTTGCTTTTGCGGGAATAAACAGTTTTTATTCCCGCGAAAGCATTGGAAAAAATGCTGATTCATAGGGTTTATTCAGTGCAACTTTAGCTATTTAAGAGCCACTGTTTTCACATAGAAAGCATCCAGTTCTTCAACAGCAAGCGGAGAAGCATCATCTACTACAGCTACTAGGAGAGCATCAAGGTAAGAAACGCTAAAATAATTACTTGTCTTTAGTTAATTAAATCATCTGGCTCTAAGTGGTGATAAGGTAAAAAATAATCAATAATCATTTAACACTAGTAAAAAGCTCCAATTATTTATTTTTATGACTATTTTCCAAGATATTTTATAGTATTCAATATACTTATTATGTAAATAACTAAAAGAAATATTTACGCTCAAGCCTCCTCTCTCCTCTCTCCTCTACCAAATACTCCTCTCTTGCAGTTATTTCCCAAATACTGTAAATTTTAACCATCTAGACGACTAATTTGGTGATTTTCCAACATATTTTGTAGCATTCAATATAGTTATTATGTCATAAATGTATATTATTCAATCTAGATATAAATATAACCATAAATATGTACATAATTATCCATATATACATGGTTGTATAAAAAACTGTAAAGTAACTGACTCTAATTATTTATTATTAACAAAATAATAAGTGATTATTTAATGCTAATTGAACCTAGATATAAATTTATCTCTACTACATAGTTTCATACTCACACAAACTTTTTCTTCGCTACTTTATGTAGATAAAGCCAATGAAAAAAAATGAATCAATTGTAACAATCAGTTTTTTTGTATTTTCTAGACACAATGCCTACTTTGGACTCTTGTTTGAGACAAAACGCAGTAGCAGCAAAGACTATAAAACATCTGGATAAGATCCAATTGAAGTAACTGCAGATAACTAAAGGAAAAACATGTGCTACAGCATACATAGTGAACAAGGTGTGTGTAGATTATTACTCTGTCTCATTACACTACTATTACTAAGAATTATTGCAGGTGTTGGATAAAGGATTGAGCAGTAATTTTAATAATTTCTAACCATTGTAAATAATACTTCAACTCAAATAAAATTAATGAAAATTGAATGGAATAAAAGAATATTTCACCTAATACCCCAGTTTTCTTGTGGATATATACAAATAGATGAATATCTAGCTTCATTTATTTTTTTCATTTGAGTGCAATTATTTCCCCTCCTCTCTCCTCTTTTCCTCTCTTCTTTCTCTCAAGATACCATATGAGTTCGAATTATGTAAAAAACTATCAATACTTAAATGCCATACATTCATAATGTTTTTTATTGTAGTTATTTCCCAAATACTGTAAATTTTAACCATCTAGAGGTCTAATTTGACTATTTTCCAAGATATTTTATAGTATTCAATATACTCATTATGTAAATAACTAAAAGAAATATTTACGCTCAAGCCTCCTCTCTCTCCTCTCTCCTCTACCAAATACTCCTCTCCCCTCTCTTGCAGTTATTTCCCAAATACTGTAAATTTTAACCATCTAGAGGACTAATTTGGTGATTTTCCAACATATTTTGTAGCATTCAATATAGTTATTATGTCATAAATGTATATTATTCAATCTAGATATAAATATATCCATAAATATGAACATAATTATCCATATATACATGGTTGTATAAAAAACTAAGAAATCTCTCTCTCTCCTCTCTTCTCTCTCCTCTGTACATAGCTATAGAATGTTAATATGAACATGAATTTGGACATGCACATGTACAAAAATATGAACATAGGTATGTACATAGATGGACATGAATATGGGCATGTACATAAATGGACATGAATATGGACATGAATATGGACATGAATATGGACATGAATATGGACATGTACGTATTCATGTCCACTTATGCACATGTACATGAATATGGACATGTGCGTATTTACTGACTCTAGCTATATTATATAGGAAGATTTTCCCTACTTATTATGTAATAAATGTATATAATCATACAATGATTCATTTTTGATCAATATATTTATTCAATGTAGATATATCTCCTCTCTCCTCTCTCTCTATGTAGATATAAATATACCCATAAATATGTACATAATTAACCATATATACATGAATGTATAGAAAACTAAAAAATCTCTCTCCTCTCTCTCTTTCTTTCTCTCAAGATACCATATATATCTCTTCTCTCCTCTCTCCTCTCTCTCTCTCTTCCTCTCTCCCCTCTCTCTCCCTCTCTCCTCTCTCTCTTTCTTTCTCTCAAGATACCATATGTATGTATGTATGTATACATTGATTGTCATTACAAGTTGTAGTGCTTTGTATTACTTAGTATTTACTGACTCTAGCTATATTATATAGGAAGATTTTCCCTACTTATTATGTAATCAATGTATACAATCATATAATGTTTCATTTTTGATCAATATAGTTATTCAATGTAGATAAAACTCCTCTCTCCTTTCTCTCTCCTCTCTCCTCTCTGTCTTCTCTCTCCTCTCTCTCAAGATGCCATATGAGTTCAAATTATGTGAAAAAAGTATCAAAACTTAAATGCCATACATTCAAAATCTAGCTGCCATATGAGTTCAAATCAAGTAAAAAAATAATCAAAACTCAAATGCCACTTAAATGCCACTCAAATGCCACTCAAGTACCTCTCAAAATGAAATACAATATAAACTCGGCGAATTCACCCAACGTCGTAACTCATTGCATAACCCCCGAGACCAGAACCACAAAAAAACACTTGGTAGGGAGATCTGCTCATATATTACTACTCAGCAGTAATGGTGGTTTTAGAGGACGAGGAAGTTTCAGAGGTGTAGGAACCCGAGGAAGAGGGTGCTTCACTTGTGGAGGAGACCACCTAATGAGGCACTGCCAAAAAAACAGCAGGGAAGAGAGGGGTCCAAAGTCAGGAGGGTGCTTCGAATGTGGAGGGCCCCATTTTGTCAAAGATTGTAGTCGAAAGAGGCAGAACACGGATAGCAGTAGGAAAAAGATAGTTAACGCGGTAGTGGGAACTGCAGCGACTCCGAGGAATCATTACGACTATCAAAGAGAACAAACTGAAAGGGTAGTGAGTCTGAGATAGAGCTACGCTGCGAAACAAAGAGAGTTAAGTTCCTGGTTGACACAGGAGCAGACGTGTCAGTAATAATGACGAAAATGGCGGAGAGGATAGGGAAGGAGATCGAGAAGACTGGAAGGAAATTTACCAGAGCTGACGGAAGTTTACTTGATGTCATTGGCAAAGTAAAAATAAACATGATAGCTGCGTGGGGTCAGGAGATCGCAAATACGGCGTATGTGATGAAAGGGGCAAGAAATAACCTGTTGGGTAAGTCCATAAACTCAAGATAGTTAAGACCATCTGCACGGTGAGGTCCCCACTGGAGATTAAATACCCTAAGGTTTTTGCCAACCTAGGAGTGTTGCCGGACGTCTTCAAAATCAACTTGAAAGATGACGCTCAGCCTCTGTGTCTTAACGTGCCGCGGAGGGTTCCTATAGAAATGAGAGAGGCGACAAGACGGGAATTGGATAGAATGGAGGCCCTGGGGGTAATAAAGAAGATAGAGAGGCCTACAACTTGGTGTTCGGGCATGGTGGTAGCGCCGAAATCCAATGGCAAAGTGAGACTGTGTAGACTTGACAAAACTAAATAAGAGCGTCAGGAGAGAGCACTTTCCCGTGCCGCAATTAGAGGACACTATAGCGTCATTGGAAAGGAGTAAATACCTCAGCAAAATGGATGCAAATTCGGGGTTTTGGCAGATAAGACTGGATGAGGAGTCGAGAGAGTACACAACATTTATCACGCCATTTGGGAGATACCAGTATTGCAAGATGCCCTTTGAAATATCGGCGGTGCCATAATTTTTCCTGCGACAAATGAATAAAAATAGTGGGGGATAGAAAGGGTGTAGTGTGTATGATGGATGACATACTGGTGGAGGGAGAACTAAGGTAAAACATGACAGGCGGCTAGAGGCAGTACTCGTGGCAATAGAGAGATCTGGAATGACATTGAATAAAGACAAGTGTGAGTTTGGAGTGAAGGAGGTGAAGTTCCTGGGACATCTCAATGGAGAGGGAATAAGAATAGACCTGGATAAAGAGAAAGCGATGAGGGAGATGCCAGCGCCCACGGGTTTGAGGAGTTGGAAGAGATTCCTGGCTATGGTTAACTATTTGGGTAGGTTTAGCCCACTATTGTCGGAGCTGGAGGTACCACTGAGGGACCTCGAGAGAAAAAAAAACGATTGGTGTTGGACGAATAGACAGCAAGTTAGCTTTGATAAAGTTAAGGATGCAATTACAAGGTCACCAGTCTTGGCGTTGTTTGACTACAATGGGAGACATAGGGTCACGGCGGATGCAAGTGCACACTCACTGGGGGCAGCCCTGCTCCAAGAATCGGCAGAGGGAATGTGGCAGCCCGTTGCATACGCTTCGAGGAAGATGACAGAAACAGAAATGAGACATGGGCAAATAAAGAAAGAGGCGCTGGCGATTACGTGGGCCTGTGAAAAGTTTGATTTCTATTTGGTGGGTAGGACCTTTGAAATAGAGACGGACCATAAGCCTTTAATTCCGCTGTTGGGGAGCAAGGACTTGTTCGATTTACCGCTGAGGGTCCAGAGGTTCAAGATGAGGCTGATGCGTTATGACTACACCATCTTCCACACTCCCGGTACGGGTAAGTCTATAGCGGACCTACTCTCGAGGCCTCCCACGGTCGGAGAGATGGCAAAGATACAGCGGGTGGAGAGCCATGCCGAGATATACATCAACTCTATTACTGACGTTAGTATTGAGGAGGTTAGGAAGACTGCGGAGAAGGATAGGGATTACCAGGACATAGTGCGTGGAATAGAAGGGGAATGGCCAAGGACACCTTCCCAGAAGTGAAGAAAGTCCAAACAAATGTGGATAGTTTAAGTATAGTACATGGTTTGGTGCTGATGAACTCCAGGATATACATCTCATTGGGGATGAGACGGAAGATGCTTATCGGGCCTACACAGTGGTCATCAAGGTATAGTTAGGACGACTAGGAGGAGTAGAGACACGGTCTGGTGGCCAGCGTTGAACAAGGAAGTGAAGGAGATGGTAGAGAGCTGCAATGCATGCACCAAGAACCAACGGATGCAACACCAACCATTGAAAACAAGTGAATTGCCAGAAAAACCATGGGAAGAGATCGCCACAGACCTGTTTGAGTTTGAAGGAAAAGCTATGCTCTGTTTATAAATTATTTCTCGAGATGGATAGAGGTTGTGTAGATGGGAAGTCAGACAGGAGAACACGTCGTCAAGAAATTTCGCCCTGTCATAGCACGATACGGAGCCCCAAGGCGAATAAGGTCAGACAATGGGCCTTGTTACATCTCGAAGGAATGGAGGGCCCTGATGGAGGAACTTTCGATAGCTCATGAGACAAGCAGTCCCCACTACCACCAGAGTAATGGACTAGCAGAAAGAGGTGTCGAGACAGTGAAGTCCATGTGGAAGAAGGAGGAAAATAAGAACATGGACCTTCTAGCCTACCAGACGACCCCACTTGAGAGCCTATATAGGCTGGATGCACTCATCATGGGGAAGAAACTGAGGAATGGCATCCCGAGCATGGACATGAGGAACGAAGGCCAAAGCGACATTGCAGCGAGAGATCGCAGGTTGAAAGATAGACAGAAGCGGGACTTTGATAAAGGTCGCACGGTCAGCTCACTGGCTGAACTGGGAGAAGGAGCCCTAGTCTGGATCAAGACAGACTCAAAGGAACAAAGTAAGCCAGGGATTGTTCGGTATGAGGCGGAAGAATCGGATAGCTATTGGGTGGAGATAAATGGTCGGCTGTTGAGACGATCAAGGGCACATTTACAGCGGCGGGTTGAAACATCAATAGAAGGCGAGCCGTCACAGGCAGTAAGTGTCAGACCACCAGACGACGGAGGGGTAGACAAAAAACGAGGGGTGCCTTAACCGTATACCGGGACGAGTAGGATTGCGAAGGAGTGGAGGGATCCCAATTTTTTGTACCATTAATTGGCTTTTGTTGTAGGTAGTAGAGAACTGGATAGCAAAGAGATGGCAGGAAGGATAGTCGTGGTTGGTAACAGTATAGTAAGGCACCTAAGGATCGATGGTATAGAGATGGTGAGCTACCCAGGGGGAACGTTGTATAGTATGGAGAAGAGGATAGGTGAGTTGGAAGCGGAGACGAAGCTGGTCATCTCTGGGATACCAGACTTGTCCAACGTGGCCAGAGTGAGACGACGGGACCATGGCTAGATATGTACAGGAGGGACTTGGAGCAGGTATCTAGGATCGGAGGAGTTATTCTATGTCCTATGTACCCGGTGCGCTCTATGCCGTACGAGCAGTGGTCATTCATCCAGAGAATGAACCACTACATCTGTGAGTTGAACGCAAAGAAAGGAGAGGGGACCCCTGCGATTGTGGCCAGGACATTTGGTAGGTCAGGAAGAGGAACGCTCTTTTTTAATAAGGAGAGGTTGGCTGACGAAGCACATCCTACGGCAGAGTTCGCAGAGGATATGTCGAGGGTCATAGGAGAGTTTATAGAAAGGAGGCAGGGAGTTAGAGGTACGGATCTGAGGAGCAGGATAGAGAAAAGGAGAGTGGTTAGCGAGCAGGAGCCGATAGAGAGAAAAGGAACTTTAGAGATAAACGTGACAAGGGAGGATAGACGTATAGTTGAGGATAAGCATGAGGAAGACGCTGTGGATACTGAGGAGGCTGAGGCAGAGGCTATCGCAAAGCTGGCTAGAAAGGAGGAGGAGGATAGAAGACAAGCCAGGGTAGCAAGAAGAAAGAGGGAAAAGGAAATCAGAGAGAGGATCGAGAAACAATTAACCGAGGAGTTGCAGGAAAGTGAGGAACAGTATAGGAGGGATCTGTATACGATAAGAAAGAGCAGAGAAGAGGCTGAAAGAAGGATAGATCAGAAAGAGCGGGAAAGGACAAAGACCAGGAGGAGGGAAATAACATTCAGAGACAGAGATGCAAGGGAGACCGAAAAACCTCGGATGAAAAGTAGAGACGTGAGGGTGGACGTCCCACGTCGGATAGACAGGCTCTACAAAGAAAAAAGAAAAAAACAGAATAGAAAAAAAAAATGAAAGAAGGGACAGAGACGATAAATACATATGAGGAGACTAACAGAAGGGATAAAATGACAGGATAGTGGTGGGCGTAAGTGCAGAGGAGAGTAAAAGTATAGGAGAGTGGAAGCTAAGGAAAAGAAAGGATAAAGAAAAGAGGATGTGGCGTATCCCACGGTCAAGGTTGCCGGAAGGTGAAGGTTGAGGCCAGCGGACATGCGCAGGAGAACATTGGGAGCACGCGAGAAGGTACAGCAGACTTGGAGAGAATAGGAGGAGAGTGAGGACGTTAGAAAGCCGAAGGACTAACGACAGACATACTTAAACATATTGGTGAGTTACACTACAATAATAATAATAATAATAATAATAATAATAATAATAATAAATAATAATAATAATAATAATAATAATAATAATAATAATAATAATAATAATAATAATAATAATAATAATAATAATAATAATAATAATAATAATAATAATAATAATAATAATAATAATAATAACAATAACAATAACAATAACAATAACAATAACAGTAACAGTAACAGTAACAGTAACAGTAACAGTAACAGTAACAGTAACAGTAACAGTAACAGTAACAGTAACAGTAACAGTAACAGTAACAGTAACAGTAACAGTAACAGTAACAGTAACAGTAACAGTAACAGTAACAGTAACAGTAACAGTAACAGTAACAGTAACAGTAACAGTAACAGTAACAGTAACAGTAACAGTAACAGTAACAGTAACAGTAACAGTAACAGTAACAGTAACAGTAACAGTAACAGTAACAGTAACAGTAACAGTAACAGTAACAGTAACAGTAACAGTAACAGTAACAGTAACAGTAACAGTAACAGTAACAGTAACAGTAACAGTAACAGTAACAGTAACAGTAACAGTAACAGTAACAGTAACAGTAACAGTAACAGTAACAGTAACAGTAACAGTAACAGTAACAGTAACAGTAACAGTAACAGTAACAGTAACAGTAACAGTAACAGTAACAGTAACAGTAACAGTAACAGTAACAGTAACAGTAACAGTAACAGTAACAGTAACAGTAACAGTAACAGTAACAGTAACAGTAACAGTAACAGTAACAGTAACAGTAACAGTAACAGTAACAGTAACAGTAACAGTAACAGTAACAGTAACAGTAACAGTAACAGTAACAGTAACAGTAACAGTAACAGTAACAGTAACAGTAACAGTAACAGTAACAGTAACAGTAACAGTAACAGTAACTATAACAATAACAATAATAATAACAACCACATCATCATTGCTGTTGTTGATGATTTGTTGTTGATATTATAATTATTATATTAATTAATCAGGTCTGTCTGGCAAGGTGTCTCTACAAAAATAGTAAATTAATAATAGTAGTACTGTTGTGCAGGATTTTGTTGTGACGTCTCTAGTCGCCCTGGTAGCACACCTGCACCACCTCTAGGTAGCAGAGTTGTCTGTCTGTCCAGACAAGCTTGCTGTCAACTCGGCCGTCTCAGCGTCCGCCCTTCTGCATAGCTGCTAGAAGGAAGGCCGTGATAGGCAGGAGTCTGTCAGACAAGTCTGCCTCTAGCCTACTACTCGTTGTCCAACACCGGTGCTGCCAGACCTAGTAGGTCGTCAGAGCTGGTTGCCTTATAGAGCAGTGAGCTGTGAATTGCGCAGTATTCTAGTATAAGAGCTTGAGTGAGTGTTAGCCCATCAACCAAAGTATTCAAAACACCTGGTACGCATAAAAAGGTACCAGCAGGGACCAGGAAATCCGATAAATAATCAACATACCACACAATGAATCCTAAACATTATAAGCACTTGGTGCACACAAAGGTACTTCCCCGGTACCTCACAGGTTCTCATGGTAAATGGTGCCTACTTCAAGTCCACCTGGAACCACGAAAACCTTCTCCTTAGACTCCATGACAGAGATCTGCTCCTATACTCCAACAACGAAAGAATAATGAATAAAAAAAAGAATGATTAGCAACAGAACAAAATTTATGTAAAGTTTCATGCATTACAATAATCTGTGTCATGTAGGGGAAATATAAATACAAAAAATTTTAGTATAATATTTAATAATATTAATTGTTATTTTATTAATAATAACTAAAAACAGAAATTTTTTTTCCTCAACAACAGGGGAAATGCGTGAGACGTGCGTGAGGAGAGTGAGAAACAGGGAAATGCGTGTTTCTCACGCCCAATGCGTGACAGTTGGCAAGTCTGCATGATGTAATGCATACAGCTGGCACCCTACATGCATCAACTATAATAAAAGTTGAGGCTTGTTGCATTTCTTAGAAAGACAACTCCGGTTCAACAAAAAGCGCCTTGCAAGCTCCATGTAAAACCTATCGGGTAACCAGTAAGCGGATGATTTGGGGCCGAGACGCCAGGGTAGGCCGAAAGGGTAAGCAATTATAGATATTGCGCAAAACAACTGTGCACCCGGCTTAGCTGTGCAACGAATCCATGGATGAAATATACCAGGATTGCCAGAAACCCGAACGGGGTGTAGCCAATTTTGGCCAATGGGAAGTCATCCATGGCGCCCATATTGCATTGGTTGTTCGGAGCGGAAACATAAACTACTATAGCAGCTCACAAGCTAATCGTAACTATTTCCTAAGTGCAGAAATCAAAGTGTGGCCAACTCCCATTGTCACGTGACCCTCTGGAGCCAAATGCTTGAGTGATTACACTATAACTTATAGAGAAAAGGCTCTATTTCAACAGCTAATAACTCTGCAAATTGACAAGGTACAGCTTAACACAACCACTCATCTGAAAGCTCAGGATGTCTCCTAGCCCAATGGGAATTTTAAACAAAAAATTTTAATGTAAGCTAAGTAATAAGGGCCGAAATATAGTGCTTATATTAGCACTTGTATTATTAAAAACCAGGAATTATAAACTATTTTTCTTATACCATTCGACTTTCATATCAAATTTTAAATAAATAAATAACAACTTTAGATATAAGTAATAGCCAAAACTTATTCATATAATTATAATCTCAAAGTAGTTTAAATAATAATAACATTAATATTCCAAAAAAATAATTATTTTTTACTGTACCGATGAAATCAATTATTTTTTTTCAAAATGAGCATACTACTTTTTCACATTGTTTATAGTTCATTTTAGAGTAGTCTACAACGAGTTTTTGTTATTCAGTCAGACATTTATGAATAATAATAATAATAATAATAATAATAATAACAATAATAACAATAATAACAATAATAACAACAATAACAACAATAACAACAATAACAACAATAACAACAATAACAACAATACCAACAATAACAACAATAACAACAATAACAACAATAACAACAATAACAACAATAACAACAATAACAACAATAACAACAATAACAACAATAACAACAATAACAACAATAACAACAATAACAACAATAACAACAATAACAACAATAACAACAATAACAACAATTAACAACAATAACAACGACAGCGACAGCGACAGCGACAGCGACAGCGACAGCGACAGTGACAGCGACAGCGGGGCAGCGACAGCAGCAGCGACAGCGGGCAGCGAAAACGGCAACGACAGCGGGCAGCGACAACGGCAGCGACAACGGCAGCGACAACGGCAGCGACAACGGCAGCGACAACGGCAGCGACAACGGCAGCGACAACGGCAGCGGACAACGGCAGCGACAACGGCAGCGACAACGGCAGCGACAACGGCAGCGACAACGGCAGCGACAACGGCAGCGAAAACGGCAGCGACAACGGCAGCGACAACGGCAGCGACAACGGCAGCGACAACGGCAGCGACAACGGCAGCGACAACGGCAGCGACAACGGCAGCGACAACGGCAGCGACAACGGCACCGACAACGGCAGCGACAACGGCAGCGACAACGGCAGCGACAATGGCAGCGACAACGGCAGCGACAACGGCAGCGACAACGGCAGCGACAGCGGCAGCGACAACGGCAGCGACAACGGCAGCGACAGCTGGCAGCGACAGCGGCAGCGACAGCGGCAGCGGCAGCGGCAGCGGCACAGCGGCAGCGGCAGCGGCAGCGACAGCGGCAGCGACAGCGGCAGCGACAGCGGCAGCGACAGCGGCAGCGACAGCGGCAGCGACAGCGGCAGCGACAGCGGCAGCGACAGCGGCAGCGACAGCGGCAGCGACAGCGGCAGCGACAGCGGCAGCGACAGCGGC
>CALYOO010000049.1:40345-68147 GCA_945261195.1 Cryptosula pallasiana | reverse complement strand
GAAAAGTGACAGAGCTATTTAGCATTTAATGAACAAAAACGGCTGTTGAAGAGGCTTGCGGAAAGTGGAATAGCTGTGACATGGTGACTTTCGCAACTTGAAAAAAAATATTCCGTTAATCCCGAGATGTGCACCTACGTAACCAACTAATATTTATAGAGTTCTGATCCGCGAATCTGTAGTTATAGAAGAAGAAACTTCGCGAAAGAAAAATAATAATAATAATAATAAAACCAGCAAAAACAATAGCCATACAGATTACATCTGTATGGCTAATAATAAAACCTACTAAAACAATAGCCATACAGATTATATCAGTATGGCTAATAATAATAATAATAATAATAACTAGAAAAGATTATTTTTTTCTGTAGAAAATTAAAAGCCATACAGATGCTCAGTCTGACGAAAAAAAAAAATGATCCATTTTCGACTTATGGTTCGAAAGTTATGGAGAAAAATGCGATTTTTGAGGAGTTATCCTCTCGGTATCTGATGGAAAACGCAGCTATTAATGATATTACATGATGCAAAACAATTTGGCAGCTTTCCAAGTAAGCAGCTCATGGTTTGAATGATTATGAACGCATCCAGTTGTTTTTACACGACTAACTTCCCTTGTCAAGATGGAAACTGGTTTATTTTAGGAGTTACCCTCTCAACAAATCTTTCAAAGTTTTTAGGCAATAACTGTAGTGACAGAATATAACATTTAGATCAGACAAGCTGTGCATATTGACGATAAATGCACATATAACTTAAAAGTTGTCCTCTCTGTATAATGTTTAACATCCAAAAACATAAGCAACCCAGTTCTGCTCATATATTACTACTGTTCATTTTTTTTCGGCATGTTAGTCGATGTGACTGAATCAATGTGTGTTCCAAAATCGGTTATGATTGACGTAAGAACCAATAAAAACTGGTATTTCTTTGAGTTTTAATGGAACAGCGTGTTGTGGTGTGAGACCATTGTATGCGGCATTATTGGCTGTAAAACATGCACATATGGCTTTGATTAAAAAAAGTTTTAGTGACTTGCGACAAACGGTCCAAAAGTTAAAGAGCAATAAAAGGGTTCTGTTTTGAGTTGTCTTCTCCGAGATGGCAGGCAACTCTCTAAATGGTCTGTCAAAGTATGCATGCACTTGGCAACATTCCAAGTAAGTTACTCAATGCTGATGCCTCTATTCGTTTGAGCAGACTATGACGTTGTGTCATTACACAGCTCACTTCGCAACGTCGTTGATCAAACTGCTGCTTGCTTAAAGACGTCGTGTCATGACTTAAAGTCCTAATAGGCCTCTCCTGTGAGAAAACCTGCCATATCTACTTGTATTCCAACAGTTTATATTGGAATTTCTTACAGCAGACTATGACGTTGTGTCATGACGCGACGCTGTTGATCAAACTGCAGTTCACTCAACAACGTCGTGTCATGACATAACGTCCTAATAGGCCCCTCCTGTGAGAAAACACGCCATATCTGCTTGTATTTCCACAGTTTAGATTGGAATTTCTTCCAGCAAAAAAGTTCAAATTTTCTCAAAATCATTAAAATTGCCTCTCCTTGAAAAACTTGTAAACTTACTATTGAAAACTTTTGATGCCTGTGTACATCTACCATAGCTGCACACCCTCACATAAAAATCATGCAGTTTTGTTGAAAAGTGACAGAGCTATTTAGCATTTATTGAACAAAAATGGCTGTTGAAGAGGCTTGCGGAAAGTGGAATAGCTGTGACCACCGTGACTTTCTTAACTCGAGAAAAATACTTTCATAAAATTTCAGATGCGTCCCTACGTAACCAACTATTTTTTAGAGAGTTCCGATCAGCGAATCTGTAGTTATAGAAGAAGAAAGTTCGCGAAAGAAAAATAATAATAACTAGAAAAGATTATTTTTTCTGTAGAAAAATTAAAAGCCATACAGATGCTCAGTCTGACGAAAAAAAAATGATCCATTTTTGACTTACGGTTCGAAAGTTATTGAGAAAAATGCAATTTTTGAGGAGTTATCCTCTCGGTATCTGATGGAAAACGCAGCTATTAATGAAATTACATGATGCAAAACAATTTGGCAGCTTTCCAAGTGAGCAACTCATGGTTTGAATGATTATGAACGCATCCAGTTGTTTTTACACGACTAACTTCCCTTGTCAAGACGGCAAATGGTTTATTTTTGGAGTTACCCTCTCAACCAAACTTTGAAAGTTTTTAGGCAGTTACTATAGTTACAGAATATAACATTTAGATGAGACAAGCTGCGCAGTTTGATGATATATACACATATAACTTAGGAGTTGTCCTCTCTGTAGAATGTGTAACATCAATAAACGCAAACAACCCGGTTCTGCTCATATATTACTACTGTTCATTTTTTTTCGGAATGTTAGTCAATGTGACTGAATCAATGTGTCTTCCAATATAGGTTATGAACAACGTAAGAACCAATAAAAACTGGTATTGCTTTGAGTTTTCATGGAAGAGCGTGTAGTGGTGTGAAACCATTGTATGCGGCATTATTGGCTGTAAAACATGCACACATGGTTTTGATTAAAAAAAGTCTTAGTGACTTGCGACAAACGGTTCAAAAGTTAAAGAGCAATATAAGTGTTTCGCTCGGAGTTGTCTTCTCCGAGCTGGCAGGCAACTCTCTAAATGGTCTGTCAAAGTACACGTGCACTTGGCAACATTCCAAGTAAGTTACTCAATGCTAATGCCACTAATCGTATGAGCAGACTATGACGTTGTGTCATTACGCAGCTCAGTTTACAACGTTGTTGATCAAACTGCTGCTTGCTTAAAGACGTCGTGTCATGACCTAAAGTCCTAATAGGCCCCTCCTGTGAAAAAACCTGCCATATCTACTTGTATTCCAACAGTTTATATTGGAATTTCTTCCAGCAGACTATGACGTTGTGTCATGACACGACGTCTTTGATCAAACTGCAGTTCACTCAACAACGTCGTGTCATGACATAACGTCCTAATAGGCCCCTCCTGTGAGAAAACACGCCATATCTGCTTGTATTTCCGCAGTTCAGATTGGAATTTCTTCCAGGAAAAAAAGTTCAAATTTTCTGAAAATCATTAAAAATTGCCTCTCCTTGAAAAACTTGTAAACTTGGTATTGAAAAACACTCGATGCCTGTGTACAACTGCCTTAGCTGCACACCCTCATATAAATATCATGCAATTTTGATGAAAAGTGACAGAGTTATTCAGCATTTATTGAATGAAAATGACTGTTGAAGAGCATGCGAAAAGTGGAATAGCTGTGGACGTGGTAACTTTTTTAACTTAAAAAAAAATATTTCGTTAATCTCCAGATGTACCCCTACGTAACCAACTATTTTTTAGAGAGTTCTAATCAGCGAATCTGTAGTTATAGAAGAAGACCAGAAACTGAAATCTAGTGGTTAGAATGCGGCGAAAGAAAAATAATAATAAGAAAACTTACTAAAACAATAGCCATACAGATTATATCTGTATGGCTAATAATAACTAGACTAAAATGTTTTCTCTGTAGAGAAAAATAAAAGCCATACAGATGCACGGTTTCAACGAAAAAAAAATTGTTCAAATTCGACTTACAGTTCAAAAGTTATGGAGAAAAATGCATATTTTAAGGAGTTATCCTCTCGGTATCTGATTTTAAAACGCAGCTATTAATGAAATTACATGATACAATGAAACTTGGCAGCTTTCCAAGTAAGCAGCTCATGGCTTGAGTACTTATGATTGCATCAAGTTGTCTTTAAACGACTAACTTCCCTTGTCAAGACGAAAACTGGTTTATTTTAGGAGTTACCCTCTCAACAAATCTTTCAAAGTTTTTAGGCAATTACTGTAGTGACAGAATATAACATTTAGATCAGACAAGCTGTGCATATTGACAATAAATGCACATATAACTTAAAAGTTGTCCTCTCTGTATAATGTATAACATCCAAAAACATAAGCAACCCAGTTCTGCTCATATATTACTACTGTTCATTTTTTTTCGGAATGTTAGTCAATGTGACTGAATCAATGTGTCTCCCAATATCGGTTATGAACAACGTAAGAACCAATAAAAACTGGTATTGCTTTGCGTTTTCATGGAAGAGCGTGTAGTGGTGTGAAATCATTGTATGCAGCATTATTGGCTGTAAAACATGCACACATGGCTTTGATTAAAAAAAGTTTTAGTGACTTGCGACAAACAGTTCAAAAGTTAAAGAGCAATATAAGTGTTTCGTTCGGAGTTGTCTTCTCCGAGGTGGCAGGCAACTCTTTAAATGGTCTGTCAAAGTACACATGCACTTGGCAACATTCCAAGTAAGTTACTCAATGATAATGCCTCTATTCGTTTGAGCAGACTATGACGTTGTGTCATTACGCAGCTCAGTTCACAACGTTGTTGATCAAACTGCTGCTTGCTTAAAGACGTCGTGTCATGACTTAAAGTCCTAATAGGCCTCTCCTGTGAGAAAACCTGCCATATCTACTTGTATTCCAACAGTTTATATTGGAATTTCTTCCAGCAGACTATGACGTTGTGTTATGACGCGACGTTGTTGATCAAACTGCAGTTAACTCAACAACGTCGTGTCATGACATAACGTCGTAATAGGCCTCTCCTGTGGGAAAACATGCCATATCTACTTGTATTTCAACAGTTTAGATTGGAATTTCTTCCAGCAAAAAAGTTCAAATTTTCTGAAAATCATTAAAAATTGCCTCTCCTTGAAAAACTTGTAAACTTACTATTGAGAACTTTTGATGCCTGTGTACATCTACCATAGTTGCACACCCTCATATAAAAATCATGCAGTTTTGATGAAAAGTGACAGAGCTATTTAGCATTTATTGAACAAAACGGCTGTTGAAGAGGCTTGCGGAAAGTGGAATAGCTGTGATATGGTGACTTTCGCAACTTGAAAAAAAATATTTCGTCAATCTCGAGATGTGCACCTACGTAACCTAATATTTAGAGAGTTCTGATCAGCGAATTTGTAGTTATAGAAGAAGAAACTTCGCGAAAGAAAAATAATAATAACTAGACTGAAATGTTTTCTCTGTAGAGAAAATAAAAGCCATACAGATGCACGATTCAACGAAAAAAAAATTGTTCAAGTTTGACTTACGGTTCAAAAGTTATGAAGCAAAATGCATTTTTTGAGGAGTTATCCTCTCGGTATCTGATTGAAAACGCAGCTTTTAATGAAATTACATGATGCAAAGTAATTTGGCAGCTTTCCAAGTAAGCAGCTCATGGCTTGAGTACTTATGAACGCATCAAGTTGTTTTTATACGACTAACTTCCCTTGTCAAGACGGAAACTGGTTCATTTTAGGAGTTACCCTCTCCACCAAACTTTCAAAGTTTTTAGGCAGTTACTATAGTGACAGAACATAACAATTAGACGAGACCAGCTGCGCAATTTGATGATATATGTACATATAACTTAGGAGTTGTCCTCTCTGTAGAATGTTTAACATCAATACACACAAACAACACAGTTCTGCTCATATATTACTACTGTTCATTTTTTCTTCGGAATGTTAGTCAATGTGACTGAATCAATGTGTCTTCCAAAATCGGTTATGATCAACGTAAGTAAGAACCAATAAAAACTGTTATTGCTTTGAGTTTTAATGGAAAAGCGTGTTGTGGTGTGAAACCATTGTATATGGCATTATTGGCTGTAAAACATGCACACATGGCTTTGATTAAAAAAAGTTTTAGTGACTTGCAACAAATGGTTCAGAAGTTAAAAAGCAATATGAGGGTTCTGTTAGGAGTTTTCTTCTCCGAGATGGCAGGCAACTCTCTGAATTGCCTGTCAAAGTACACATGCATTTGGCAACATTCCAAGCAAGCTAGTTAATGCTAATGCCTCTATTCACTTGAATGAACTATGACGTTGCGTCATTACGCAGCTCAGTTCATAACGTTGTTGATCCAACTGCAATTGGCAACATTCCAAGCAAGTTACTCAACGCTAATGCCTCTATTCATTTGAGCAGACTATGACGTTGTGTCATGACGCAGCTCACTTCATAACGTCCTTGATCAAACTGCAGTTCACTCAACAACGTTGTGTCATGACATAACGTCCTAATAGGCCCCTCCTGTGAGAAAACACGCCATATCTACTTGTAATTTCAACAGTTTAAATTGGAATTTCTTCCAGCAAAAAAGTTCAAATTTGCTCAAAATCATTAAAAAGTGCCTCTCCTTGAAAAACTTGTAAACTTACTATTGAAAAATGTGGATGCCTGTGTACATATACCATAGCTGCACACCCCCATATAAAAATCATGCAGTTTTGATGAAAAGTGACAGAGCTATTTAGCATTTATTGAACAAAAATAGCTGTTGAAGAGGCTAGCGGAAAATGGAATAGCTGTGACACCGTGACTTTCTTAACTCGAGAAAAATACTTTCATAAAATTTCAGATATGTCCCTACGTAACCAACTATTTTTTAGAGAGTTCCGATCAGCGAATCTGTAGTTATAGAAGAAGAAAGTTCGCGAAAGAAAAATAATAATAATAATAACTAGACTAAAATGTTTTCTCTGTAGAGAAAATGAAAGCCATACAGATGCAAGGTTCGATGAAAAAAAAAATGGTTCAAATTCGACTTACGGTTCAAAATTTATGGAGCAAAATGCATTTTTGAGGAGTTATCCTCTCAGATTCCATCTGAAAGGCAACTATTAGTAACTTTACATGGTACAAAGAAAGTTGGCAGCTTTCCAAGTTAGCAGCTCATGGCTTGAATGATTATGAACGCATCAAGTTGTTTTTATGCGCCCAAATTGCCTGACCAAGACGGAAATTGAATTATTTTAGGAGTTACCCTCTCAACAAAACGTTCAAAGTTTTCAGGCAGTTACTATAGTGACAGAACATAACAATTAGATGAGACCAGCTGCGCAATTTGATGATATATGTTAATATAACTTAGGAGTTGTCCTCTCTGTATAATGTTTAACATAAATACAAACAAACAACACAGTTCTGATCATATATTACTACTGATCATTTTTTCTTCGGAATGTTAGTCAATGTGACTGAATCAATGTGTCTTCCAAAATCGGTTATGATCAACGTAAGTAAGAACCAATAAAAACTGTTATTGCTTTGAGTTTTAATGGAAAAGCGTGTTGTGGTGTGAAACCGTTGTATATGGCATTATTGGCTGTAAAACATGCACACATGGCTTTGATTAAAAAAAGTTTTATTGGCTTGCAACAAATGGTTCAGAAGTTAAAAAGCAATATGAGGGTTCTGTTAGGAGTTTTCTTCTCCGAGATGGCAGGCAACTCTCTGAATTGCCTGTCAAATTACACATGCATTTGGCAACATTCAAAGCAAGCTAGTTAATGCTAATGCCTCTATTCACTTGAATGAACTATGACGTTGCGTCATTACGCAGCTCAGTTCATAACGTTGTTGATCCAACTGCAATTGGCAACATTCCAAGCAAGTTACTCAACGCTAATGCCTCTATTCGTTTGAGCAGACTATGACGTTGTGTCATGACGCAGCTCACTTCGTAAGGTCCTTGATCAAACTGCAGTTCACTCAACAACGTCGTGTCATGACATAACGTCGTAATAGGCCCCTCCTGTGGGAAAACATGCCATATCTACTTGTATATCCACAGTTTAGATTGGAATTTCTTCCAGCCGACTATGACGTTGTGTCATGACGCGACGTTGTTGATCAAACTGCAGTTCACTCAACAACGTCGTGTCATGACATAACGTCCTAATAGGCCCCTCCTGTGAGAAAACACGCCATATCTACTTGTATTTCAACAGTTTAAATTGGAATTTCTTCCAGCAAAAAAGTTCAAATTTTCTGAAAATCATTAAAAATTGCCTCTCCTTGAAAAACTTGTAAACTTACTATTGAAAACTGTTGATGCCTGTGTACATCTACCATAGCTGCACACCTCCATATAAAAATCATGCAGTTTTGATGAAAAGTGACAGAGCTATTTAGCATTTATTGAACAAAAATGGCTGTTGAAGAGGTTTGCGGAAAGTGGAATAGCTGTGACACCGTGACTTTTTTAACTCGAGAAAATTATTTTCATAAAAGCTCAGATGTGTTTCTACGTAACCAACTAATTTTTAGAGAGTTCTGATCAGCGAATCTGTAGTTTTAGAAGCAGAAAGTTCGGCGAAAGAAAAATAATAATAACTAGACTAAAATGTTTTCTCTGTAGAGAAAATAAAAGCCATACAGATGCACGGTTCGATGAAAAAAAAATTGTTGAAATTCGACTTACGGTTCAAAAGTTATGGAGCAAAATGCATTTTTTGAGGAGCTATCCTCTCGGAATCCATCTGAAAAGGCAACTATTAGTAACTTTACATGGTACAAAGAAAGTTGGCAGCTTTCCAAGTAAGCAGCTCATGGCTTGAATGATTATGAACGCATCAAGTTGTTTTTTTACGCCCAAATTGCCTGACCAAGACGGAAATTGAACTATTTTAGGAGTTACCCTCTCAACAAAACTTTCAAAGTTTTTAGGCAGTTACTATAGTGACAGAACATAACAATTAGACGAGACCAGCTGCGCAATTTGATGATATATGTTAATATAACTTAGGAGTTGTCCTCTCTGTTTAATGCTCAACATCAATACACACAAACAACACAGTTCTGCTCATATATTACTACTGTTCATTTTTTCTTCGGAATGTTAGTCAATGTGACTGAATCAATGTGTCTTCCAAAATCGGTTATGATCAACGTAAGTAAGAACCAATAAAAACTGTTATTGCTTTGAGTTTTAATGGAAAAGCGTGTTGTGGTGTGAAACCATTGTATTATTGGCTGTAAAACATGCACAAATGGCTTTGATTAAAAAAAGTTTTAGTGACTTGCAACAAATGGTTCAGAAGTTAAAAAGCAATATGAGGGTTCTGTTACGAGTTTTCTTCTCCGAGATGGCAGGCAACTCTCTGAATTGCCTGTCAAAGTACACATGCATTTGGCAACATTCCAAGCGAGCTAGTTAATGCTAATGCCTCTATTCACTTGAATGAACTATGACGTTGCGTCATTACGCAGCTCAGTTCATAACGTTGTTGATCCAACTGCAATTGGCAACATTCCAAGCAAGTTACTCAACGCTAATGCCTCTATTCGTTTGAGCAGACTATGATGTTGTGTCATGACGCAGCTCACTTCATAAGGTCCTTGATCAAACTGCAGTTCACTCAACAACGTTGTGTCATGACATAACGTCGTAATAGGCCCCTGCTGTGGGAAAACATGCCATATCTACTTGTATTACAACAGTTTAGAACGGAATCTCTTCCAGTGAAAAAGTTCGAATTTTCTGAAAATCACTAAAATTTGCCTCTCCTTGAAAAACTTGTAAACTTGCTATTGAAAACTTTTGATGCCTGTGTACATCTACCATAGCCGCACACCTTCATATAAATATCATGCAGTTTAGATGAAAAGTGACAGAGTTATTCAGCATTTATTGAACGAAAATGACTGTTGAAGAGGCGTGCGAAAAGTGGAATAGCTGTGACGTGGTAACTTTTTTAACTTGAAAAAAAATTATTTCGTTAATCTCCAGATGTACCCCTACGTAACCAACTAATTCTTAGAGAGTTCTAATCAGCGAATCTGTAGTTATAGAAGAAGACAGAAACTGAAATTTAGTGGTTAGAATGCGGCGAAAGAAAAAGAATAATAAGAAAACCTACTAAAACAATAGCCATACAGATTATATCTGTATGGCTAATAAAACCTACTAAAACAATAGCCATACAGATTATATCTGTATGGCTAATAATAAAACCAGCTAAAACAATAGCCATACAGATTATATCTGTATGGCTAATAAAACCTACTAAAACAATAGCCATACAGATTATATCTGTATGGCTAATAAAACCTACTAAAACAATAGCCATACAGATTATATCTGTATGGCTAATAAAACCTACTAAAACAATAGCCATACAGATTATATTTGTATGGCTAATGATAATAAAAATGACAATAGAAATAATGAGAAAAATATTTCTGATAACAATAAAAATCATAACAGTTACTCAAGCATAAAAATCACAATGCAGGAGGAGATGGTGTTTATTATTTATTATTTTGATTATTATTAAAACTAACAATTATTTATTGTTTTTATATATTATTATTATCATTATATTAATAATTTCAATAATATAGCCCTGGGCTTCAAGAAAATTGCTAAACAACAATATTAGGCTGGCATAAGCAATGAGATAGTGTTGGAATGTGAAAGGCAAGTACAGTTGATAGGTGAGTCGGTGGAGAAGCAATTATAAGACCGAAAAAAGCTTGCAAAACAATTCTGTTTGGCGCACAGATATCAATAGTTGATTTGCTGTAGCACTGCTGACCAATCAAAAGGCTGCAGCATTTCGGAATATAATCAAAATAAACCGAACATGTCATGAAAGGCAGAAAAATATGGCCGGATACAACTTGGCATAACTGATGGGAATGAGGTTTCGGTTGGAAATATTGATGTGATCCTCCAGTAAAATAAAAATTCAAGAGTTTTATAACCTAGAGAATGCAATGACGACTCTGAATAGGTATTTTTTATTAGAATTGATTTAGTAGTGTCGGAGTTTAAGGCTAACATCGCGAAAACCGACTTACATTTATATATTAGATAAGGATTAAAAAAGTACTGGACAAAACCGCAAAGTATCAACTAGGCTTGACACATCGAGTTACACAACTACTTTACCATAAGCCTGACAATACTCCACATTGTATCTTGAAAGTTCTGTTTTTTAATTGAGATCAGCTCCTAGCATCCTTCAAATAATTAGGTCAACTCGAAAAACCGAGCAGTTAGATAAGCATATTTGCATAACTATTACTTATTAAATTTAGTTTCTTGGATGAAAACAATCTCCTATTATGTGTCAACACGAGAGTCACTCACGTCAACTGACGATGATTGGACGCATGTGAGGGATAATTTTGAACCAGATGGAGAAGTTGTAATTGAAGATTTTGAGAGACCAGTTCCAGCTAAACACATTCTCTTGGTTCAAGAGGCTGCTAAAGCTATTCAAATGGAAGAATTCATGGTATTCGGTAAGTCTAATAATTCACTTGTTTGAGACTGTTTTATTAAAATGTGCATATTCGACTAATGCTCTGCATCACACTTCATAAAAAAAATTGAGTATTCAAATGGCTTCAATAGAAATCTTTTCTTTGGACTGGAAGCTTTATGCTGGTTGCATAGCTATCAATTTACCATTTAAATAAGCACTCTGTTTAAAGTATTAGAAAATGTCAGACTATTTGACCAGAAAAAGAGTGTTTTTGTCCAAGCAGAAAGTTTCATACCCCAGCCATTGAGGTACACATTGATTATGGTATACTTGGGCACAGCAGTACAAATTCAAGTCAACTCCGTGTAGCATTTAGTAAACCACCACAAATTTATGGAGCATTAAGGAGGAGCACCTAAACATTTCACAATATGCACTAGTGGCCGATAGTTATTCATAAGAAAGATGTGTTATCTAGTTAGCCAGGAACCGTTGTCAGACCAGAAAATTGGTCTTGCCATTTTTATTGCATGTAAAAGTTTGTATTGCCGCAATCGTGGTGGACATTAATTTCCTCTAATTGCGTGCATACCTCATAGGCGCACTGTTTTCAAGTACTTAATCACTGGGTATTCAGAGCCTTGGTATTGGTGCAGTAAGGCTATCCTGACGCCGTATACGCAGGGTACCCAAATATGGGAGCCATACCTGGCAGGGATCACTGATGCTACCATAGCCTGAGGTACCAGAGTAACCTGGTAAGTCTCAAATATCAATACAAAAAATATCCACCCTCAAAACTCAACAGGACCTGGAACAGAGGCTTCAGTGGACCAAGGATTGGTAAGAGAGGTGAGAGATTTAATGCACTCACTGGTGTTACATTTAAACCCCGCCCATGGGACCTAAAACCTTACACACCCACAACTTGGATATACACCCCCTTTCCCATACTCTTTGTACATACACTCTGCTGCCCTCAACCCCAAGTGACCTACTTTTCTTCACATCGAAGCTTATTTCCTTGTTTAGCATTGATAAAGATTTAATTGGTGTGTCTAACAATTGAGGGTTCTAAAAAACAGCTCTCCCACTTCTCTACCCGTTTTTCTAGGACAGAAAGCTCACCTTAGGGCTAACAGCACTTCTGGTAGGGTGGATGAACACGTTCTTTCAAAACTTACATTTTTCGGACACTATAACAGCTCTTTATCTTCCCCAAATAGCTACCCTGAGCTACACTGATTTACATAACAGCAACATCGAAGAGCACTGGATATTTTTGAATCAGTATACAGCTTATAGATAGGATGGAATAACTTCCTGGATGACTGTAAAATGTCAATAAGAGTAAATAGACGGTGGGTAAAACAATGAAAAGGTGGTCATTATCTTGGAACACAGAATTTTCATATGGAATGATGAATAAGAGGCAAAGCTTAAATACCCATGTGATAATATTCATATAATTTTTTCCTTCTTTAGCAATAGTAAATCCGGGAGGGATGTTTTATGAGCCAACTCACCTGGTATGGTTTGGCAAAGATTATGTAAACCTCAGTTAGAAATTCGTTTCTTTTACAGTATATTCAGAGGAAAGAATTATTTGTAATTATAAACTCTAGCTAAACTGTTGAGCCTGTCGCTTAACGCTAGGAAAATGAGAATTTTCTTGGAATTGGGGGAGACGGATGCAGAGTAGAAACTCAGTGGTAGATTTTGGAACAACTGAGCGTGTGAATCTGGAAAAAAAAGCTGTAAAAGTCAAGGAAAACTTGTTTCGAAAAACTAGTAGATTAACTTTTCTTAACTGCGAATTGCTGTGTGGTCTTGCTGATTAGCAAGGCCAGCAGTTGTGTCCATTGAAGTGGGAAAAATATTTCACAATAGAAAGCTGCAGGAGAATAAAACTCACAGTATTGGCTGCCAGGCCTATAGCTTCACCCCCTACCTATAGACATAATATATACTTTATAGAGTGCATGTTTTTATTTTAACCAGTAACTATACCTTGTTTGCTTGTTCATTTGATTATGCTCCACTTATGCATTATTGGGTATGGGCCTTAATTAGCCCAATTACTTCCTGTACTGCAGCCTATAAAAGGCTGTATTTTGGCCTATAACCGTTGTAATGTACTGCATCCATTTAATGTTCATTGTGTTTTCTGTGGTAGACTAAATGCTTCAAGGTCTATAGCACTGATCTATACATCTGAGCAGGGCTTTTCATAGTTGTTGAGTACAGTTGTGCTTCTTTACAGTGGACTTCTTGCCACACCAGCCCAGTAATGCCTTTGGAACAAGGTAAATGGTGGCTTAAGGCCCTAACAGTTACAGATTCGACTGCGTGATGAAATGGAAAGTTTGGTTGCTTGCAATGTGTTTTAGCGAGTTGACTAGTGAACCAAAAGCTTATTAGATATTGAGCTGCTAGGCATTCACTGAGACCTTTGTTTTCTACTAATCGAACTTACAAAAAAAAAACACTCTCATGCATTGGGAACTTTTTTGGCTTCTTTAAAACATACTCACATAAAACCTACATGTGGATGTGTAAAGAAGGTTTCCATCAAATTCAAGGTTAGTTTAGTTTTTAATCAGTAATTCACTCTATCAATTCGCACCCGTGCAATTAGTTTATGTTGCTTCACCAAACCTTAATATCAGTTGTTTTGCTGATGCTAGTTAAGGTTATGATAATAATGATTTTTTGCAGTCGGAAATGTAGTAATTAACCTTTATGGTGATTCATTGTTTAGATGTCTGGGTTGAAAGTTATTTATTAATCAATTCTATTGTGACTAGAACAAACTCGATGGTGAGATTGGTCATTCAAAACTTGCAACTTTGTTTTGTTTAGCTTTCCTATAAACATTAAAGTTTCTAAATCAGCAATGCCCTTTCCAATAACATCAACATCTGAATATTATTGGGTGTGGCATTAATTAAAACTCTATATTGAATTACTCCTAGAATGGACCACAATGACGAGAAAAAATGGAAAACTCAATGTAGAGTGTCTGAGTGACCTACTGGCATTCAGAGAATACAATTGCAGTGCTGCTACAAAATCTATAGATGCCATTTCATCCAAAACCTACTTCAAGCAACACTTTAGTAAGCATCTAATTTGATTCGTAGAAATAGTATATTTTAACAGGAACTATTTCTATAATGAATACCAAGCATGAATGTTGTTGTGGGAATGCACACACAATAATGTAGATGACTTAATGTAAACATTGATGCAGCTATCCTGACCTGAATACAATTACTGTAGCTTCGATCACTTAGTGAGTGGTTATTAGGTTACAGTTCTAGAGCAGCTATGTGATTTCTAGTTCATCATTAATTGCTTTAATCTAATTTAAAATGTGTTTTGCGAGGCATTGTTATTTTGGACACGTTATAAAAACTTTTTTTCTTTTGTATGAAAAAAATAATGTAAACGAAAAAATGGTTAGTGGCTGTTGAAGAAACACGCGACTGCAGGATCTTGTGACACTAGTCAATGTTTGCTTGTTACTCAGTTTATCAAATGGTCTGAATAGCATTAAACCTAGTAATCATTAGGTATAACTTTAAAGAGTTATAGTGCAGAGCTCTAAGGAAACTTCTTTAAAATTTGTAAGTTTTTTTTGAGTTTGCATTTTTCTTCTACGTTTAGTAGGTGTCTAAATATTGATTCTAGCCGGCTTTTTCCATGTCACATATTTTGTCTAGGACTTGTCTTCCCTCAAGTTGAAAATTAGGTAAACTTTCAAGAACATTTAGAAAAAAAGTAAGTCATAGCTGCAGTAGAGTATAAGTCTAATGTCAACGAATGGAGATGGATAAGAAGTTCTTCTAAGCTGAAAAAGTCAACTTTGCAAAAATTGATAGAGGATGATAAAGGGGCAAAACATATTACAGATAATGCCTCAACGTTTTTCACGCCAATGGAGCTACTCATTAATGGAGACAACTATGACTAATGGGGAAACGCCGTTTCACATGAGCACTTAAGGACATACTACAGTCGACGCAAAAAATCATGAGTTTGGCTCTAATAAAACTTAATACTACCCCAAAGGGTCTGGTGTTGATGGCAACTAATGCTTTCCCCACAAATTTGCTTGGAACTAAGATACATTTAATGCTACATATTGTTTTTATAACATCAGAGTGGTCTTCTCATAAAAAAAAACTATGCGAATTAATTCATTTACGTTTCATAGGCTACATTTATTGCCACAGACAAAAGTACTGGAAGTCATGCTACTGATGATATTACGCCTCCAGAATTGCGTGGTGCCATATGATAGTTGAGAAAATAACTACAGTAACACTGAGAATTTTTCTACACTTGACCCTACACCCCTAAAGTGCTTAAACTCGGACAGCAGTTGCAACGAGTCCAAGAGAAAAACTTCGCGTTGTATAACAGTTAGTTCTACATTCACATAGATGCTTTCAGCTGTGCACGCAGCTGAAACTTTAGCTTGTTTATGTAATGGAATCATACTTTTATTAAGGAAAACAACAACACCCATTAGTAAAACTTCATGTCATGAAAGAGCTCGGAGTTTTCCTACGGTTGATGATACTACAGCCTGTGGAGTGCTTTGAGCCATGAGATGTTGAAGGTATTCTAATGGAGTTGCACACGCAGCTCTCTTATCTCCAGCCGGTGCTAAATGCATATATTTACTCTGCTCAAGACTACTGAAGGCTACGCTTGGATACTCACAGAGTACAGCTCAGGAAGGACTTTCCCGCCTTTAGTGTCTCTTTCATATATCTTTATTTTAGTATGATTAATTATTTAGTATACCAGCTTGTTATTGCTTTTTTACCTCGCTGTGGGTAAATCATTTAGCCTATCATATGCATGTACTACTTATTGATTTGTTACCTCTTATAAATATGGGTGCATTCAGCCCAGAGGGTTAGTTAAGAGGTAGCTTTGGGACAAGACGCTCAGATAGCAGAGGACTTAGGCGCGACTAGCAAACGGACTTTATGCCGAGTTTTTATTCCATCCTTGCTCATAATTACTAACTGTTTCTCTACTGTACTTGTGCCAAGTATACATTTCTGTGCGTACAATTAGACATTGTTTGTTTCTTCAGTGGTAATAAAGTATTGTTACCCTAAACCTTGTGATATTTGTGTGGCCGGTTGCCTAAACACAGTTGTCCCTGCTTGTTAGCAGCATCCGGTTCTATCTAAGAGCAGGATAGACCATCTTAGCCTTGTCATTCTGCTGCCACGCTACCACGTAAAGTAGAGACAAGCCAAACAACCATAGCACTCTTGCAATTACCTGTGACCGTTAACCCTAGACACAGGGAAAACCGTTACATTGGTGGCAGTGGTGGGATTGAGTGTGTCCTCACCCTGGTATCGCAAGAGAGAGCAAACGGCCAAACACACCTAATACTCCTTCCCCTTTTGCCCTGAGTATTGGTGTTCCCTCCTAATCAACAAATCCGGTAGACCACCCCCCTACCATTCCACGGATCTTGTTTTCCCCTTTCCACTGACATCCTCCTACAGCTTAGAGTGAATACAGCCCTATCACTATACAGGAGAAGGAGTTTTGCGTATGGCTGTGCACAGAACCAGGAGTGCAGGGCGATTGCCAGCCAGCACCCCAGAAGCAGCTGCTTTGGATAGACTAGCGGATACACTGAGAGGAGTACTCCAACCCCGTGTACCTGCACCAGTTTTCAAACCTCCCAAGTTTAATGGCCATGGAGACGTGAAATGTTTCATTGGTCAGTTCCTGGAAGTTGCTGAAGCAAACAGTTCGGATGAAAATGCCTCACTGCTACATGTGAGAGAAGTGCTCAGAGAAGATGCCCTGGAGTGTGGTAAGCCTAACACCCTTAGAGCTGTGTTCACCGCACTCTGTGCTAGTTTTTGTCTGACACCCAGTGAGACCCTACAAAACATTGCCCAACTGAAGAAAGCTCTAAAGACTTCTTTGCAGGAACATGCTAACGAAGTTGATAGGTTAGTGCATGTCGCGTATGAAGACTTGCCAGATGGACATGTTGAACGTCTAGTGTTAGAGACGTTTGCCACTACCCTGAGCCACCCATATCTACAACGACACTTGTTAGCAGTGAATCCCAGAAGCCTAGAAGGAGCTGTTTGTGCTGAAGGCAAATTCCTCCAGATAAGAGCCTTCACAGACAGCAAGCCATATAGAGTATGGATAGTGAAAGAGGATGATGAAGAAAGGTATGACGAGGAATACCATCAACCTTCCATGACCCATTACCATCATTCACAGACAGCAACCGCAGTTAGACCGGCTCGTAGAGAACTGGATTACTCTTACACAGTTGCAAGCAGTAACCACCACTCTGCTCCTCAGCCGGCACCAGTGTACGAGGATACCATGACACGTTTGCTACAAACAGTACAAGAAGTGGCCACGGAGATGCAACAGCTGAGACAGTGGCAACAAACAGTGCATACACTTACTCCTATGGTGCAGCCTGTTCCTCAACCTCCTGTGAAGGCTTCTCATACGGTGTACCACCCGTCTCCTGCGACACCTACTACCACTGTCAGTGAGTGGCCACGTCTGACAAAAGCTCGTTCCTCATCCACACAGTGTTGGAGCTGTGGACAGCCTGGACACTACAGCAGATATTGTCCGTGCAGAGAGCCAGCTGTCGCCACTCACAGAGAGCTTCCAGCAACGGGAAAAGAGCATGGTCCACAGTAGCTACCACATCAGCTACCTGCGATAAGGCAAAAAAGTGGAAGAAAGAAGAGAAGAGGACAGAAAGACAAGACCCTGTGCCGTTACCCCCGCTCAGAAAAGGAGGCCCTGCACAGAGAAGAGAAGCTGGCTGAAACAGGCCATGCCAATATGCCTACCTCCCCTGCTGGCTCCTTTAGAAACCAAACAAAAAATAAGCCACCACCTCTTGGTGGGCAACCGCTTCCTGCAGGTGACGGCCAAGTCACCCTACAGAGAAAGAGAGGGAAGCTTGTTCAGAACGAACCAGTCATACCGTCTCTGCTAGACTTACCGCCGATACAACTTACCGGCCCTCTGAAACTCCAGCCTACCCTAACTCAGCAAGCAGCAGCTGGACCGGTTAGACAACCGATGGAGAGTGCCACACACTCACCAGTCAGAGTGTTGCCCCCCTCCTTCCCGTACTGAAGTACAGCCCACACATGGAGCGCACCAGAAAGTAGAGAAGCCTCACAGGACGAGTTACTTCTTTGCCGGTAGGTTAGAGAACCAGCCAGTCAGGCTCCTCGTTGACACCGGTTGCACAACAACCCTCTTATCGAAACATGTGTTCAACTTCCTGCCTCAGGAAGTAAAGAAAAAGAAGAAAGCGAGTGAGTCACACGGGATCATGGCGGATGGTACACAAATTCCCTTCTATGGAACAGTGAAGGCAGCCCTACAGTTGAAAGAGATGAAGGCAGTGTCAACGTTTGTAGTTAGTCATTTAAATGAGGATGCTAGCTATATTGGGGATGCCCTTCATCACTGACCATGAGTGCCATTTGAAGTTTGGTGAGCATGCCATCGTGATTTCGGGGCGTGACATGGATTGTACATACAAGGAAGGCAGCAGACTTGTGAATAACAATAGGATCTCCCACATTGAATGGCTACGCATCAATGGAGATGCACCCACTTTTACTAGGTCAGCGCACAGAGTTACCTTCCCACTGGCCAGTCAAACCACCATCAGCTGTCTTCAAGTAGAAGTTACACATTGTGCCACCTCCAGAATGTCAGCATTCCTACATCTGACCTTTTCAACCTCTCACAATGTATGATCGAGGTGCTCAGATGGTTGCAAGAAAAGGGAAAGAAAATCAAGTTCATGCAAGACAAATCACCTGTAGTGACTAAGCAGAGTACTGAGACTGCAGTGACCAAGTTAGGAGTGGCCAAAGAGTGCAAGAGAGAGTCTAAGTTGGAGCGGCCAGGAGAGTCACTACCTACCCACTTCTCCGCCACTCACAGCACGTTAGAGAAAGATTGGCCAAATAGTTTAGCCAAGAATGATCGAAGTGTGTGGTAGTTGTCCAACAACAAGTGGAGATGAGTCCAGTGCCCAGTCACAGTGAAAGCCAGCCAACTATCATACTAGCGCAGAAATCAGTTGGAAGTGTTGACCTGCCCACGCATTACAATCAGTCAGCTACAACAACAACAGAAGGAGCTGATCTACAGACCGCAAGAAATAAATTGTGTAAATGAAGAAAAATTCACATGATTCAGTTTCCACTGAAACACTCACCAACTGGCCACCAGTAAAAGGCATAGCATCTCTCACAACCACTGGACAAGCTTCAACCCTTTTGAGAGAAATTCATCAAGTGAACAAAGTCGATTAGTTTGACAAAAGTTCAACCCAGAGATGATTGAGATACAGAAAATTGCCAAAACTATTGGTACCCAAAAGGAAGCATATTAAACCTGGATGGGATGTAGCCAACCCCGGTGCCGGGCACCGTTCAAGAGAAAACATTCTAGAGAATATAATAGAAAACAGACAAGTTCATATCCACTCCAAGTCCAGAGTAACCAGCGCTGGAATACTGCACCTGTCAACCCGCCCATTGTGAGGCATCTGCCCCGCCTGTTTGTCAACTACGAATGAATCAGGGACAATGCCTGTTGAGCGCAGGAACCGCCATTGCTACGCAACTTTCTAAAGTTACAGGATGTGTTCTCAGTGCTGCTGACTTTATTCCAAATTATTGTCAACCAACCATGGATATTTCTCAGGATACTTCACCTGTCAAGGATGTTGTTCTTCAGTTAGAGGAAGAAGAAGGATTTCTGATGGAAATCGACGACACTGCAGAGCATCTGCCAGAGAAGAACTCCCCGTCAATACAACGTAAATGCTCAGCAAAGAGTAGGTTGTTGCTTCCCCCTGCTGATCACCAACTGGAGAGCTGGGTTCAACAACCCAGTTCTACCAAGGACCCTCTAGTGCTGAGGCATTCTTCCCCTTCTGGTCAGACAGATATGGAGTTTCCACCACTGCCAGTTTTTGCTACCGTGTCCCTCTTTGTGGTACACCTACTTCACAGCAGGCCTTTTCTGTACCCTCCCCGGTATGGGACCCCCTTCCCACTACCACCTCCGCTAATACGGAGCCTAGTCACAGTATGGTAACTGTTACTGTGAAAGCAGATGAATCTACACGCATGCCCCACGCCGTTACACGGGAACGAATGCAATCGTCAGGTAAGATTGTACCAAGTAAACGGAGAGGATCTTCCCTGCTGTTTGGTCCCTCGGAGCAGGATGCCTGTTTTACTGCCGTAGCCTCCGGCACTCCCCCTGCCAAGCCAGACCGTTCTCAAATGAGAATCAGGAAAGTAAACCTGAAGTCGGCTGAGCAATCTCCCCTGTTGGATCTCATACCTACCAGGGGTAAGGTTGAGACGATTTCCGTGCCTGCTTCCACATCATCCGTTGCCTCCTCTGCAGCGGAAGGTAGCTCTTCCCCCCCCCCTCCCCCCCCCCGCTACTCTCCCCCGTTGTGCATCTAGTAGATATTGGTATGCCACCACTCCCTACCCCCACTGTATCCGAGAAATTTACGGCTGATCATACATCTGGTAAGAAGCCACCCATTGCCTGTCAGCTACTGCATTGGATAGCCCATTCCACTGAGAAAGCCATATAAAAACAACTGATGAAGGTTAGGCGCAGCACCTGCCAGGTATGTCACCAACAAGCCAAAACACGCGCCAACTTTCTGTCCACATCCACCAACACTTTGTTACATATTTCTTTAAGTGCCGGTATTCCTCCATCTCTCGAGACAGTGCGTATGAACACTAATAGAAACGGGGCTCAGGACCAAAGATACTGACCATTACCGGCACATGGGCTATATTTATGCAGTTGATGGAGAAAGTTTTCCGGCCTTCCGTAGGTACCAGCACTGGTCATCTTCTGAGGAGTTTGGACCCTGCAGGCCTACTCAGACGGTACTATTATTTCTTCCGTTTCCTCTACTCCTGTGGAGACAAAACCCTCACTTCCCTCTCCTACTCAATCAGAGTTTCCTCCAGCGCGGTCTGGCATTACACCGTTGATGTCATTTCCCTTTACCGGCTACCGGATTCATAAGAAGAAGGTACAAAGAAAGCCCCGTACCACAGTTAACCCCAGCTCTGAGGACATGGTGGTGTCTACTTCTCCCCCCTGTCTCTACACCCCCACGTGTGGTCAGATATGTCACTGTGACAGTCGTCCCCACGCCCCCTGTTGAAACCTACTCCAGAGGTTAGTCTTCCAACACGGCTTCTACAAAACCGAGCTCGTTAGGCATTATCTATAGGTGAGGAAATCAAGGATTTGGAGGACGAGTTAGAAGAATTTGAGAACACAAGTGTTTGCTGGAACTCTTACGAGACAGGAATTGAGCAGCTGAGACCCATAGCCGACTCGTTGAAAATAGAGATCTCCCACCTGAAGCAAATTCAGCAGACCTTGGAAGGCCGCCTGTTTTAAGAAAACAAGGTATGCATCTCTTCTTCCCGGACTCCACAATGGTGCGCCAGTTGACCCCTTATTTAATCCCCCACTGACGGTTGGCAGGTTTTTACTATATTTATCCTCTGCACATGGACTTGTGCTAAGGGCCACACTCCGTATGTTTCTCTTGGGCTAGGAGTCTGTAGTCGACAGTCTATGTGACCTCCTCTGTATAAATTCATATTTATATACTCTTATATTTATCCCCGGCCTCCTATTTATATGGCCACCCTGTGCCTGTTTAACTATCAGTACGGAAGTACTTGATTGTTGAAGCGGCCTGTGTAATGGAATTGCACAGCACAGCTCTCTCATCTCCAGCCGGTGCTATATACATATATTTACTCTACTCAAGACTACTGAAGGCTATGCTTGGATACTCACAGAGTACAGCTGCACTACCGCTAGCCTAAGCGAAGCTCAGGAAGGACTTTCCTGCCTTTAGTGTCTCTTTCATATTTATATTCATACTTTCATATATACTGTCATATACTTTCATATTTCTTTATTTTATTATGAATAATTATTTAGTATGCCAGCTTGTTATTGCTTTTTTACCTCACTGTGGGTAAATTATTTAGCCTATCATATGCATGTACTACTTATTGATTTGTTACCTCTTATAAATACAGGTGCATTCAGCCCAGAGGGTTAGTTGAGAGGTAGCTTTGGGACAAGACGCTCAGATAGCAGAGGACTTAGGCGTGACTAGCAAATGGACTTTATGTTGAGTTTTCAATCCATCCTTGCTGATAATTACAAACCGTTTTTATTCTGTACTTGTGCCAAGCAAACAGTTCTGTGCATACAATTAGACATTGTTTGTTTCTTCAGTGGTAATAAAGTATTGTTACCCTAAACCTTGTTATATCTGTGTGGCCGGTTGCCTAAACACAGTTGTCCCTGCTTTTTAGCAGCATCCGGTTCTATCTAAGCGCAGGATAGGCCATCTTAGCCTTGTCATTCTGCCGCCACGTTACTACATAGAGACAAGCCAAACAACCATATCACTCTTGCAAGTATCTGTGACCGTTAACCCTAGATATGGGGATAACCATTTCAGTATGCCAGCCAAAATACATGTGTTACATTACAGTTGGAAGGTTGCCACAGTTACTAGCAAAACCAAGTATATATTGGGGGATACAATGGATGCCGAGTCTGTAAATTCTAGACGTGCAACTAAATGGACAACAGGGGTAGTGTCTGTGGTAGCTAACAAGATGGTAAAAATTGGGTTACAAACAGGAGCTTTAATAACGTGAGGTCGGGTGATGGTATTAAGTGGGACAGTATTAATCAGATGTTAGGTGACAGTGCCTTAGGGCGCGATGTTTGCTTTTATGACACCAATTGTTTTATAGTGGTTTTGAGACAAAAACGGTCAATGTGACTCACAGCTCTAAACCTATAAGAGATAAGTGGTCAACACAGTGATATGGGAACAGTTATGTAAGTTTTTTGATCCGAAAAGTTGAAAAACAATGAGAGTTGTTGCAGCTAAGAGTTGTGATTTATAGCTTAATGAATAATAAGCTTGAAGTTTTTCTGCTATCAATTCCATTATAGACCCATTTTTCTTGTAGGTAGGTTGCATTTTAGAAACTGTGTGATTGCTGTTGTGAGAGTGCATGAGTTGTTTAGGTAACGGGACTACTGAAACCACAGTAATGTTTGAATAAGTAATTATGGTTAAGTAAAAATGGTGAAACGGTTAGTTTCACATGTTTATTTACAGGTAGGTTTGTACCACCAAACTCTGCGGAAATAAGAAAGGAAACGATGAAAGTTAGAGTTTTTATTACTCTAGAAAGGAATCTTCCAATTGTTGCGGGAGCATTCTGTAAAGGTTTGATATTTGGTTTGGAATGCAGCATAACATGTTCAACTGAGTCAGAAGGTATTGGGAAAGTCAAAGTTTAAGAGGCAATAGGAAAAATCAACATTTTATGCTTCTTATCTAACACAGCTGCAGCTTTCGCTGCATGTTTTTTTCTTGTTACAGGCATACGGAATGCTACATATGAATGTAGTAGTGGGCTAATAACAAGAGGAGAACGGTATGAGATTACACCATATGCTATATATAAGAAGCTGAATTCCATCTCTAATGGAACAACCAAAGTCTTTACTGGATTCAATGGTCAGAAATTATATCCTAGCAATGTTATTATCGTTTTTGTGTATGTATTTATTGGCAATCTGCTTGCTGAAATAACCTTGGCTTCATTCCATAACCTTAGGCTGGTAAACAGTTAAACTGTTTAATATTTCTGGATAAATTTTCAACTTTCTTTAGTGAATTAAGTGCTCTGACGTGCTAGAGTGAGTGTAAAGTGGTGATAGCTAATAATAAAGCTCGGTGAATATGTTGAATTTTCAATATTTAATTCTAGATTAACCATATTTAAGATATACTTTTCAGCCTCGAACTAAATGGTTGTTATACAACAGTGTTTTCTCACAGCTCATCAATTTTGAGAGATGAATTGATATTTCCAAGTATTCCAATACTAACTGCAATCCTAAATAACATCGGTTGATCAAACTCACTGTATACAAAGTAATATACAGCAAGTTTTAAAACATGACATTGGTTTCTAACCATTATTTGATGAAGTTTATCATCTTTAAATGTTGTTACCTTCAGGATGAAACGCTTTATCAAGTAAAATGGCCATTTATGGCGCTCATTATATTGCTGGATGTGGTGTCACAAGTGAAGTTGATGTGAGCAGTGTTCTGCATAGAACCGATAAATAATATTTGAAGTCAATTTTCTTGAACAGTCTTGCCAGTATTATCAACGCAACATAGCACTATTAGTAGTGATATAGGAGCAGATCTCTGTCATGGAGTCTAATAATAATGTTCTCCTGGTTCCAGGTGTACTTGAAGTAGGCACCAGTTACCATGAGAACCTGTGAGGTACCTTCTTTGTGCACCAAGTGTTTAGAATGTATGGTAATTAGTGGTGAGGTATGTTGATTATTTATTGGGTTCTCCTGGTCCCTGCTGGTACCTTTTTGTATGCACCAGGTGTTTTGACTGTTTTGGTATGTGATTTTGTATGATGATTTAAATTGGGGGGAGGGTTTGAGCATTGTATAAAAATAAAGCATTGTATGATTATATAACTTTATAATATAAGAAAATATGAGAGATATGCATGGAATACTTCTATCATAAGTCCGAAGGTATATACAGAAGAAAATAGTTCTTTATCTATTTGCATATATTTATACACATGAGGAAAATCTTTGTACCAAGAATTTTTAGTTCAGTTCAATTGACACAACTTTTGAAAAAATTATTTACCCCAAGCGTTTTTTTTAACCAGTTAATGTTTTCTGTTTGTACCACTCTTATAATGGTTTCAAAATTTTCTTTGGTCATAATATGAAAGTTTTCTACAGCATTGTCTTGCTGAGACATACTTTGTTAATACTGAATTGGTGGAATTTCTCTGTACAGAGCTCCCATGTTTAACATGTGTTGTGTGATGTAAAATACTATGGCTTGGTATGTTACTCGATATATCACTTTCTTCTGCAAAATCACATTGTCTCTTACATATTTTTGATAGAGTTCAGGAATGAAGTCTTTTTCCTATAGCTTTTTTGATAACATACTGAGCTAAAATAAAAATATGTTTTTTAGTAAAGTAAGTATTGAAGTAAAATACAAAAAGTTTTTTTCAACCAGTGCTGAATAATATTTTTATTATTTCTTACCTTTTCACCTAGGATCTTGCTGATAGCTGTGTAATGATTACTGTAGTGGATGATGTTTCTTCAGAAGCTATTGCTTTGGAAGCTGTTGCTGGAGAGAATGATTTCTGTGTAGAAAAAGTGGTTCTTAAAAACTCAAAGTTACACCTATTAGCCCTACAGCCAATGAGAATAATTGTGTGAAAATTGTGTGAAAACCGCTTTAGAATGATTTCATTTTCGCGAAATCTTTATATTATATAGAAATTTTTTCGCGCAAATAGTAAAAAAGATTTCTGCGCGCAAAGATCTGTGCATGTGTTTTTTCAGACAGAAAAATTTTTTTTCTCAGACAGGTAATGTTGTTTGATTCGCGAAAAAAATTCTTTTTGCGCAGAATCCTCTTTATATTACATAAAGTTTCCACACACGGAAAAAAGTTTTTTTTCGCGTAAAAACCTGAATATAATAAAACAGATTTTCCGTGAAGAATGTTGTTTTTTTGCCCAAAGAATGCTGTGTATTTTTCTGCTCAAAGAATGCAGTTTTTTATGCAAGGAAGTTTTGTTTTTTTTGCAAAAAAAGTTTGCTTTTTCAGACAAATATCTAGCTTTTTCAGACAGAAAATGTTGTCTTACTCGATTGAAAAAAAGCCTTTTTGTAGGAAAACTGTATTTATTCTAAACGTTTTTTGCACAAAGATTGCTGTTTTTTTTGCGCGAAGAATGTCCATTTTTTCAGACACAAACACTTTGTTTTTCCGGAGAGAAAAACTTTGTATTACATGCGCAAAAAATTTTTTCTTTCGCTTGAGAACTGTATATATTACTAAGAGTTTTTCGCTCGAAGAACGTTGTTTTCTCGCGCGAATTTGTTTTTTCAGATAAAAATTCTTGTGTCTTTTACCCTCTCCATACTATATAAAGTTTTTCACAGGGAAAATGTTTTTTACATGCAGAAATCTGTATATATTTCAAAACATATCGTAAAAATTTTTCCAGACGAAGATTTCCGCGAGCTTTTCTAAGTAAAGAACTTTTTTGTTTGCACTGAAAACTTACATTTTTCATGTGAAAAGTTGTTGATGGGTTTTCGCGTTAAGAATGCGGTTTTTCACGAGTTATCAATGTTCTGATTAAGCTATGTGAACCTTGAACTAACATAGTATTACTAGTTTTGCTCAACTAGTTAGCTGGCAAATGTATAATACCAGCAAAATGCTATTCTTAAGATAACCACACTATAGTTACTTTAGCGATGTCTATCTATGCTTATAGACAAAAGCCATATACAACTGTATGAAAGATGAGTTACTACAGACAACCAGAGCTGATGATCACCAAAATACATGATCATTTGCAGTTTTTGTTGAATTTTAGCAATTTATTGTAATAAAATAATTTATTCATGTTTACATTAGCTTTCGTTGTTAAACGTAGTTTGAATTATCAACTTTAAAGTATAGAAACTGAATTAATCGGATATTAAAACTGAAAAATCAACTTGAAACGTTTTAAAAAATTGAAAAACTTTTAAAATTTATGCTCTCACGATTCGAACAATTCTTCAACTTTTTGACAATTTTCAAAATCATGAAAATAATGGTATGAGAGAACACTCAATACGAAAACTTATCCTACAGTGCTATCCTAGTTTCTATTCTGCCTCAGACAAACGGGTAAAAGAAAAACATAAAGTTCACATACAAGGAACCGAGCTGCTAAATAAGTTAGTAAAGTAAATAAAAAGAATAAAAACTACAAACTGCTTTAGTATTTCTTTTGTTTACCTTGAAACCTATGAAGCTGTTGTGTAATGTTCAAAGTTAATGTTTATCTCATCTCTTGCATGTGCAAATAAGAGTCTCTCTATCTTTCTTTCCCAGCACACATTTATTTACTTAGATCTAAAAGACATATTAACTAATGAGGCTAGCATACATCAGTGTATGATTTAGCTTAGAAATTATTTTTCTAATCAATACTAAAACGAATAAAAACTTACCATCATTGCTAGTGATAAGAAATCCTTTGAGTTACTGATTAGGTTCTGCAGCTCTTGTATTAGAAATTCTTCTTTTTTCAGCACGATCGAAGTAGTTGAGAAAATCAGGAGAAGAGTAATATATGAGCAGATCTCCCTACCAAGTGTTTTTTTGTGGATTTGATTTTCGGGTGATGCAATGGGTTAGGGGTGTTGAATTGATTCGCCGAGTTAATATTGTATTTCATTTGAGGGGCATTTGAGTGGCATTTGAGTGGGCATTTAAGTGGTATTTGAGTTTTGATTGTTTTTTCACTTAATTTGAACTTATATGGAATTTAAGTTTTTGATAATTTTTTTACTCAATTTGAACTCATATGGCAGCTAGATTTTGAATGTATGGCATTTAACTAACTCATAGGGCATCTAGATTTTGAATGTATGGCATTCAGGTTTTGATCATTTTTTGTAATTCCGACTAATATGATATCTT
>CALYOO010000049.1:0-40145 GCA_945261195.1 Cryptosula pallasiana | reverse complement strand
AATTAATAAAAAATACTATTTAACACCTGTTGAAAAACCTTTAATTATTTTAGTTATCTAATTATCGCTTGTATTTTAGAACAATACAACAACAAACCCAATCTACTTAAAGGACTTCCTTACAGAAATGTATCATAACTATGTGATAAATAATGATGTTGTTGAAGAAAAAGCTGTAGAACATTTGACCTTCCAAGTTATAATATTCTGTATAACTCAACACATGATGAGTATGGGGATGTGTTGTAAGAAACATGATGTATCTACAGAACTTTTTGATGACATTATAAAAAACGGTTTCGAAACCGTTTTCTCAATGGTGGAAGTCGTCAATATTAATGATTTTTTAAGAGAAATTGAAAAAAGTGTTTGGAATCAAATAATTTTCAAAAAATTATACAACATGAAGTTGAACAAAAAAACTTTTTATAAATTCAGAAAACATATTTATAATTATGTCCAAATAGATGAAGGTGTATCCTCTTCTGTAGGTATTTTAGAACTAATGTTAGAAGCGTTTCATACATATTTATGAAAATATTTTAGTTGTTTTTTTTATTATTTCACAATATTTTGTTCAACGTGTTATATTTCATTTCTTACCAATTGAGATGTTAAAAGCAGTATGATATTAAGTAAATACATATATATATATATATTTGAATGCATCTTTTGTTGTCTGTCTCCACCTCCCAATAGTTTAATAAGCACATTCTCAATCTATCTTAACTCTATGGTCTTAACTGCTTTTGTCATAAATACATATATATATATAAAAGATACTGTAGCTTTTGTCATAAATTCATATATATATATATATATATATATATATATATATATATATATATATATATATATATATATATATATATATATATATATATATATATATATATATATATATATATATATATATATATATATATATATATATAAGATAGTCTAACTAATAAATACACTCTTAGCCACTCATGCAAATATTACCCTTTTATTTTTAGAATGTTATGGATGATCTTTCTGAAGAGCTCCTTTGCACAGATCCATATCCAACACGAAATAAAATGAAAAGCGGCAAAACAACCCCTAAGAGAAAGAAAACTGCTCCAAAAAAGCGAGTAGTAAGGAAACGGAAAAAATAGTGAGAAAACAAACTACTTCTGTTTATAAGAAAACAATGGAGAGTGGAGCTATAGCTCATTTAACAGTTGAATATCTCGACGAAAGGAGAGCTAGGGAATTAGAAAAGTCTAAAGGTTCTCAAGTGATTGACTCACCAAAAGTTCCGGTTTGCAAAACATTTGAAGATCTTCCTATCCCAAGCATTATGTGAGTGACTGGTGTGATACATCCATCAAGTAAGGAGAAGTGTAGATATTCTCAAGTTCGCTACCATGATCCTTCAGATATAAATGAACTCGAACCCAAAATACTTTTCTGTCCAGTTGAAATAGCTAAAAACTTCAACTGTGATAATTACCCCCCTCCGTTTAACGTTGTATATTTGGGTAGAAAGGGAAAACCGAAAAATAAAAGTGTTTCTTGGTATGATGTCAAATGTGTTACCAGACATCCTCTAAGCAATAAGGAAGCTGAAGAGGAATCACTATATTTGAGTACATTGACTAAAGGTTAGCTCAAACGCTTCTTGAACATCAAGACCCTCAATAGTTTCCAACCCGGTGCTATTTTCCCTTACCGAGATGTTGTTGATAGATTCGCTCCTCATCGATTTAATGGAGGACAGTCGAATGTAATTTGTATCCGTTATGCCATTGAACAATGTGGAGAAACGCTGATGAAGACGCTTGCCATACCAGACAAATATGCTTCAGAAGCTAACCAACATGCTCAAGGTGTGATGATCTACAGAGGAAAAAAAACCCACGGAAAATTTAAGACGGAATACGATCTTTCATTTTGCTCTTCATACAGACTCGGTCAAATTTATTGGAGGCAATATTGTGATCAAGCAAAACACAACAAAGCGATATTAGAAATTGATGATGATGATGATGATGATCTTGAAGATTTTCTACGCGGAGATTTTGATGATTTTGAGACAGGATATGTTGCTGAAAAAAAGGATGAGATGCATGATAAAACTCGGTGAGAGTTTTTCTTTTCTTTTAATAAATTCTAATCATTGTAAATAATACTTCAACTCAATTTAGATGTAGTTGGAGTTATTTTTACCCCAAATAATTTTTTGTTTTAGCAATGGATAGTCTCTAATTCAAAAAAACAAGTTGAACAATGTAACTTGGTGAGCTATTTCCATTTTTTATATAATGTAAACTATCCAATGTAACTAAAGCTATAATTCAAATTCATGTGATTATTTTAAATTTTTGTTTAATCATTCTATACTAATACATAACTTTTTTATTTTAGTTCATTATGAATTCAAAAGCACATAGAACAGAAGTCTCCCTTCTTAAGATATGACATCAGTACATCAAAGACATCATTGTAAAGGAAAAGACTATGTATTAATTGTTATTACTTAGTATTATATGGAGAGATTTTCCCTACTTATTATACAATAAATGTGTATAATCATTTATTGATTCATTTTAATCAATGCATTTATTCAATGTAGATATATCTCCTCTCTCCTCTCTCTCCTTTTTTTCCTCTCTCTCAATATGTCTTATGAGTTCGATGTACAAACAATTATCAAAAACTTAAATGCCATACATTCAAAATCTATATGCCATATAAGTTCAAATTAAGCAAAAAAAAATAATCAAAACTCAAATGCCACTTAAATGCCACTCAAATGCCACTCAAATGCCCCTCAAATGAAATACAATATTAACTCGGCGATCAATTCAACACCCTAACCCATTGATCACCCCGAAATCAAATCCACAAAAAAACACTTGGTAGGGAGATCTGCTCATATATTACTACTCATGACGATCTACAGAAGCAGTCAGTTCAGAGACTTGAACAAAGGCTTGAAGAGCTGTGAGTACGGTGACGTCGTACAAAACCGTATTACCTGCAACTTGTTTAAGTCCTTTGAACAGAATAACTCCGCATCTCTCCGCTATCACTGCTGAAGCTATTTGAGGAGGAATTTAAGTATCTCCAACCAGCAGATCTTTATCTACCATGCCTGTGTATTGAGCTTTGAGAGACTCACCAGTCTTGTTCCAACGACTGTCGCATTTTTTTTAGCATCTCCGGGTTTTCAAAACTTATGACACTATCTGGTGAAAAATCATACAGGTGAGCTACGCCAAAATAAGCATTGATTTGCCACATACTCTTGCAGAGCAATATATTGAATGCATTCTTTGACTTTAAACAACATTCATATCCATCAGCAGTGCGGAAAATTGTTTTTCCAATTTTTCCCTCACCCATGTAAATCGAAAATGCTGGACGTGTTTGCTTAGCTTTATTAACAAGCATTCCTACCTCGCTTGAAATAGCACTCTTTACTCGAACTGTCTTTTTATCCTTCCGATAGTTGTAGATGATGGTGCAATCTGCTTCATCATGAAGTTGAGTAGTTTAAATCTCCATAACCATTGGTGTTGGTAAATCCACAATTTCTACTGTTTTTTCAATTCTTTTTTGACAAAACTGGAGATGCAGTAATTAACAGAGAAGCGTAATTAACAGAGAAGTGCTTTCGAAAGTGCGGATGGGCAAGTTGTTGAATCTGGCATCTTGGAAGGGAACGTTAGTGTGTCGATTAAGTCTATCAACGTCAACATCCACCTTAAGTCTTCTTTTGCAGTTCAAGTCATCATCATCTTCTTTTGTCAAATTAAAAACACATTGTTTTATCGCTTGAGAATGTAGAAGTCTGTTTGAAGACATATCGCTGATGTGAGATGAGGGTGGAGAAAAAACTTGCTGGGATTCTGGTTCTTCATCCATCGATTGACTTTTATCGTCTTGACTATCCATTCTGAAAAGATAAAATGAAAATGTGAGTTATTGATTATTATTTCTTTATAATTAATTTAAAGATAGACACCTAATAGCACAGCAAATTGAGTGTCTCAGCTAGCAAAAATTGATTATTTATTATTTCTTACCTTAATATAGAAAATCCTCTTAGTAGTTTGTAGCAGATGGTGTAGTCGATGCTGTTCCTTCAGTCACTGTTGTTGAAGTGGGTGCTTTCTGTGTAAAAATGATGGCTCTTAAATAGCTAAAGTTGCACTGATTGACATGAGCTGAAACCAATGGAAAGTCTCGCTCGAGAAGTCTTCTGTATGATAGAAGAAACTCGTTGAGTTTGTTCATTCGTGCAAAAAAAAACTTATATAACCTAAATAAATTCGCGCAAAAAACAACATTTTTGTCACAAATAAAATTACATCGACTGTCTGGAAAAGCTAAATTTTTTGGTTGAAAAAGGCATTTTTTCGTGTTAAATTTTTCTTTTTAGCATAAACCATTTATGATCAATACAGCCTTTTATGCAGAAAAAATGTTTGTTCCGTGCAAGGATCTTATTATGATATAGAGAGGTTGTCGTGCAACAGAAAAAAACATCTTTGGTCCGAAAAAAAGCACAATTTGTTCTCGAAAAAACAACATTGTTGGTGCGGGCAAACAACATTCTTTGAGCAAAACCCTGTATGATGTATACAATTTTTCCATAGAAAAAACTTTTATTCTCAAGAACAAATGTCTATATAGTATAAAAAAGGCTTTGAGTGAAAAAAAACACTTTTTTCGCAAAAAAATCTTCATAATGTATACAGATTTTTTACATGGTAAAAAATTTCATTCGTGCAAAAAATTGCGTAAAGGTTGTAGAGAAAGTTTCCGGCGAATAAAACTGCATTTTTCGTTTGGAAAAACAAATGCGAAAATTATCATTTTTCTCGCGAGGAAACAACATTTTTTCTCCCTAAACCTTTTATAGTATATACAGATTTTTCCCATCGATATAATTTTTATTCGCGCAAATAAACGCTTATATGCTATAAAGAAGGTTTGATGAAAAAAAAAACAATGTTCTTTGCGCGAAAACCCTTCATGACATATACAGATTTTTCAAATGGCAAAAACTGTTATTCACGCAAACAAATGTGAATGTATTATAAAAAAAGGTTTCGTGCAAATAAAACTGCATTCTTCTTTTGGAAAAAACAATTGCCAAACTGATAATTTTTCTCGCTAGAAAACAACATTGTTTTCGCAATAACCCTTTATGATTAATACAGCTTTTTCCTATTGAAGTAACTTTTATTTTCGCGAAAAATGTTTATATGCTATAAAGAAGGTTTTGCACGATAAAAACCACATTTTTTGCGCAAAGACCCGTTATGATATATACAGATTTTCTACATGGAAAATGCTTTTATTCACGCAAACAAATGTGTACATATTATGAATAGGCTTTTGCACAAAAATCAAATAGGGCAATCAGTGCAACTTTTACTATTTCAATAGACTTGATTTTCCAAAGAAATCACCGACTTCAGCAACAACATCTGAAGAATCATCATTTACTACAGCATCTACTACTATTACTAAAAGGATTCTCAGAAAATAGTAGGAGGACTTCTAGCAGTCGAGTAAAATTTAAGAAATGATTTTTATTTACCATTACTTGGTAATAGTCAACTGGATCCGTTGTAAAGTGTCAGATAGTTAAGAGCTAAGTTTTAATTATTCATTTTTAGTTGTGCTTCAATCGCTTAATTTTTTAAAAACTGAACAGATTGTTTTACTTGTTTATGCTACTACAAAAAATGTTCTTCAACTTCAGATTACTATGGATGAAACTTCTGAAGCTCTCATTTGCATAAATCCAAATCCAACAGAAAGTAAAGACAAAAAAACCAAAACAACTCTTAAGAGAAGTATCTTGTTGCAAAAAAGAAAATGGTGAGAAAACAAGCTCCCTCTAAACAGAGTTCACCTACAAAACCTGTTCGTGAAGAGTAAGCTGATAAGGGAACACTTTTCAATACGGATAAAACTCTAAATATGGGTAAGTCTATCAAAAGATGGAAAGCGAGTGAATTGCAAAAGATTGGAACTTACCAAATGCTAACAAAACTTCCTGTTCCACCCGTTATGCAGGTTGTGTCAGTCAGTCGCGAAAATCTAGACTCTGATTACAACGAACTCGTCTACTTTGGTTATCTGGATGCGAAAGAGTTTCAGAAAGTACTTTGTCCATGTAGAATAGTTGAAAACTTCAATCTTGACAATTATTCATTAATTTGTAACGTTGCATACTTAGGCGAGATGGAAAACCCAAAAAATAAACATACCGCTTGCTACGATGTGGAGCGTGTCAGCACAAAATGCTTAACCTTATATGAAGTCACCGCTGAAGCCTGACAATTGAGAATGATGACTAAGGATGAGCTCAAACGCAACTTGAACATCAAATCTTTCAGTAATTTCAAACAGCGCGCAATTTTTCCTAACTTTAATGTTGTTGAAAGATTTGTTCCTCATCGATTAAAGGGAAAAGAATCTGTCGTCAGCTGCATCTGTTATATCTTGCAAAGAAATGGAGAGAGAGAGGCGAGAGAGCTATTCTCTTACCGAACAGATACGTCGAAGAAGCGAAAAAATGTGTCCCGGGTGTGATGATTTACAAACAGAAAAAAAGGAGTGTAAATGCTTATGCATATCACGATGTCATACTTCTCTTTTCATTCAGTTGTACTGATTGGGAATAAAATAACGATCAAGCAAAATACAATGAGGAGATATCAAAATGGGATGTTGAAGCTGATCTTGAAGATTTGCTACATGAGGAATTTGATGATTTTGAAGCAGGACTCAGCACTGATGATAACTGGCGAACTATTTCTACCATTCATTGTAGAGTTATCTAAACTATTGCAAATAGTATACTCTATGTAGAATTGGACAAAAAAATCTTGGTACAAAATCCAATCTCACGTTTATGAATACATGAAAAACGATAAAGAGCTATCTTCTGCACATACATTCGAACTTATAATAGAAGTATCTATAATGTTTCCTATACAATAAAATTATACAAGACTCAAACCCCCAATCTAAATCATCGTACAAAATCACATACCAAAACATTCTTATCACTTGGTGCACACAAAAAGGTCATAGCAGGGACTAGGAGAACCCGATAAATAATCAACATACTACACCAATAACTACCACACATTCCAAACACCTGGTGCACACAAAAAAGTATCTCACAGGTTTTCATGGTAACTGGTGCCTACTTCAAGTACACCTGGAACCAGGAGAACTTTTTCATTAGACTCCATGACAGAGATCTGCTCCTATATTACTACTTTTATTCGACACTATAATAAAGTTGTATAACCTCTTTTCATACCTAGCACACCAGAAAACGAGGTTCGAAAACCTTAAATATCTATGGAGCACAGTATTCTAGGAAAAATAATTTAAATGTCAGCAATTACCCAACTGGTAATTGAACTTCGTTCTCCTGAATTTTTCTCGAACCCCTTTCTGTCGTATTAAGGTCTGTATAGTTTAGCTCAAACCTGACACAACATGTAACTGTATTTGGATAGTTTGTCATTTTTAATTGATTTTTCTACACCTCACTTGGCGTGTTAGTTTGTATAATCCATGAAAAATTATTGTTTATGAAGATGAGCAAAACCTTTTTGAAGCAAAGCTGCAATAGGCTGGGTAATTGCGACCGCAATACATAAATACTGTGCTTGGAGGTAAATATCGAATGGCTTTGGTTGCTGTCATGCTATCATCAATTTCTTCTAGCTGTTAGAAATTAGTTGTTTGTTTGAAGTAGTATATATTGAGCAAGTCAATCAAAGTTTGTAATTTTTTTTGATGTTCATCTCAAAAGTATGCCCCCCAACTCACACCCCACACATATTATATGAACAATTCAACTCACATTTAATTAAAATATTGGTGAGCTAGCAGAAACTAAATGAGAAACTTGGGAATGTAAAGAATGTGATTACAAATGTAAAAGTTTAGTGAGTTTAATAATTCTTTACTAAAAACTTGTTGAAAATATGAATACTTGGTAATGTAAGCCTTTGGAATATAATAAACATATTATTTGAGTTCTTTTAGCAGAGTTTTGTGATTCAAATCGTAATTAAATGTCGCGAAATGTGGAAAAAATTGTGAAAACTATTTTTTGTTTGTTCAGTGAAAAAGTGAATGAGTTTTGTTTTGAAATAATTTTTTTGTGTGGCGCCTCCGCCATTTATGTTTGCTGGGTTAATATGGTGTATGGGTTGGCAGTTAGAACTTGACTTGAGTTTGCTTTCCTGATTTTTTGTTAGTATTTTTGAGTTCTTACATGTTTACGATTTTTAACTAATTATACAAATTGTTTGAATATCCGTTTGACCATAAGGTTATTATTAATTGGTGGCTAGCATTTTAATGTTGGTTGATAAGTTGTTTTAATTTACATAAAACATTTCGATTGATTGAATATCACTTTATTACAGTAAGTGTAAGAGCTTGACAAGAGCTGAAAACTTTCGTTACCAGAATACATATATATAATGCTAAGTTAGCAATAGTATCGATTGTAGAAACCTAAACCAATTTGTACAATATATAGCATATTAGCAAATTATTAATTAGTGTAGAAACCATGCTACAAGTTATTCTTTTTTTATTTTTGATTTCTGCATCTGTTGAAGATCTCATGGTTTACGTCTTCTCCTTTTTTACCCGAGTTTTGTTTACAAGGATATTCAAGAGAGTTTGGTGCTGCTGTTGTGAAATTTGAGCATGGATTCTTCCAATCTCTGATGAGATTTCACTCTTAAAGCACAGGTAGTTTTTGACTAGTTTTCCGTCAAAAACGATTCATTTGTTGTGCCGACTTTTGATGATGGCATGAACACTGCTGCGATTTTCGTAAGAGCGTCAAGTTTTGTTCAGACAGAGGTCTACGAATTTTTTCCATTGCCCTGCTATTACCTTTTCACATTTTTCTGAGTAGAATTAGAAGGAAAAGAATTTTGTTAACCGCTAATAAGAAACATTGTAAATTATTGGCTTGAGACAACTCTTTTTCGCAACTAAGCTACCTAAGTGCAACTAATAATAAATATTTAGAACCCAGTTGTCGCTCTGACGAAGAAAAAGTCTTTGGCATTGTCAACGTTTTCTCCCGTGAAAATATGCATGAAATTTTTTCTTTGCCTGAAAAATAAACTATATCATACAGAGACTTCCTGGTGACTAAAAAAATTCTTTCTGTGAAAATCCACGTCTGTTATATACAGATTTTTTGTATGACCGAAAAAACTTCCTTCGCGCAAAAATTACACTTCATTTTATTGGGATTTGGGCAACTAAACTATATAGAAGTTTCTGCCCGGCTAAAAATTTTCTTCGATCGAAACTACACTTTATTATATAGGCAATTTCACGCCACTAAAAAACATTTCTTCAACCAAAAATTACACTGTATTATATAGGGATTTTTGTGCGACTAAAAAATTTTTCATAAACTCATAAATCAATTCCCCTTGTTGACATTGATGGCAAGTTTGATGTGGTCCACAGGAGCAAGTTGGCGGCATCAATGAAGGGTACCCTATGAAAAGGATTGTTGAAAATTGGAAGTTTTGTTGTTTAGAATGACTTAGCAACTCCCACAGTTCTGGAGTTTCTCAGAATTGCCTATGCAGCTGGTGAATGGTGGTGCACACTCGAACACAAAAAATGTGAAATGACAAGAGGACTGAGTGAAGTCGATGATCAAGAAAAAGAACAGGCAACTTTCAAAGGTCTTCAATGAACTGTATTGCATACGGTAGTATACATTGGAGTCAGGAACAAGGGCAACCGAAATTTCAAATCACCAATGATTGACAGCCAAATCTGAAAATGAAACAATGGCGACTTGTGGCCAAAACCCTCCGAAAAAAAAACAGGGAAGAAACAAGTGTCTATTTTGAAACCATCACTTTTGAAGACCTCCCCGACAACTTGATTTTTTCATTTGATAAACTCTCTGCTTGGAAATTGTTATAGATAAAATCACACCCTCACGAAATTCTCACAAGTTTACCTACAAAAGCGTTTGTGATGAAGAATGTTTGATGAATGGGAAAATAGTTGTCCCTTCCGAGAACCTTCCCGTGATGACACATTTTAAATGTGTTATACTTCACTACAAACACTTGGGAGCGATAAAATACAACTTCTCAATCCAATCAGATGGAGAAGCCTTGTTATTGTTGAATGACTCCGCTATAAGAGAAAGGAAGCTTGGGAATTCTCTATATTTGATTAAATCTCTCAAGGTTACACCTTCAATTTTTTTAATAGAACGTAACCAGCTCTGCCAAAATGAATTACTATCATTAGGTTATCGTTGTCAGTTCTATTGTCATCGTCAATTGCTAGATGGAGTGATATCTTGGTTTTGTTTTTCCAAATTATTTGTGTTTTATGTGTTTATTTATAACTTACTGAGTTGATTGAGTCCTTATCACATGACTTTACCGGATGTTTGAAGTTACAAATTGACATACTGATGGCGGCTTCTATAACATCCGTGAGATAATACCTAGCAATGGTATTTTATAGAATACAATTGGAGTAACAAATTTTCACTCAAAAACCAGCTAGGTGTTCTGACAAATCAGTTAACTTTTTACTATAAGAAGGATTTTTACGATTAATCACTGTTTTAGACTCTTACATGTATGTAAAGTTTTCTAATTAATTTGCATTGTTAACCTAATATAATAAAAAAATTATTTTTCTGTAAAATTGACACATGACCCTGATAAAGATTTTCTGATCTAAAACTTTGTTTAAGTAACATAAGTTTGGGCAAAAAGTATTAAAACGGTTGTTCACAGGCACTAACATTGATGTTCTTATAGTATGTAAGCTACACAAAAAGATTGTCATAATTGTAGCATCAAGATTATATTGACAATATATCGAACTTCAATCAAATCATTTCCTCTCTCTCTCAGTCCACTCCACTCAACCCCACCTCACGCCACCCCACCCACTGCACCCCTCTCTCACTCCACTCCACTTACTCTCTTATCCACACAGAACAAACAGAAGATGATATTTTTCATTAATTTAACAAACAAGTCTAGCAGTTATCTATTTTGAACATCTGCTTAATGACTGCAGTTTTTAAAATGTTCGTGAGTCTCGATAGTTAGTCCTAAAAAAAAGCTCGTAAATAAATGCTCCTGCAAAAAGAAGGATCACATGAAAATTGGGCTCACCATCAAAAAAATGTTCTAAAATGTTCAACTAAAGCAAATAAAAACTTAGCAATTGTGTTTCCTTCAGTAACTTGGAACAAGAGGCTTACGTAAAAAGAAAGTTGCTTGTATATGAAAAAAATATTGGGTTTTTTTGCGAAAAAATGACTCACTTTTTATGATTATTCTTGAAACTGTTTGCAATTGTTTGTCAACATCACAAAAAATCTTAGTTACCAGTAAACAATTAGAAATTGTTTCTATCAATATATAAAGCACAGTTGGGATAAACAATATGGTCGATACCTAAAAGACTTTCTATCTACTACAACACTATGACAATGCTGCTTTAAAAGACTTGTTTAAAGCTAAGTATTAATGCTTATTACGTAAAAATTAGCCCATTATTATCAGTAAAGTCAGATCAATAAGCTTACTAATAACACTCTGTTTGTTGAAACAAAGTAGATACACACCATAGAGTCAAAACCTTATCCCTACAATCAACACAGTACATGATTTAGGTTTATGATTTTTTTTCTCAAGACTGAAAATTCTTATAATCCAGTTACAATAACTCTTTATAACTAGTAAAAATAATTAATTTAGCATGAATTTTGCGAAGTAAGTTACATTTTTACTTATTATTAAACTGAAGCTCAAACCAATATTCAACAAAATTGATCAACAGGGATAAAACTCATAATTCAAAACAATATACAAAGCGGAAATAGCCGTATGACATCATACAACAAAACTAAAATCAAACAACAACTACCAACACATACACAACATTTACTCAACAAACATAAATGTCTGAGCCGCTGTAGGAAAAACTACTACAAAATTAAACTCTCTCACATTTTCACCAAGTTACCAAAAAGTCATCTTCAGAACATTTTCACGCTTCAACAGATTTAATTATTACCTTTTCAACAACTAATTCAAAACTAAATCAAATAATACTCGTATAATACTCCAATGATTCAAATTTCCAAATATTCACACTTTCAATTATTTTTTTTTTTACTGTAGGACCATGATATCAGATCTTATGTTTAAATTCCTCAAGTTTTCACATTTCAAACCACAATCCTCGCATTCCAAGTTCCACATTCATTTATACAGATCTACTCCTATGGTACTAAAACATGGGTTGAACTGCTCATATAATGTTCTAACAGGGTGTAATTTGGAGGGCAAGCTTTTGACATGAAAATTTGCCATGGATTCTAGGGGTCCACTACTTATCCATTAATTTTGCCACCATAAAAACTCCTGTTCCTTGGTACGAATAAACAGTCAGCCTCTCAGGGCCCCATAACTAACAGTCAGCTTCTCCTCAGAGGTAACCCTGTGCCGGGATGGCACTTGCAACTAGTTGAAAATGAGTACCCTCAACTTTAACAATCGTTGCGAGCCCATGGCTCTGATATAGACCCAAATCTTTTGAGTAGTGTAAGACTTTTATTCTCATTTAAAACCAGTAGTGACAACGCACAACAGTGACATGTATTGCACATAGATGAGAAAAAGAAAGCTCTGCTTTTTATAAGCAGAGTCACAGGAAGTGACTAGAAGTACTTGGCCCAGTTTGCCAAGAACGTCAATCACACACAAGAATAACATTATTGTACAGGTACTATAATGAATAAAAATACCAGCCAATGATATGACAACAAATAGAATAAAAGGAACTGGTGTTCAGAAGCATTGTGAGGAGTCTCCTAGAGGTAAAAGTCTTCTGCAGCCTCGGTTACAGATATCGCAACATCTACAAATGATAATTGTCTGATTATGAGTCCTAGAGGTCCAGGGCTAATTTTTGTCTCCCAGGCTATGGCAACCATTTTGTTGTCTGCCCGGGATAGCTACCATAGCCGGTATAGTAATGATGCATGGCCTCCATAGTTAAATGATGAATATATAGCTTATATATTAGATAATATATTGACAGATATTCTAAGTGCACTCAATGCAGGTCTTGTTAATTGCTTTAAGTAAACAACCCTGATGCATACAAGGCTATCAAGTGGGCCTTATTGAGTAGTGGTGCCGCATGGTGACTGGTGAAATCTATCATACACCAACAAAAAATCACAAATACGGATTGAGTCGCTAAATATATCCGACTGCTTGACAATAATGCTTATTGTTGTAGAGCGTAGGATTTAACTTACAAAAATTATTGTTATTGCCATTCATTGGCAACCATAATAATGGTTAGAAATTATGTATGCATACGAGTTACATACTTATACAAGCACACATTGTAGGTGCATGTAACACATTGCTGATTAGTAACTGATATGATTGGTTGATCCTCGCTACGGGACAATAACAAACGATGTAATTTTGAATGCAATAATAAAGTTTGACAAAACTTTTTTAAAAGCTTTAATCAAACGTAAATCAGTTTTCAGAAGCAATGAAAATCACAGCTACCTAAGGGACAGAGCAACACAAACTGTTGCCATAAAAATAAAGTTTTAAAAATGTCATCTGTATCATCAGATGGGAGTGACAGTCTCATATGAAAATAGGCATAAGTTTGTTTTTTATGGAGTTTATTTCCAGTTCCTAAATTAAGTTTGATGATTTAAGTGATTGTTTATTAAAAATTTGATGCAATCGGCGTCTTCTATTGAACCAGTTTATTTTGTTGCTGCCAATTTGTGATTGAAATTATTGTTCATACATTTCCCTGAGCTTTTTATTGTAAACAATCCATAATTACTTATTTTATCAACAGAAGTGTTTTATTATTTTTAAAGTTTCAGAATTAAACTCAATAAATATTTTGTCAGACATAATCATTATTGGTCGTCAGTACGTCAAAAAAAATCTGAAGGGCTGCACAAAACTTTGGCTGAATACGACAGTAAAAAATTCACATAGTAACAATGTTAATACTCCATCAATAAACAAAATTGTACAAAAAAAGTCTAACACAGAAATGACCAAATCTCAGATGAGGAAATAACTTACAACAATAAAAAATAGTTTCGCATAACATGGCATTGCAGTCACACATCGACCATCCACGTCCAACTGATGCAAACAAAAGTAAATATTGTGATGGAATTGGGTGAGGGATTGTGTGCGGCCATATGCGCCAGGAGTTTCCCTAATAAAGCAGATGTTAGCTTGGATGCCTAGCAACCCGAAAAGCGTGCGTTCCTACAGATTGTGGAGACGTGGTAGCCAGGATCAAGTAAAGAACTTGGCTCAGATTTAAAGATGTAGTAAAAAGGAATTTGAAGGGGAGAGATGAAAGACCAGATACTTGGCAGGCTGCAGCTCGAGATCGACCAGTCTGAAAAACTGTGATTCAGAGACCATAACCTAGAACAGTCTTCGCCGGCACGACGGACTGCTAATGATGATGATGGAAGTACTTTATGTGCATATAATATATAAGAGCGCATTAAGTTAAAGTCATCAATCCAATGCAATATAAGACATTAACCAATCGTGCTATGCAGTGATGTTAAATAGATGAGGTGTTAGCACTGTAAGAGGCAGATTAGTTTTCTCTATTGTCCAGTAGTAGGCTCTGGGCAATCCTAGGGCTATGCCTAGTATACGGTTGCGTTATATTCTGCCTGAGGTGGGTCACTCTCGGCATGAGGACTGGTAAATATTATTTGCTATTTTCAAGTTCTTTGGTCATGGCAGCCATCTTTTGCCGGCTCAGTATACACAGTAGTGGACAACACCTGCACAGCAGGGATTAATACCAGGCATGCAGGCCATGCTCAACCATGTAACAAGTTGTACTACCAGAACAGCGCAGCACCATATCTTAGGCTGAGGTAGCACTTTGGTGCATACATTATTGGTAGTTCCTGTATGAGTCTTTACATATACCATATGCTAAAATCTACCAAAAGCATGTATACCACCATCCCAACACAAGTCCAACGTTGCATTTATAAGTGGAAGAGGCTTAATTGCCATTGCAAAATGATTTCAGATGATTCTCTCCAAATAATTTTTTTGACTTGAGATGAAATCAAATGATACAGTTTTTAGTATTTGTTATCATTGCTCTCGATAGAAAAAAATACAGCTAAATGTTACGCATTCAATTTGAAGTGCAAAATTTTATTTTTTCTCAAAATATTTACTGCTGCTGCCTATAACAAATATTTCTCGTGCAAATAGCTGGAAATTGTGACTGCTGAATTTTGACCAAAAGAAAAGTAAATTTTTTTTTAATGGATTTGCATAAGCTGTACACTAACTGGTAGTAAGTAGCCATTGCTCAGCATTGGGAAAGGGAATTTTGATTAGGCTAGTAGCTAGAAGTGCTAGACCACATAAGTGAGTGTCTATGTTAAAGAACAGTAGCCAATGAGAAGTTTAGAATTTGTCGCAGACACGTTATTAAAAATGACACATGGATAAGATGATTTACAAGAGGTGAACTGTTCAAATTTTTTTCTTGGTCATTTTTGTCAGTGCTTGCGTAGCCAACTTTACTGTTGTATTTCGTTCCTTTCAGTATCATAATCCTACCTATCATTATAGCTGTTTATTGCATTGTTTTTCAGATTGTGTTAGGTGCAAGTGTGAAGCAGTTGGTTGGAGTTTATGATTTTTATATGTTTTTGTGCACTCTATTGCATATATGAAAATACATTTTTTTGACATTGTAGCTCATCTTGTTAGTCTGGCTGGTTTTCATACTAATAAAAAACGTTGCAATCTAATTATGATTTCACACAATCATTAACTTATAGTGAGTTTAGTAGAAAGCAGTGAGCTCCCTGCTTTCAGTAAAACTCTTTAGTGGTATTTGGTAAAAATTTTGCGTAAAGCCTTTACAGTATTTAATAAAAGGGTCAAATATATACAATAATTGACAGGAAAAAAAACTCATAGCTATGTATTAAATAAAAAACGAAATTAGTGCATAAAAATATTTTTGGTAGATAATCTCAGCAATATTGTTTTGTTGAAGCTCCATTGAAACCCTGGGGACTTGAAGTAAGCTTTTCATCACTGTTAGAAGGATACGTATTTCACTATAGCTGGTATGCATCAACAGCTGATGTAAAAGAGCACTTTATAATTGAAACCATCAAGGATTCACAAAGACTACGGAATCTCACTTTTCATTATTTTAACAATTCTTACCACAAAGATGTGTCATTTGAAAAGCTGAATGCAACAACCACTCATGGTCAAGACATTTATGGTAAAAATGTAACGGTTTTAGTCTGGGCTGTCTCCGGCAACATAAATGGTGAAAAAGAGGCTTTCAATTTCATGGCTGGTGAGCAGAACATATACATCTTCAAATAATTCTTTTGCTGCACAAATTGCTTTTTACTTTGTCCATAGTTGTGACTCTGGTGAAGCAAAAAACTTTGCATAGATTTACATCATCCAGGGATTCTGCTTTGTATGTAACTGAGAATGGTGTAGCTCATGGAAAGATTGATGTACAAGTGTTTCCTTGAATGAAAGTTCTAGTAGCCAATTGTTCAACATTCAGCTGTTCATTATCCAACGAGCTAGAGAGTTGAACTCGACAGTTAATTTTAATCTTCAGGACGGATCTACTAGAATCAGATTCATTATGGCTCGCTCAGTCATCTGCTACACCAGTATACTCAAGTCAAGAGCTATGCTATGCTTTTATAAACTTCCAAAAATGGAGAAGTTCTTCAAATCTTATTTTTGAAGATTTCGTAAAGTCTAACAATTACATAAACAGTAGAACACCACTTTTTATTTGTGAGTAATTTATTTTGCAGTCAAACCGATACCACCCAAATCTATGAAGTTACAAGGTGACTTACACAAAATAATAGCAGTTATTTCTCTAACACAAAAACCTCCTATCCTTGCTGGTGCTTTCTGCAGAGGCATAGACTTTGGGTTAGAATGCAACATAACATGTCCTACTGAGTCACCAGGTAGGCAAAAAGTCTTGGATCCAGTTATAATGGGAATAAAGAAATGATTTATATTTTATTCAACACAGAATCAACTAGAGCTATTTCTTGTTACAGACATACAAAACCCTACATATGACTGTCGAAGTGGATTACTGCCAAAAGGAGAAAGGTATGAGATCACACCGTACGCTATTTACAAACGATTAAATGAAATTTCCAATGGCAGAAAACAAATATTCACAAAGTTTAATGGTAAGTGTTATTGTTTATCATTGTTAGCATTCTGTATAAATATTTTTCAGCTAATTTCATAACTTCGGTATGTAAGATAAAGTAAATCAACACCATGAGTAGTATGTGAAATGGGTGTTCTGGCTCAGTTTTTTCGCCCTCAGATATTTGCCCTGAGTTGTCTTCTCTTAGCAGTATTAAATTTCTAAAAGTTGTATTTTCCAAAAAGTTGCATATTTTCCAAAGCGTAAACTGTGGAAAAAATGGATAGTATTAATGACGTAACGCATTGGGGTTTGGTCTATACGGCTGTCAAATGACACGCGACTACAGGACAATGTGCTGGTCACGCTTGCTTGTTGTAAAACACCGCTCCTTTATTATATACAACAAATTCTTTAACTATCAATCGGGGTCAAAAACTAGGACATTGAGATTGACAGATTGTTAAAGATTTGTATAATAAAAAATGTCTACTACTAAATCGCTTCGTGAGGAATATGAGGAGAGGGCTCTGAAGCTAAATATAGATAACTATAAAGAAATGAGCAATGATGAATTAGAAGATGAGATTCTTAGTGAAATATTTGATAGGGATCCATATGAGGTAAAGTCTGACATAGCTGTTCTCATGTATGAAGACAAGGAAGACAAGGAAGACGAGGTTGAGGACGATGAAATGACTTATGAAGAAAGCTTACAAATCGAAATACAGAGAATTATTTGTGAGGAAAACTATGATATTTGGGAATGTCTTAAAGCATCAAATAAATTTACATGAAGAGACTCACTTTTAAATTGGTTCAGACTTTGAATAATTTAAAAATTGGTATTTTGTTAGCCTTCGGGCTAACAAAATAACCAATAAATATGGATGTGGCCAACGGAGTTTACAAATTACCTTGTAAACTGAGGCCGGGGGTAGACCGGCTAATTGCAGAGTTCAACACCAAATATTTCAACAGCTTTGGCCATGTAATGTTTGAAAACGTCGCTGAAGGTATACCAAACATATACGGCGTGTTGTTCGATACTGGAATTACCTGGGGTAGAGTCATAGGAGCTTTGGCGTTGGCAGACCACCTGTGCTCATACAAACCTCATGAACGCAACGAAATAATAACCGTAGCGACAAACTCTTTAAGAGAAATAGCCGGAGATTGGATACGAGATCGAGGCTGGCATGACATGGCTGAATTTTATAAGCGTCCGTCTTGGTGGGATTACATTATAAACATTTTTCTAAACTAATAAGCACAATACTGTTTCTATAGCCAAATGATGACTGCTGAAGCGTATACTAAGCTAGTAAGCAGAGCGCTCACACCGTGAGCGCCTATTAATCAAATATGACAGGCGAAGCATAGAGTGTAGTAAGCTAGTAACAGTAAGCCAAGCGCTCACACCGTGAGCGCCTATTAATCAAATATGACAGGCGAAGCATAGAGTGTATTAAGCTAGTAAGCCAAGCGCTCACACCAATTGATACTTAAAGAATTTGTTGTATATAATAAATAATGCCACACACAATCAATGGAATCACTTTTGGAGCAGCTCAACCCGCAGCTGTGCAAAAACTAAGCGAATTGCCACAGCTAGTACCACACATGTACAAAACCTCGGATCCAAAGCCTACTAGATATGGAAGCTTTGTAGCTACTGTTGTTAATGAGAATACCAATGAAGAATGTAAGGTTTACCTTCCCAAGTACGTGTTTGAATATGCAGTACAGGGCAAACAGTTTATTTACTGCGGACTCGTAAAAAAGACTGATGGTAGTGGACATTCCTACCACGATGTTCAATGGGCCTAACTGACATTATATTTTATAACCAATTTGTTGGTTATAAAATCCATCATCCAAACAAAATCAGTTAACCAAATAAATAATCTGTCGACCAAATAAATAATCCGTCGACCGAATAAATAATCCGTCGACCGAATAAAAAATCCGTCGACCGAATAAAAAATCCGTCAACCTATTTTAAAAACCGTCAACCAATAAATGGAGAAATTAAAGGAAATATACTATTCTCCAGCTGGTTACCAGAGGGGTACAATGGCTGCTGGAAAATTAAAAAAGAAAGTTCCTGAGCTTACCAAACAAGAAATTCAACATTGGCTCGATCGTCAACCAGTTTACCAGATTTATAAACCAAAACCTGAGCGCATAAAATTTCCTCACTACACTCAAGACCAGCCCAACCACACGCACCAGATCGATCTTTTAAGCCTGCCGGTCGATAGCAAATACAAGTATGCGTTGACTGTGGTAGACATTGCTTCTAGGTATAAAGAGGCCGAGCCATTAAAAAGTAAAACTGCTGTTGACAACATATATACGAGAGGTCACCACTTGACTATCCCAAAGAGATAATGAGTGACAAGGGTCGTGAATTTATGGGTGTGTTTACAGAGTTGATGAAGAAGCATGATGTAAAAATTGTAAGATCTCTAAATAAGAAAAAGGTAGCCTTTGTCGAACGTTTTAATAAAACGTTGGCGGAGCGTTTGTTTGCGCATCAGTACGATAAAGAGATTAAAGATAAAAAGACCAACCGCGAATGGGTGAGCAGATTGTCTGGCGTTGTGACCGCGATAAATGGCCAAGAAACAAAAATGATTGGTATGAAGCCCGCGGAGGCAATAAAACTCGAAAGCGTCAAACAGCCAGAGTACAATGATGTATCTGAGCCTTACCCTATAGATACTTTGGTACGCTATCTGTACAAGCCTGGAGAAGAGCATAATGACACCCAATACAGAGCGACTGATGCGATTTGGTCGGTAGATGTGTATGACATTGACGAGATCCATTCATGGGAGAATCAACTTTCTCTGTACACACTTCAGGGTATTGAAGAGAGAAAGTTTACGAAGGAGCAGCTTCAGGTAGTACCACTGGATACGGAAGGTTTAAAACTACAATAAATGGAAAAAGATCCTCCAACCCCACCCGATGGTGGTGTGCAAAGATATAAGAGGGTAAAAGACATGAGAACTGATATTTCATCGTTAATTGTCAAGAGAGAATTGAATATTGTAGAAAATATGGCAAGGCTGTGAGCAATTTAGAAAACCTGTCGACGGTATTTTCATCGCTAGCTGTGATACAATCGACAACTGGAGTAGTGACTACTTTTACAGTCGTATGTATGCCAATAGGTACCGTGTTGACTGTTTTAGGGGCGGTGTCTGGATTGATATCCCTAAATCTTACCCCAATTACCAAGCAATACAACAAGAAAAAGTTGAAACACGAAGAGAAACACACGATATTGCGCGTTGGTATGAGTGAGATAGACCGAAAACTATCTCGCCATTTAGCCGATAATTTTATTGATGAGGACGAGTTTGATGAAATTGTAGATGAATACAATAAAATCAGACAGAAACTGGTGGACTATGACAAGATGTAATTTTATACATGTAGATGTATAAAATTATGTAAAGATGGTGGCCGGCAAGACTTTGGCGTCTTTCAATTTTTGCACGGCGTAGTTTGCAACACCAATCTCCCCGGCTAGCATACCAACGCTAGCTGGTTTCATATCTAGAGGTCTATCCTTGAAACCCATCGCCTTTAGTCCCATTCTAGTGGCGATTACTCCCACTGCCATCAGAGCGCTGTTGTACAGCGCGTTACCGATATCTTTTATATTAGCGCTTGCCATTTATTATACTAAAATTTTCTATTTTTTTTGTTGGAATTTGCCTGTGGTAATTGTGGAAGCTGCGGCTGTGGTTGCGCTTGTGACTGCGGTGCGGGTACAGATATTCTTGTGATCTTAGGATCCTCCCTTTTTATAACCAGGTACACGATACCGAGAACAAAGCTCCCTCCGAGCACGTACTTCCAAATACCTGATTTTTTTTTTTCTACATCCTTTTTTACCAACTGTTTAGGCATCTCTGGTGTTTGAGTTAGTTCATCGCTGAAATTTTCTTCGAGACCCTTACTGAGTGGTTTCGCTTCCACCTCCTGAGTTGTTGCAACTTTCGTCCTCTTCGGGTTCTTGGTTATCTTTGGATCTGACATTTATTGTACCATAATCTATGCTGGTCACAGTAGTAGCCAATATCGACAACGGAGCTAGGTAACCGCCCCAATCATAATATATGGAGGGGAAATAATTTTTAATAGCGGCTTTCACAAAAACGTCGTTACCTATTGTTTGTTCAAACTCTTCCTCGTTGGTAAGTGGTGCAAACCTAGCAATCGCCTTTACCCACCCCTTGGCAAAAAACTTGCAAACTTGATCACCCACACCATCCACTATCCCCTGCTTGTGTTTTAGGTATATTTTTTTGACTTGGTCGTCTGACATTTTACTAATGTCTTCCTCCGTATTTACTCGGGCCTTGACCAACCTCTCGCGATACGTACTGACATTACCATCGGACTGTTTCGGGATTGCAATAATCGACTCCATTTTATTATACCTCAAAAACCTCCGCCCTGTCAAGTAACACTTGAGGATTATTATGCAGCATAGAAAGAAGAAGACTGATCCGGTAAAGTAGAATATTTGTTCAATCATTTTTTTAATATCAAAAATTTTCCCTTGTCGGTGTTGACAAACAGCATAAATGTATTTACCAACCCTTTTTTTATCTCGTAGTGATGCTCGGAAGGTATAATGTCGTTTTCGCTAGTGAGAGTCTCGAAAGATTTTTTGCACGTATTTTTAGTAATCAGTACCCAGTGTACATTTTCTCTAAAATCTTTGGGAGCCGATACGTATCTCTGCGTTATGAACCAGGTTGTGAGGTTCGAGTGTCGACCACTAAAAGCAATCTTGCTCAGCGACGTTCGATGCTTGTTTAGATCTTTTTCGGCGCTGCAGTCGTCAATAATGATTAGCGAATTTTTACCGGACAGTTTACCTCCTTTGGAGTGTATTTTAATGAGATGATTGAGCGTGTTCACCAAGTCTCCGTTGGAGTATACATGACATGTTTTTAAAAAAGGGTGTTTGATGTCGTCGTAAGTCTTATTGTCGTGAAATGTCGGGCAGATTATAAACACGTGATCAAAGCGTCCCGAGTAATACCTGTCTATAATGTTTAGCGTGTGATATGTCTTGCCCGAGTTTGTATGCCCACATATTAGGGCGTTGTGGGGGTGTTTTGGTAGTAAATCGTCCATTTTATTGTTCTATAGTTACAAGTTCGTTGTTTAAAAATGATACGGCTTTGTCACTGACCAAAAACACAAAAGCCTTGCAAGCGTCAGAAGCTCCCTTGCTAATTTTGAGCTTGATGTAATCTTTAATCTCTCTGCCCACGCCGCCAGACCTTTCATTGGCGATCGTTCTCAGGTCAATATTCAGACAGTACTTGTCTGTATAAAAAGTCTCTTGATTCATGTTCGACTCTCCCATCGACTGAAATCCCCACTCATCGACTCTCCCATCGATCTGAAAGTATTTTTTGGCATCCGTGTAAGAGTACACCGGCAGGTAGTCAGATGTAAACAGCTGGTTGGTGGCACCGTCAATGTCCACTTTGACGTCGGTGATGTTTGGAAATTTATATTCAATACTGGCCTTGTTGTCAGCCTTAAATAAGACCAAGATGGAACGCAGGCTCTCATAAGTGGCGTTGATGTTTATCTCAAAGTCGGACTCTGCAGCCGACACCTCTTTTGTGGTGTGGGCCTTGTAGTCGTTGATGTAGTGAACGTGATTGGAGTACTTTTGAGAGATGCTGCTGGCGATCGTCGGTTCTTGCACGTAGTCATACTCAAGGCAGATGTTTTTGAGAGTGTACTCTCCGCTCGCCAGTTTGATGTGAAACTCGACGGTGTTGTGTAAGGCCTGAGGAGTAAATGCGGCGTCCGTCAGGAAAGATCCCAAGTAAAAAGAGTACCTCTCTTTGTGTATCGAAGCCAGAACGTCGTCAGCTGCACCAGTTATACCATGTCTTTTTTTCTTTGTAGCCTTGGATTGGATGCCTCTGTGAGTCAGCTCCTTCTCGTACTTGTACTTGGATTGCCACAACTCTCGAAAAATTGCCAGGTGCTTATAGTTGTTAATGTCAGACACAGTAGTACCCTTGATGGTCATCTTGAAACTCTCTACGATAGCCGAAGTCAGGTGATCAGGGATGTCGCTCTCGTCCTTTCCAGAATTTAGTTTGTAGTTATAAGTGAGGTTTAGGGAATCCGGGTACAGCACCGTAGTAGGAGCCAATTTTGGCATCTTGACCACCAGCTCATCACCTGGACTGGCATCAGATGGGTTGTGATTAACTCTAGCGTGCACCTTATTCTCTTTGAGACCCTGTCGATATCTCTTCGACAAGGTGTGATTTAGTTCTCCGTTATAAGCCATTTATTATATACTAATAAAATGGAAGTCGAAGGAAAAGATTTTGGTCACGACAATGATAGCGCTACTAATGGTGACATAGATGAGACCAGTTTCATCAAACAAGCTTCGGGAGGGGTTGACCCTTCCATACAGCAGTCAATCAATGTTCATAATGATCCCATCAGTAATGCCAATAGCATTCTCCTAGAAAGAGGATTGCCCTACATTGACACAATTATTAGTACAAATGTTACGGGTGAAACAACCGTAGAGTTTAAGAAGTTGCTGGCAGCTACAATAGCGGATAAAAAACCCGCAAATGAAACTGAATTAAACGGCGTGATAAAGCTCGCTGTAGATTATGCTAAGAATGGCGGTGACTATGATAAGTACGTCAAAGAAAACTTTCTTTCTAGAGACGTGATAAACGACATTCAGCAAGCACCCGAGACATCCAGTGATACACCTGGTGTCGATCAACACACCCAAAACAAGATTGGTGTAGTTTTATCTCGTCTAGACATATATACAGGGTTTGACCACAGCAAATTTGTTTTCTTGGACAACAATCTGGCTGTCCAAACCAGCGAAGGTAGACGGAGGTTGACTCAGGTTTCAAATCCAAAATTGTTTTTGCGAGAACCACGTATTCCCAAGGCTGAGTATCAAAGTCTGTTTGGTATTGATAAAGAAGAGTTTCAACGCAAACTTGCAAAAAACAACCAGGAAGTAGTCGAACCCGCCGATAGGGATCTTGATGTTGCTCAAAGCCCATTATCTAGTTTTAAAGACTGGCTGTCTTCACGAAGTACAGGAGTAAAAAACACTGTAAGTGGCTTCGTTGATCGACTCAAAATTAGTAGGGCATCAGCAGAGTTCAACTACCGCGATGTGGGAGAAATTTGGAAATGACAGCACTTGATACGCAAGAGGGTAGATTGCTAGAACGTGAACTGGTGGCTATAGACCAGCGATTTCAAACTCTCGAAGGACAGATTCAAGTAGCAGCATCAAAAGCGGCTGATACGATGGAAAAAATAAGCATCTTAGATGCTAAAGAAGACAAAACGGAAGGTGACCTATTACAGTTGCAACGATTACGTGACGAGCTTGACGGTCACAATGAGGTTTTAAAAAGCCTGAAGGGGGATTATGGAGAAGAGGTTGAAAAGATGCTCAAACAGCGAAATATCATATTGGGTATTGCCGGTGTGACCACAGTGGGGGTATTTTAGCTGCTATATTTGAGGCCGTCGCAAACGCTCTGGGTTCGGAAGGTGCCAAAGACTTGATTCCGAAATCGACTAGTCCAGCTGACATTGCTGGCAGCGGTATAGGAAAGATTGTCAAGAAGAAATTGGAAGAACTGGCAGCGTATTTTCGCGACATGGCTGTAAATTCCACAGGTGCTACCAAAGCGTTTTGGCATATGATGGAAAACACCGTCGAGTTTCTAGAAGATAACATATGGATAATGATTGCTCCTTTAATAGCACTGGCTATATACGAATATAACAAAAAGTAATTTAATACGAATATAACAAAAAGTAATTTAATACGACTGGTCGTATTAAATTAAAGTTATTAAATTAATTAAAGTATGCTATAGTACCACCAACACTAGCCAACGTTCCGGCTCCCACGAATATCTTTTCGTATTTTTTCTGCTCATCGCTCGGTGTATACTCGAGAGTCGGTTCTCTCAGATTGGGATGTGGCAGTTGTGGGTCTTGCCCGAACAGGTTTTATTAGGTATCAAAAGCCGAGTTGACCGAATACAACTCATTGGTTGCATCTTGTTTTCTAGATATCTGAGTTTGCAGCCAGTCTTGATTTTTGGCTCGTTTCGTGTTGTAGTCAGCTTGCTCCTGACTGAGTTTTTCCATCGCCGCGTTGTCCCGCTGAACCTCGGACTTTGCTCCGTTTTTATCAATCATGGAAAACAAGTAATTGCCTCCCGTAAAAGCCACAGCATTTACTACTGCCCCTGCTACCATCATCGCTATAGTTGCCATTTATTAAGCCTCGTAAACTATGACCAAGTGAGGTGCACTGGTAGACTCAACCTCGATTGGCACCATTCCGGTGACAGACAAATCTACTGAATGCAGCTTGTTGATTGCGAGTCCTGTTTTTGTCAGTATGACCACTGATTCATCATTGTAAAACTTTATCGTGAGATTTCTACCCGGTATGTACGGTTTGTAAATCATGATGTCCCTTATACGCGAGTTGGTGGGAAATACTGGGGCAAACACGCAGTTATCCGTTGGCAAGTCTGCGGGTAGTCGTTCTACTTTGATCGTGTGCACTGTTCGATGAAAACTTTTTCTACCAAACATTTATTCTATGATTCATGATACACTAAAATCTGACGGCACGTGATACCAGACACTTTGCATAAGATTACCCCTCCTCAGTCTATAACTAAATCTATATAATTGGCTTGGTGTGACGACACATTTCCATATGAAAATACAACTTCATCGATAGTAAACTCGATTCATCCGTTATCCACATTATCAGGTGAGTAGCATATGATTTCTTGGATCACAGAGTTGCTGGGCAATGAAAACGTAAACAATAACTGTCGGCGAAGGCTTGCCAGACACACTCGCTTTTACATTGTGTATCCTTCGTTGACGATGATACGATTTTACTCCAAACATTTATTGTATCGACAATTCAGCCACAAATTCCCCTGGGTAATCATTACCCCTATCATCTTGTATCGTTACTAGCAACTCGTTAATCTCGCCGTTATGCATGCGCTTGCAATTGTTTATCGGCTGGTAATGTACTACATCGCCAACATCCGTATTGTCTACGTGAATCGCTGCCAACAAGTCGCTGCATTTTCCATTCAAAAAGTTTTTTGATGTGTCAATACCATGGACGTGTATGTACAGACACAGTGGGGTCAGGTACAGATATCCGTTTTTGATCACCTTACTCAACCCACCATGAATGGTTCCTTTCCCCAATTCCACTTTCAATATATTTGGCTCGACTGTTATTGCCCTTGGTAGTTTTCGGGTGATATCGTCATACGTATAATACCCCGGAGGGAGTTCAACGAGTGGGTGGCCACGTTCTTGGTAGATGGTTCTCTCTGTCAAATTATACATATTCATGTAAAATGACATAGACTGTAGGCTGATAGCGGTTGCGTATACCGGAGCATCGAGCTCAATCCTTCCAGTTTTGGTTATAGTATGTGTTGTCATTTATTAATAAATGGCAAAGTTATATAGCGCTTATCCTATCAACTTTTACGGACTAGATATTGTAGTTTCCGTAGATCGAAAAAACAAAGCCAAATACGGATTTAGTAAAACGTTTGTAGACATTACACTGAAACCATTGTCCGTCGATAACTTTGACGATGTAGATAGGTGGTATAACGAGAGAATCAGTTATTACACCGAACAGTACAAGTTTGCCCTGTACTGCGTGTCAACGCTTTGTGGAGTGAGTAAAGATCATCTCACCAGAGGTCTACCACTTACGAGATCCATAATGAATTTTCACGTGCTATTCCAGACTAAGAAGATTTTGGCTCAAATGGAGGTTAGAAATCCTAACGATCAAGATTTTAATCCGCACAACAATCCTTACAACAAGACTGAATATCAAAAACTCTTAAATGAATTTGGCGTCGTTCCGATGGGTATACCCATCATAGATCAACCGGCAGGCGGATTGGGTTACACACAGAGGTCTAATGGAACTTTGAAAATGACTTCGATAGCCAAAGATCTCGGTAGGAAACTACCGACCTTCCCCCCCACCGGAAAACCAAATGCCTACATGGACATTAAACCCAAGGGCGGTGATTGGGGGTACTTACTACCAGTTTAAACCTTGGAACAAAAATGTCGGCGTAAAGATGATCGCCGTAAACCAAGAACCTTTTGACTTTAATCGACTCGTTATGGATCACTCTAAAAGCTTTACAAACCCCGGCATAGTACGACTAAATGAATCTATCAGGGGATATGTATACTGTCTACTCGGTGCTCAGGTACAAGCCAGACAGGGGGGCTCTTCTCTAGAAAGTCAACAGCAGTTTTTAGTCTTGGTCAACGATCTGATTGCCAAAAAACAGTCTTTAGAAGAGTCTATCAAAAACTTTGAAGATGCTCTAAGTAAGACTCAGGGCATCATTGATAATAACATTGCCAAGGGATTGTACATGATTCCCTCTGACATGAATCTAAACAAGCCAGGAAAAAGCGTAAAAGGTTTCAACGATGAGATCAGGGTAGCCAAGAGTTTTGATACAATAGGCATTAAACCTCCTCCTCCTCCTCCAAAGCCAGTTGTACACCCAGCACCGACACCTTCTCCTGTGGTAACTGTGGCAGCGCCTGCTCCAAAGCTAGTTGTACACCCAGCACCGGCACCTTCTGCTCCAAAGCTAGTTGTACAGGCAGCACCGGCACCTTCTGTTCCAAAGCCAGTTATACAGCCAGCTCCGACACCTGTGCTATTGGATAGGTCGGAGCGTGATGTTCATGGGGCTACCAATACGTTGATCGGTGGAAGTATCGTAGCCGCTGGTGTTGCGTACATTGTGATGTCTTAAGATATTTTATAGCCTTCGGGCTATAAAATGCCTCATTCTTTTTTGGCTTTTCTCTTACTACTACATCCCTTGATACCGCGTTTTTTTGGCACAGATCCTCAAATCTTTGAGACTCATTTCATACAACCACTTTTGATCAGCTGGCGCATCCATCCGCAGTTGCTCAGATTTGGAAATTTTGCGAGTTGGTACATTTAAAATACTACAATGGACCAGTTCTTGTGTACTTTCTTTGTATTCGTCGTCGTAGACTGGAGGGTGTATACGATCAAAAAATTCTAATATATGCTTGGGTATTTCTTTAGCCATTTACTTACACTCTTTGATTTCTTTAACCATTTACTTACACTCTTTGATTTTATAATCTCCGTGTGCCAGACTGTCTATAGAGTTTAGGTAATACCTTTTGTCATCAAAGGCTGATAGGGTCTTCTTGCTAAAAGTGTAGGTCTGAATCAAGTGTTTTCTCGATTGGAGCGTTGTCATCCACGCCTTTGGAGCTTGATTTCCTGTATCCAGACATTGCTTGTACGTTTCAAAAGTTAATTTTTTGGTAACACACTTTTTAACTCCCTTGCACTTTTTCATCCCAAACCCCACACTTTCTACACAGTATGATTTGGCTCGCAGAGCTACAAATTCTGATATCGGCTGACCACCACCTTCGTCCTTGGGCAAACCAATCACCTTTTTATTCTTATCGTTGTAGCACGGGTGGTCTTTGGGGTAATTACTGGTGTCATACTTGTCTAATGGCATCTCCTTGTAAAAATCTTCCGTCTCGATGAGCAGAACAAAACTGTCCGTGTCCGTGTACATCAACCGGGCCCCGGGATACCGTTTTCGGATGTCATCATAAAAATACTCGTACATGAGCTGCTTGGAGAGATCCAAAATGGCCTGGCCAACGTATATGGGCTTGTTCAGTTGCACTGTAACCTTATTCATGAGTACTGCCGTCAGATGCTCATTAAACTCTTTGGTAGATTTAAATCGATACCGGTTTTGAAGCTTCTGCTTTCGACTCTCGTCTACGGTTAGTTCTACATCAATCCGGTTGCGAACGTTTTCCATCGATTTACCAAACACCGAATTGTTCAGTAGCTTGAAAAAGTCCTTTTCAAAGTCTGTCCTGACCAATTTCCTCAGCTAGGTGTTCAGTCAAAGATACGGCACCATCCAGGCTTCCTCTTTAAACTTTAGGACTCGATGTACCTTGGTCACACGCAGTCCCTTCTTTAGGTAGTACTTCAAGATCTCATGATGGACAACATATTTTTGTTTGTTTGTAAGATTGGGCACTAGCTTAGGAACTTTGGCATAACACGGTCCACCCTTGTTTAGTTCTCCTACTGAACTCATGTACTCTGACCACCGATCCGGCTTGATGGATTCGGGTGCTAGTGGGTAGTCATTGTGCTCATCATGCAGCTCTTCCGGATATTCCAAGTCCACCTCTGCTATGTATCCCTCATCTTCCTCCGTGTTAATGTCATCCAGTGTCATATCTTCTTTTTCCCATTTAAACGCACCGGTCGGCAATTTTTGTGACATTGCCCATCCGTACAGGTTATTCATGTCCACGTACATGATATAGGTTGATTTCTTTTCCGGATCGTATCCCTTGATGTACGGATTGTTTGCCTTGGCATAGCGCAGACCCCCGCAGGTAGACACACCACCTCTGATGCCACTCTCTACAAAATTATACATATCCAAATCGGATATGAGCTCCAATGATTGTCCCGTCATCTTGAGCAATGCATCCCATGACAGCGATGGCAAGGAGATGTAGTGACACGGATCGAGGCCATACTCATTCATTGCTGTTGTTCTGTACCTCTCAAAAACATCGGTCAAAAGCAATACATCCGTCTTGAGGTATAGGTCGTGGTAGTCTCCCAAGGTCTTACAATCCAGTCTTTTCCATACGTTGTGAGCGTGTTTGTAGTCAGCATCGCTTATACCCGCATAATTGTCGAGTGATGAAGCAAAGTCTTTTTGCTTCGGTAGCCTCGTTTCTTGGAATCTATCATGTGAATCCATGTGCTCGTACGGATACACTCCTTTTCGAGCTAGTAGGTTGGCGTGTTTGGGAAATTCGTGTTTCAAGTGAGGATAATCATCCAGACCCTCCACTAACTTGGCTAGCGAGCTGTTAAGATGCTGCATGCTGTCCATAAACTCAAAGCGACCCATCCGCATAGACATGTACTTTTCATCCGTGTTGGCAATAACATCTATTCCCCCTTTATACTGACCAGTTTTCTCATCTACAAATCCTTCGTAGGCTTTCACAATGAGGTGAGAATCATAAATCATAACCTCAGAGGTTGTGAAAAATCACCTTGATATTTTTTGTTTGCCTATGCTTGAGATTACAAATGTTATGCGCTGGTCCTCTATAATATCCTGACAAATGGTCGTGGTCTTTTACTAACCAGTCTTTGGGTGTAGGCTCACGACCACACATGTAACACTTAGTTGCAGCTTTAAACTCTCACTCTTGCTCAACAGTGATGATCATTTTGGCTATTGGGATGCTGTCGACCAACTCTTCTACCTCATCTAGTTCCTCAAAAAAGCGCTCCATGCAATCTTCACCTCTATAGGTCTCAAAATGTAGTGACTCACCCAAGCCATTTACAAGGTGTACACCGTACCCGCACGCTATGTGTACCTTGGTCTCTTTGTCTATGATTGATTCAAAGTCGGCATAGACCGTGTATGGTGCTTTTTCCATATTTCTTATATTCTTAAATTCCATCACACTTCCCGGCTCTGGCATCTTTGGCACGCATGTACCATCATGGACCGTCAAACACTTTTCAATGTGATCTCGAAAAGTTCGCTTGCATGTAGCGTGGTGAAGGCATCGGAGACACGTAAACTTACCACCAGTATTGTGATCAGTCTGAGTATACATCAGGGCCGACATGCTCTTTATCCACATGTAGTGGTTTTTGTATAAAAGCAGGTTCACTTCCGGTAGATCTTCCTTGTACAATCGATTGTCCGTGTGAATAATCTCTAGTCGACTTTTTTCGCCCTTCCATTCGAATACATTTACCAGCAGGTTGTTCTTGTCAGCAAACCTTTGGATCTGATTTATTTTTACTGGGTACTCTAGCATCTTAGTGTGCAGCTTGTTTTCAAAAGGCTTGTACTTTGTCACTCTATCAGCATTGTCATCTGGTGGAAATAGACATGACAGTACAGACCACAAAAAGCATTTGTTGTCTTCCAACACATCAGGATTCACCCTTTGTATTTCCTCCGCTAGCTCAGATTTTTTCGTCTTGCTGGTAAATTTTATCTCCAACGACTTGGCAATCTCTTTCATTTCAGTCATGGTCTTAGCGCCGCTGTTGTCGACATTGATGCCAGCTTTTTTACTAGCTAGGGCTTTGGGTGTTGGCACATAGGTACCACCTCTTAATGGCTCCCATCGGTATATCTCCAGATAAAACCTTGGCACAAGCATCAAATTCCATGAAGATCCATTTCGAGTAAACTCATCAATCTTGACTATTATATGCGATAACTGTCTTTCAAACACTTTATCGAAATCAGTGGATGGCATAATTTCTACCGGACCACCTCTTGGATTACCCCAAAATCTAGTCGTTGAATCCTCGCGCTCTTTATGGACAAATATACACTCAGCACTCACACATACCTTTTTAGTACCACCAATCGTGTTTTGAATTCTACTAATCATATCGGGTGTGGCTTGATTCCACAAAAATTCAATGTCCGCAGACCGATAACTGGAAACCTCCACGTAGATTTGTCAACCAAATTATTAGTAAAAGTGGGTATTATCTCTACACGTGGTGTATCATCAGCATCGCCGCGTAGTCGATCTACGAGTCAGACTTTCTCGTATTATATCTAAATGGCACACCTCTACTTCTAGCCAATGATTTTAATTCTTTCATACTCCGATCTGATAGTGTGAGACGTCGGTTTCCTCGAGTTATATCTTGAAGCTCGGATTTAGTGAGTTTCGCATAATTTTACAAAGCCTCCTCGCTTAGCGTCTTGACGCATCCAAGCTGTAGATGGTTCGTATAGATTTCTCACGCTGTCTACTGGATCGGATGGTTTGAGTTTGTGAGTTGCCGGTGACCATTATAGGTCTGCCAGTGGTGGTGCGACCGATGATATTTGATTTTTCACCAGTCATACGATGTTTGGAGTTCGGCTCTACTCATCTTGCTGTACCCGCGCATTCCCTTTCGCTTGGCATCTTGTCAAAGCCAGCTCGTGTTCCCCTCTCCAAATAAGTTTCTTACCTGAGACGGATCCGTCTCGGTATGTTTAGGCTCTCTATAGAGACCTCTGACACTTTCAGTGTCTTCTCATTAATTCTATCCATTTATATTATTATACAAATCTTTACACATCTGTCAATCTCAATGTCCTAGTTTTTGACCCCGATTGATAGTTAAAGAATTTGTTGTATATAATAAAGGAGCGGTGTTTTACAACAAGCAAGCGTGACCAGCACATTGTCCTGTAGTCGCGTGTCATATGACAGCCGTATACACCAAACCCCAATGCGTTACAGCATTAATACTATCCATTTTTTCCACAGTTACGCTTTGGAAAATATGCAACTTTTTGGAAAATACAACTTTTAGAAATTTAATACTGCTAAGAGAAGACAACTCAGGGCAAATATTTGAGGGCGAAAAAACTGAGCCAGAACACCCATTTCACATACTACTACCATGTGATTGTTTTAAGACATAAATTTCCACCAAAACACTCCAAGCAACATGATAAAGTGCTATCATTGCTTCAGCAATCCTTCCTAAGATTTTTTCCTAATATATTGAAGCTTTCTTCATTGCTAATCCGCTGATTAATAATCAAAAACTTTAACAGTTACTTTTATTACTACAAATCTTTTGCAATCATTGTCACAATATACCAAAAAAATGTAAGACCATTTCACTGATTTGATTGTAAGATAAAAGCAGCTACTTCAGTGGCACCATAAAACTTATTATGATATAATTATTACGGATGAGGGACCTTGGTTTAGCTCTTAAATGTTGGTAAAAATAAAAAAATAACCCGGATATGTATGATTATATACTACTTATGATATATATGACTTGTACGTCCCACTTGGTTCTTTGGATGTTCAATACGGTTGCTAAGAAGCTTATATGTTCACAACTATGCATGTTTTGCATGTATGCAAGCTGGGCAACTACTCAGGTCCAACAGAGTGCGCTGTGTTATAAGTAGTAATATATGAGCAGATCTCCCTACCAAGTGTTTTTTGTGGGATTGAATCCCTGTGTGAATGCAATGGGTTACGGTGTTGATTAGAGCAGCCGAGTTAATATTTTATGGCATTTAATTTTTGATAATTGTTTACATAATTTTTTTTCGTGTGGCATCTTGAGTGTAAATTTCTCTTTGTACTATTCTGATGGTTATGGAGTTGTAATTGCCTACTGAATTGTTATCGTATATGTTGTATCTATCACACTTGCAATCAGTACTATCTAAATTGCTATAGTTGTTGTTATAGTTTTATTATTACATAATAAGTATTACATTATTTGGTTAATGGTAGATGTATAAAATATATAATAAAGTTTAATAGGTTTGAACATATAGTGTTAAAGTCTAGTAAAAACCTTTTAATTTGGTAAAGTATTTAATGACTTTACAAGAAATATCATCACATTCAGGTTCAATGATGATGATAAGATTTTTTTCAAGTTTACATTTACTATCTTCCGATACAGACAGAAAGTCCTGAAAAATCCTCCAAATCATTATAACTAAAAACTCTATAAACTGGTGGTGGTCGTGGAGTTGTAATTGCTACTGATTGTTTTCGCATACGATGTGTCTATCACACACGTAATCAGTAGTCAGTTTCGGTTTTCGTCATAATAGTGTATAGTATGAGTCTGTAGGACTTGGACGTTCCAAAATCAAATCAACGTAAGCCAGAGGTTATATAACAGATTGGAATTGATGGTGATGAAGTTGGTATAGCTATTGTTGTCGTTGGTGAATTCAAAGCAAAATCGACAAGTGCTCGTCGCTCTAATGGAACTCGATCTAATGGAACTACTGGCTTGTTTGTAGTTTTTGTCGTTGTTGAAGCTATTGTCGTTGTAGTTGCTGGAGTTGCCGTCGTCGTTGGAGTTGTGGTGGTTGGCATTGGGGTTGTTGTCATCGTTATCTGTGGAGTTGTGGTGGTTGTCATTGGGAGGTGTGGTTGTCATCGTTGGAGTTGTTTTCCGAGTTGTAGTTAATAATCCCTCATAGTATAAACGGATGTAATTTTAAAGCTTTCATCGGTTTTGCAAACAAAGTATTGTTGAGGTTACATATCGCGTCTGTCACAGCTTCTGCGTCGGTTGGCAGTTTCCATGAGACATGTGAGTCTATTCATACGGTATTTTAAGTTTTGTCTTAAAATATGAGTTGCTGAATGAACTTCTTCCATATTAAGAATCCCGTGATTGACATCCGGAAACTCGATGAGATAAATTGAATGGATGTGTCTCTGTCGCAAGACAATAACTGATTAGGATAGGGAAATAATAGAAGATAGATTCGGTCTTCCATTTTTATTCAGAGAGATCTTATTAACCTAGTTTGTGCTTTCATCATCTAGAGTTAACTGTCTTGAATTTCAGTGGTCTTTGGTTAATATGCTTCAACTAAAGCTCAGTATATATAACTTTGGGATCACATCCGTCTTTGCTATCCCCTTGACATGTGATACCGATGATAATCTTGTTTTGAACAGATTTTCAGACTTTCAAAAACTCCAAAATGACAAATTTACACCTTTGATACCATCGACGTTAGTGATGATAGTAGCTGGTTTTGGTTCCTTGTTGATCGAACGATTGCATCGCATGCATGCAAAGTTGAATGTCTCAAACTCTTCTGTTAGTGGACAGATCAAACGTGAGGTGTTGTATTCAAATGTGCATAATTCTCCATTCCAAAATAGTTTTGTATTTTGAGTAAGTTCTTTTGTATTATTTTTAACTCCTATTACACATTCCTCGTCATTCAGAGTGTATTTTCTCGGAGTATTACAAGACAGGGTATCTGTAGAAGTTTTGCTCTTGCAGATCCAAAAAGCGTTTCGAGGGATGAAAAACCGCAATATAAATAGTCCGGAAGGGTAGAGTCTCACACAGTTTTTTCCATTTTCATCTTTCTATTGTAGACTCCTTTCAGAAGGTGAAAAAAATAGGACATCAATTTTTCCATGGCTCCAGCTATACATTCATCAATTTTGTTGGTTATAAAATATTCCACTAACATTGAAAAAGTGTTAGTGTCGATAACAAGATAAATATGCAGCCCAATTTTTCAAAGTGTTTCTGCTTTTCAATGTTGGGAGCTAAATACTTCTTTTTGTTGATGTTCTTGCCATTTATACGTAAGCAACTAGTGGCTTATTCAGCTCTCTTAGCTACTTTTGGAGATGTGAAACAATTCCATCACAGTGACTGCCGAAATGTAAGTACGGCTCAATCGAGACTGAGACAAAAGAACATGTGATCCTGTCCAGCGAAATGTAGTCAGTTCAGCATCTTCCAAACATTGCTTCACATCAATCAGTTCGATCGCTCTTTGAGATCCTCAAAATCTATCAACTTGTCTTGCGGACAGCAGACTTTTGGATCAAGAGCTCCTAAAACAGTTTAAGCATTCGAGAGGATTCGCTCTTGAAATACAATTACAGCTCAAAAACATGCTTTGTATCGATTTACAAGCTAGATTGAATCCTAACACGAAACAAAATGCATCTTCGGTGATGTGTTGAACAAAAAGAGGATTCAAACGCTCTAAAGGAAAGTGTTCGAAGTGACTCCTTATGAACTTAGGAACTAAATCAGTCAATGTTGCAATTGACTTGAATCCTTGAGTTTTTCCACTCATGTTTCTTCTGTAGTTCAGAGATAAATGAAGCAGGGTTTTTTGTAGCGCTTCTTTTATGAGTCTTTTGATGTATTTGTCGAATCAATAGTTCTTATCGAGTTGACTGAGTTTTCTTCTTCATCGACTGAGTTTTCTTCTTCATCGGGAGTATGAGCATATGGATATCCTTCTGCTATTGCGAGCAATCTATCTTTTAGACGTTGATAAGACAGTCTGCTCTGACTAACAGGTCATAAGTAGGAATTTAATCGTGCTCTTAAATTTGTTAATGCAAAGGGAGACTTCAAATCATTGGAGGAAAGATTCAAAAAACCGTTAATCCATTCATCATGCACCAAAAACCCATTTTAGCGTTTTTTCAAAACTTGTTTTTATCAATCCAGTCGATAGCATCAGCCAGTTCTTGTTTGGTAGGTGCAGCATCTTCAACCATTTCAGCATATCTGTCACAAGAGCTACATTGGTGATCAGTGTGTGAACAGTGACAGTTTAGTGGTGATAGATTGGTTGCTTGCTTGTAAAAACTTCCTCCTAGTGCACAGTATACACATTTTTCCGTAAAATAAATCCTAAACATTTCATCAGAAACCTCAGCCAAAAAGGTCTTAGGTCCTATCGCATTGGAAGCTTCTTGGTGAGCAAAGTCTTCAACATACATCATATTTGTTGTTATTCTGTTGAATTACAAAACGTGAATGATTCGTTTTCAAATTGAAATACCTATTTAATCCTTAAACATTTTAACAATTTATCATTTTTTTATTTTTTTTGAGGTTAATTATTGTGTTAACCCATGTAGATCTTCATAAACCTTTTAATCTCAACCCAACAACCATGAATCGGACAATGTTTTAATTCTGATGAGCATTCAGTAAGTGTTTTTCCTTACCCTCACTACAGTAACTGAGATGACCACATGGAAGAGAGATATAATTTGCGAATACTCTTTTTTCATGTGACTCAGACATACATTGAGCGAGTTTGCTTTGCTTTGTCTGGTCTTTAATCTTTTTTTAACGATTCAATTGATTTAGCATCATTTTTTAAGAACTCTTTGAATTTCATCCGCTTCGACCAATAAATTACCTCATAAGTCATCCGCTTTTTGCAAGGAAATTCAATTTTCAAAATTTTATTAAAAATTATCTAAGCGTGATATGGTAACATATTTATGCTCATATGAATTAGCACTCTCTTTTCTCTTAGGAGAATTAATGACATATTGATTCCACCAGTCTCAAACTATTTTTATTATTTTTTTAGTTCAGAGACCATTTTTTAGTAATGATCTCAACAGATCAACCAGTTACAAAAAAATAACACACTAATTGTAAAACTGATAGCACAGCTGAAAAGAAGACAAAATTCTGATAAGACCAGCAAAATTTGAAGCAAAAACTTGCAAAAGAAGTGTTAGAACACTGCAACAACAATCTAGCACTGGCTGCGCAGATTACCGAGAATTTCGGAAATTTTTTTTCTGAAAATAATTATTAATTTTTTTATTAGCTAATATAAAGCCTCTCATTGGTGCACGAATGAGCTAGGAACATTTAGATCTACATTTTGATGTAAAGAATAACATCAATCAACAACTTTTCGAAAATAATAAAAAAAAAAATTGAAATAAATTATTTATTATCAATGCCAGTATCTAAATAATTAATTACTAGCTTACTAACCTTCAATTCCATTATCAAAGAGCTCTAACAAGCTAAAATAATAATAAACTAACTAAATCAGAAGAAGAAAACAATGTGCTTGCTCCTTTCCAGAAAAAAATTGCCCATAATTATCAAAAATATTCCGAAACTGAAACAGGAAATGATGGGTCAAGGATATTTGGAACTGTTTCCGTTAAGAAGGTCCTACAGTCTTCAAACAAAAACCAGAAAATAGGCAATTCTCTGTTCTACACGATGGTGTGAAAGTTATTTATGTCAATCTACACAAACGTTTGCAATCCTTTCCGAATTACGTGACGGTTTTGCTACGAACATTGCTCGTAGAAGACAAAGTGGTCAGATAAACTCCACTACGAACATTGCTCGTAGTAGACAGTTAGAAAGTTTAACTCTGTTTTCGAATTCTCAACAGAAGTAAAATTATTTTCAAAAGTGTATAAGGCTTCAATCATAAAACCTATTCGCTCAAAGGTTTTCCATTTAACACTAAGACTTGTTCGATATCGCTTTGACTGTATCCTAGTTTTTTTGCGGATAAGTTTAATTTCTTCGATTTCATCATTTTGTGTTATTCGTTTCATTTTTTCTCGAAATTTTTCAATCCTACGCTCACACGTTTTGTCTTTTTCGTTCGTGCATAAACATCCTCAACATATTCTTCATCTTTACTCCCGAGTAAAAAAGAACAGTCGGGAAACCATCGACAGTGTTCCTCTCATGGCAGATCACTCTCTTTCCATTATTTAAGTTCACCCAAGCAAAAGAATGCGTTTTACACTATCTCCAAATTTAGGGTAGTAAAAACCTGCGGTGGAAAGGAGTTTCATGGAAACTTTACCCTTCCGTTGTTTGAAACTGTCTTCTCTTGCTGTTTCAGTAGCGGAACGAGGTGTACCAGCACAATTGATCGAGATACTTAGAGGTAACACTTCTGCAGTTGAATCTCCTCTTCTAGTTTCTTGTTCTTCCGTCGTATAATTTTTGGCAATGGAGATTTTTTTCATTTCTTCTCCAAGTAATTTTGTTGGTCTATACACATGGTTGTGAGTGTTAAATCCTCTAACAAATCAACAAAACGGAAAACTTTTAGCGTGTGTCTTTTGTTGGATGTTCATCTTCATCCTTCCAGTTTAGTAATACCCCTTGGCACAAAACACATCGAACAGCATTGTCTTTTTCAAGGTTGTAAAAATCAGCTCCAGTCATGTTTTCACCACTATGTCTACCCCACTCATCTCCAGTGTGTAAGAAATGACTTTCTTTGATAACTTTTATCAAGCATCAAAGTCTCTCTTTCATAAAAAGACAGTTCATTGTAAATGAACTTGAAAAAGTCCTTTGGGGAAAGCTCAGCAATAGTTTTTGTAATTTTATTGACAAAAGACTACAGTGATTATCCGGATAAGTTGCGATGACATAAGTTATTGCAGTAGTATCAGGAAAAGTTTGTTGTAAATCAACAGGATAGTAACAGGTAAACTATCATCTATCCATCCGATAGAGTCTTCAGTATTTTCAAAACAATTCCGGCTTTTTTTCTTCTCTTTTTCTTCATTATAAATAATATTCGCTACATATCTGTTGTTTGATACTCGACACATTATTCATATACAATATAAGTAGTAGCTTCAGTTATTACTTGAGTTAAAGCCTTTTGTTGAAAAGTTTTTCCCCCTGACCTAGTTCGTTGTTATTCTAAAATAAAAGTAATATTGCTCCGTAGCAAAAAATAAAAAGTAAAAAAAGACTTCGACTTCAATTTTTTTTGATATGCATCTGCATTTGAATTGATTACAATTGGAACAAAATGTAAATACATCACAAATGAAGACTTGTTTTTCTTTGAATTAGATGAATAATATGCATAGTTGTTTGAACCTAAGCTGTTTCCTATAGAACTCAGATGATGAAGAAGGTGTACTTTCCCATTTAAAAATCCTGAAATAACAATGATAAAATATATAACTACAATTTACATCCAACCACAATCAAGTTTTTCAGAAACACTAGTTATTTTTTTTAAATATGTCTTACCTTTTTACAGAGAGTGCTAGTAGTAGTTCTAGTGGATTTTGTAGTAAATATGTAGTAGTTGCTCTTTCTTCAGACGCTGATGTTGAAATGGATGGTCTCGTGTGTGAGAGTACTGGTTCTTAAGTATTGCAGGTTGCACCGATTAACCTGTTAAGAAACATATGAAAGCCTTTCGCGTGAAGAATTTTCATCAATCAAACTGAATAAAATGGTTTATTCGGGTGAAAAGATTGTTTATTCCACACGGAGACTTTTA
>CALYOO010000048.1:23589-68363 GCA_945261195.1 Cryptosula pallasiana | reverse complement strand
TAATAAGTAAATGAAAAATGCACAATAATTTTGTTGTGGACATTTGAAGGTCCTGCCTGCACTGATTAACTCTTTGAATTTCAATCGCTTTGACCAATAAATTACAACAGGATTCACCCGCTTTTTGCAAAAAAAGTTCGATTTTCAAAAAATTTTTAAAATTCATCTATACATGATATGGTAACAAATTTGTGCTCATGAGAATCAGCATTCTCTTTTCTCTTAGTAGAATAAATAGCAGATTGATTTCACCTATCTAAACTACTTTTATTATTTTTTTAGTTCGGAGACCATTTTTTAGTAATGCTCTCAACAGATCAACCAGTTACAAAAAAAATAACACACTGGACAAGAAACTGATAGCACAGCTGAAAAGAGGACAAAATTCTGATAAGACTAGCCAAATTTGAAGCAAAAATATGCAAGAAAAGTGTTAGAACACTGCAACAACATTTGGACACTTGTTGCACAAATGACTGAAAATTTCGGAAAATTTTTTTTCTGAAAATAATTATTATTTTTATTACAGGCAAAAATAAAGCCCTCATTGGTGCACCAATGAACTAGAAACATTTAGAGCTACATTTTGATGTAAAGAACAACGTCAGTCAACAACTTTACAAAAATAATAAAAAAATATTAAAATTAATTATTTATTATCAATGCCGTATCTAAATAATTAATTACTAGCTTACTAACCTTCAATTCCAGTGTCAGAGGGCTCAAACAAGCTAAGATATTAATAAACTAACTGAATCAGAAGAAGAAAACAATGTGCTTGCTCCTTTCCAAAAAAAAGTTTGCCCATGATTATCAAAAAAAATCCGAAATTTAAAACAGGAAGTGATGGGTTAAGGATATTTGGAACTGTTTCCGTTTAGAAGGTCGTACAGTCTTCAAACAAAGACCAGAAAATAGGCAATTGTCTGCTCTACACGATGGTATAAAAATTATTCATATCATTCCCCCAAATAATGCTGAAACGTCAGCTTGAAGGTTGTTTTTTTTTCTGAAACCATATGTTTCACATGTTGGCAACAAAATATTTCATTAGTGTATGAAGTAATCAAATTTCAGTAAAGATAATTTACAAACCTATTTTTGCCAATAAGTAAAGTGCAAGGCAATATTTTGATTTGATTTACGCAATGAATCAAATGTTCAACAAACATGCAAATATCTGTGAGGTTTGAATTTTCTCAAGTTATTTTGCAACATCAACTTTATTCTAGTCCTAAAACTCAAACTATATCTAGAATTTTTAGTTTTGTCAGCATTTGATCCCTTGCACTTGATTCACTCACCTGTGTATTTTGGGCTTGCATCACAGCTTTCCGTTTTGCAGGTATTGAAATTTTCTCTCCTGTGGTTTTCTTTGCTGATTGTTGACCAACACCTTTTATAAAGTTGTTGTTCGTCTTGCGCAATGCGTAATTGTCCATGTCCAACATTTCAGGCAGTTTATGGCACTGTGCATTTGCTTGGACCGGGCACCTAGTTTGTCCCAATTGCCGCTGTGAAAAGCCTCAAAGTATATCTGTCTTCCACCATCACCGTTCACATAGTTCTCACTGCAAAATAATTCAGGTAGGTACAATAATAAATTGAGTTGTGGTTTCATAAATATGATTTTTTAGCTCACAGGCATTAATATGTTTCAGATAATGCAGATGTAATGTTAAAAACAAGTGTAGTTGTACACATACTTACTGATTATGAAGTGCGGCATGGCACATGTGTTTTCATGGCTCCCAAACAGCTGTTTCCATTTTCATTCTCGGGAAGTTAGCCATGCTGCGGTTGTACTCCAAAAACTCATTTAAATCCAAAATTTGTGTAAACAACTTGCGTTCGGCAAACCCGCAAAGAACATATTCTTGTGCCATTGGAAATAGTCAGATGGAATTTTTTGTGGGTTTTTAATGAAAACTTTGCTAATGATAATATGTAGTCACACTTTCTCGTTTATATACCTTTGAGATTTCAAACTTTGCCTGTGGTTTTTAAATTACTTGGGAGGGATGGTGATGGCTCCCCCCCCCCCCCCGTAATTGTTGGTCATGTTTAGCAGTGTCTCAGGTGTGCTTTTTTTGGGTTTTTGATCACTTGATGACTGGCATATTATGTGAGCTGTGCCAGTGCGATAGCTCTTTGTTCATATCTGTGGTCTAATGATTACCGCACTTGCTGACTACTAGCACTAATCAATTTGTTGACACAAGCTGTTAGGCCCAGTTGTTAACTACCTTCATTGCAGTGCATGCTACCTCACCCACTCATCCACTACCCTAATCACTGTCTTCCTACTCAATGTTTAACTAAGCTGTCCCATTTTTTACGGTATAATGGCGATGAAGATGAATTTACTCCAGCTTTTTTTTGCTTTGGACGCGGTATTTGGAGATAATTTCAGTGTTTCAAATCAATGTGTTGACCATCCTATATCACCTTTATACATTCTGCCTGGAACATTCTAGAAACTGGCATACAACTCGGTGCTAAGTACCAGAAGTGGTATAGCATTATGCACAATTTCCCTTTTTGATGTAAGCCTGGTTCACATACATATCGTAGATGCTCGCAAGTGATCGCCGATCATCGCACGATAATCTGCGATGTATGTGAAACTGGATTTTGTGCACTTCGTACGACGTCGCACGCTGTCATAGAAGGCTCGTAGGACAGTTCTGCTGTAGAGCTGTCCTACGACGTCGTACGATTGTACAATTTTCTTTCTGTCTCAAAGACATAAATTTCAAGGTTATTTTATGACGACATGGCCACCATCAAAAAATTATAATAAGTAATAAAATTATTATTGTTATTATTTATTATTCATTTTCTGAATGAAATATTATGATAGTTGGTTTGAATGTATAAAAATACATATTTTCGGTAAATTTTTATGTAATAGCATTAAGTAGTATGTTATTATAAATTGAGATTAAAAAAGTGTATACTAAGAGATGGTGATAAAACAATAATGCACCATTGAATAACAGTTATAAGTTTAATTAAAAAATATAGAATAATATTTAATGATAGTATGAGTAACAAGGTAATAAAATTTTGATATTGCTAAAAATAATAAATAGTTCGGTGTAATTGAACAACGATAATTCATTTAGTACATATATAGTTGTTGGTCAGTGAAGACGTCCTTTGAGATTTTATTACCTCCCAGTCAAGAGAGTGATTATACCTATTGCGATCGTGGGTTTGCCAAGTTCATGTGGACATGTATCGCAGATCGTCGTACGAGAATCTGCGATCAATTTCGCGCATCTACGATATGTATGTGAACCAGCCTGTGGAGTGATCATTTTGGTTGTGAACAAAGTTATTTAGTGTTGGGTGTTTTCGATGCGTTCTAGGTATTTGTGTTTGGTAGATGAACTTTAATTTTGTAGCTTTGATTCTCTTCCATGTACAAGTAGTTTTACGCTCGGAATAAATAGTGTGCCTGTGTATCGTTGGGCAGCAGCGCACTGGTGGTGTGGTTTGTTGTCTTCTTTGTACTCACAGTTAGCAATGTGTGATCACCAACTATTTTTTGTAGTTGGAGTTTTTATTGTACCGCATGGCCCATGTAAAAACCATTACTTTTTGTATTAGTAATGGCTAACTTCATCATGTTGAATTGTAGGAAGAATATTCCATTGACAAAGAACCCTCCTTTTACAGAGTCACAAAGTTTGCTGAGACTGAAGTGGTGAATTGCAGCCAAGAGCCTGACTGAATGATAAATAGTCCGGTAGTTTATGTGCCTGTATACGACGTGTATGGCATTCCTCTCGAATGACGAGGCTGTTTTATTTTGTAGCAGCAGTGTGTACTGAGTATACGTTCCTTTCCTGTTTATATAAAGGGCATGGAAATATATGAAATTATGTTTCATTGAAGGCCGCCAATGAATGTAACTTTTCAAGTTATTTTCCTATTAAACATTGGATTGAACAACGTGCACCTGATCATCTGTGAAGTTTCACCTGCATGCTGCTCACATTTAGTAGAGATGAATTATTGTTTGCATAAACAGTTAGGTGCAATAAATTTAATTGAGCCTTTGCTTTCAATGCTCACATCCATAAATGATTTTAGAATTGCAAACCAGACAGTTTGATTTGTACTCATTTTATTAGTTATTGTTGAGATAACATCAGTGCATAAGTAAGTGCTTACTAGTAATAGTAAGTGCATCATTCTTTTATTGTGTCCAAACAGCTAAATCTGGGAGTAAATGTAGTCATTTGCAAGTATATCACTGAAAAGACTGATACATCTGGTCAGCTGATGGAGGTGTTGCACTGGTAATGGCCGAGGTTCAAGTGTATAAACTACAGGTAGCTTGTCAGGTGTTGGTGAAATAAATCTTTTTTCATGTAAATTATTTGACTTATTGCCACTGCCTAACTTGGTGAAATATTTCCGTTTCAGAAGTATACTAGTACTACGATCATATTCTATTGGCGCGTTTTACAGAAATAAAATAATACCTAGCTAAAATTGCTTGCTCATTAGATAATATAGCTGGCTAGTACCCTGGTGTACCTGAGTGAAACCTTATGCAACCGTTGGTGGATGAGATAAGTATGGAGTCCGGAAAACTGCGTCGCATACAGTTATGGCAAACAAACTAGGAAGGCAGAGAAAAATGAGATGCCTAAGACTTGAATGTATGATATGGGTGAGATAAAACCGGCTTGACCTAAGAACAGCCAATTCAAAATGATGATTTTCAAATGGCATTTTAATCACCTTCCCTGTCTGCGCATAAATGAATCTCTAATTACCAACAAGGATTAGTAACAGAGGCATGCAGTTTCATGCTGTAGCCCTATGAGTAAAAATCATCTCAAGGCTCAAACACACTGGAAGCGAAACATGAGCGGCGAAGCAGTTTGACCACCAACAAAGCTGCCTGCCACTGCTGCACCGAAGCACACGGGTGAATCCGCTAGCGATTGCAGCCGGAGTTATCTACTCCCAAAGTGCAGATAACTTTTGTTATAAACTAGACACTGCATCCATTCATTTTATGACATGTGTGTGTGATAAATCATAAACGCAAGGTCGTTGGTGAGTTTCATTTATTAGCACTTCGATATTACACATTATGAATTGAAGCACGAGTAGTAGTTTAATAATAGTCGTTTATTTATTTTTTACAATGAACAACAATAATCATTAATTATTATTGTGTTAGGATAGCTACAACCACTTCCCTACTATTCAATAATGTGGAAATGAAAAAAATTAGCTCGCTATCATAAAATTTAGCAAGTTACTGACCAATCAGCGTGTTTGACGCAGCGAAATATCAAACATTTTTAATATCTTTAGCGTCTATATATTTTTTTACACGTGGCATGCCGCGGCAGATTCGCTGGCGAATTTCGCGCTTGCAGCTTCCAGTATGTTTGAGCCTTTACCCAGGGTTGGGAATAGCGGTTTGTAAACGCTAATCATACATGCATCAGCCATTGTAGCCATCTCCAAGTCTGATTAGACATTAAGTGAATAGGCTAATCACTCAAGTATTAGTAATCCCTGAAGCAAATCACTGATTTATCTGCTAACAACAATGTCCAAGTCATTCATGCATGCACATATGTTAGTCATCTTGGAAGTGTTGCACGTGCCTGCCAGTTTATTATTATCATAATATAGGCATATGTATATGCATACAACATTGAATCATTATTGCTGCTGGCTGCATCACTGACCCCTTAAAAAATAGATAGACTGCGGTTGACCCAATCTGCTCTGCCATTATTAAACTGTAATTAAAAATTTCTGTTTTCAGCCAATTTTTCATATCCTGTTTGCTGTGTAATAAAACGTGGTTCGTGCTCATATAAGTTTTCATTGTTAAAAACATTACATGCATTTTATCAGAAACTTGAAAATGTTATTAGCGGTTTCATCAGTTGAAATGATGGTATCCCTAGTTGGAAATAACTTAGCATGGCCACCAGCAGAAAGCCCTACCCCTAGTTTATAACAGCATTAACGAAAGCGGTTTAATCTCTAGTTCAACAATCAGCGATTTCCAACCCTGATCTTACCCAAGCTTGTGCATGCATGCATCAATTGCTTTGTTTGGTTGGCAATGAAGAAGGTGATAGCAAACCTGTTTGTGCCCTTGTTGTTACGTAACAAAACCGTGTAGCTCAAAAGATTTACCAAAATAGTGCCTGCACAGTGGCCTGGTCACTAATGCGTAAATCGTGGGAGGTCAATAAATAGAGCGCACTTAAATAGCTATAAATAGCGGCATTGGGTTAGCGCGCGCTGTGACGCATATCAAGAAAAAATGATTTTAACCAAACTTGTCAACTGCGTGCAACAAAGAAAGATGATGAGGAAAAAATGCTCAAGTAATGAAGGAGCCTATCAAGCTGTACACATTCAACACATAATGAGGTAGTTGTAAATTATAACCGCAGTTGGCAGGTCTGGCACCTTATAGATTATAATGCAGTAACGTAGCATAACGTAAGCATGAAATTTCTTACAAATATGAGCCAAAATATGAGAGTGCATAGAATTTTACAGCCTGTGAGAGTCTGGAATAAAATTAATTTATAGTCTGACAGGGGAGAGCACTGAAACCGATTCGGCCACCTATTTGGACCTGAGGTTCTGCTTGGGGAGGTTGTTGTGGGCGGCCTTGATGAGGCGTTCCACGGTGATCGCATGATCTCGTAGGCTGTCCCTGTTTGTTCGTCGGTAGCTCAGCAGTCTTGCTTGTGCCTCAGAACGTGTGAGTCCAAAGGTAGCTCGTAGCTTCATGGTCACCTCCTCCACTGTCTCTCCTCTTCCACACTGTTCGGCCTTGCCTGTCAAGGCTCGCCGTAAGTGTATTACTCGGTCATCTTGTTGCCACTGGTTGGCGTCGGCCACTTCCTCAAACCGCTGCAAGAAGTAGTCTACTTCTCCTGTGCCGTCGAACTGCGGCACCTTGAACTTGCTTCTGGTGGAGGCCATGGTCATCCTGTCCAAGATGTGAGTGAGGGTGTTCATCATCTGCATGCCGGATGGGTCTCTGTCTATGCTGAGCGCTCTTCTTCTCTGCGCCATTGTTCAGTCGGGTTCTGCTTGTGGGTGTCTCCAATCCCACCACTGCCACCAATGTGCAGGATTTCACTCTGGTCGGTTTTGGTAGCTTCAGCTTACCTGCACAGCTTTGCCCGAACTGTGTGATAGCTAAAAGCTATACAACCCGCCCACAGATCGACAGACTTCCTTAGCAATAGTGATCGACAATTGCAGGCTGCTGCCGAACTGCCGGTTGCGTAAACTGCTACTGAGCGCAAGCCAGTGGCCCAAACTTTGAAGGTCGAATCAGCCTTGGCTAGATTCGGCCAGCAGAGGTTCGGTATACTGCTTTAGTAATTACTAGTCGTAGTAATGTGCTTTGGTTGTATGTGCATGTACTTAGCGCAAGTGAAGTTTATTGTTTGTTAAGACAAAAGAACTTCTGAGAGTGTGCAAGCTGACTCTGATTTATTATTCACATGACATGGGTATTTATGCTGACAGTTATGTAATACAAAATGTGTTAACAGGACAAGACAAAGAAAATGTTGTAAGCCACGCCTGACAATAAGACTAGACAAATAGGAAAATATATGGGTTGGCTTTACAGCTATGGCTGAATGCACTCACATGGTGTTCGTATAAAATTGTGTGTAAATAGAATGGTAGAATAAATGCGCATAGAGTAAATAGTGTTAGAATGTAAACATAGAACAAAATAGGTAAGTGTTACTGTCCGCGCCGTCCGTTACAATATTATTAATAATAATAATAATTATTATCATATGTTATTATTTATAAATTAATATAATAATAATATATATAATAATTTATTTTATTATTTATCGTAAGTATTATTACTGTTGTTTGTTTTGTTTGTTTGAGTTGTTTTTTTTTGAGAAAAAAAGTAGTTATGATGATTATCAGATTATTATTATTATTGTTGAGTGAAAGATAAGATAAATGATAATTAATAGCAAATAACAACATGATTATGATAACAAATTTAATAAATATCATAATTTAATAATATAAATGGTAATATATATAATATTATTAACAATAATAAATAACAACCACAAACTTAATTAATGATAATAAATAATAACTACTATCATCAACTTATTCAATGATGATAATTAGTAAAAATAACCACTATTTCTTGTTAAATTAATTAATAATATAACATTAATACTAAAAAACTATAAATAAATAATAATATATTATTATTTTTATCATTATTATTTCAGTAATTAATGACTATTTTGTTAATTATTATTTACATTGCTATTTAATATTATGATCAGTAATTATAATATTTAATTTATTATTAATATACTAGTAAATATAAATAGAAAGAGCAAATCTAATTTATTTCCATGTATTTTATGTGCATGTTGATTGATAGATGTTGTTGTTCGTAATTGCACTACTACTAATATTACTACCTACTTGCTGCTACAAACTACCTGCTTCTGCTACTTGTTGTATTACTACTAACACCGCTACTAGCAGTAGTGGTCGCAAGTTGGTACTGCTGCTGTCTGCCTCCTGTCTATTACTAGCACCACCAGTAGTACTACTGGTTGTAATGCTCCTCTTGACTACGACTTCTGCTACTACTTGTATCTACGTCTTCCTTGCCAAGTACTAATTGTTGATAGATAGATAGTAGACATCATCAGTTCTTCAATGGAAGCATTGTTCTTTTTTTACATAACAAAATTATTATTTCCGATTCTGTTACCCCCATCTGTTTCTTTTAATTTTGATAGGTAAGTAATGGGTTATAAATCTTATTTTTATTTAAATTATATAGCCTATACTGTTGTGTTGTTAATACCCAGCCACAGAAACAAGGCTGATGGCACACCCAAAAACTTGGATTTACTTGTTTCATCATGGGACTACTACTCAAATTCTACTAATTACAGTGAGCCGTAGTTGCTGGAGAATGTTAATTTGTGTTTTTAGAAATGTGTCATTATTGGTGTTATTAAAAATAAATAATATTTGTTTGTAATTTTACCAGAACATCGGTACCAAGCAATGCAGCAGAGCAGTCACCACCTACTACGGCTACCTCTGCAACTACTTCTTCGACAGACGATCACTCACCACCAGTTATATCAACACAAGTTATATCACCAATTCATGGTACATCTTGTTTACCTTTCGATTATTGTTTTATTGCTGTGATAAACATAAACACTCACCATAACTAGCTGTTTTCGTGTTGCTTGTAGATTTAACTTACAGTAAATATCAGCCACTACCAGAAGATAACTTTGTATTTCCGCCACGAATGTTTGATATTGCAAAGAAGAAAACTACACGATGTCAGGCTTCCTGGTTTTCTAAGTGGAAGTGGCTGCATTATGATAGGGTCAATGACTGACTATTTTGCGACATCTGCGTAACTGCTACCAAGAAAAGTGAGTACATGCATCGTATTCTGAATGTTCTTATAGCTGGTCCATGAATGCTTCTGTTTGTTTGTTTTGCTTTAGAGCTTATACAATTCTCGAAAAGATTGGAGCCAGGATTTATTGACACCAGATTTTGCGACTGGCATGATGCAACAGGACGTCTAGAGCACCACCAGCGTTCAGATTTTCACAAAGAGGCGGTCTTGACGCTGTCCATAAAACCTTCTCAGCATATCGACCAGGCTTTGAATAAGAGTACATACTTTGAAGGAGAGAAACAAAAGACTATTGACACACATCCCTGCACTCAAATTCCTCTCTCATCAAGGGCTGTCATTACGCGGAGACAAAAAAGAGAAAAATTTTCTCAGCTCTTACAGTTGTTATTTGCATACAATGATGACCTGAAGGAACATCTCGGCAGATTTCATAAGATTTCATACATGCACGAGCCCAGAAATCGAAAACGAACTACTCAACATTATGGCAAATGATGTTACCAGATCTGTAGTAGAAAGAATCAAGCTACCTGGTACTTATACGCTCATGATCGATGAAACTACAGACAGTTACAATCATGAACAAGTGGTTTTCTGCTTCAGGTATGTTTTGTCTAGAATTTTGGGTTTTGACATCAGCAAAGATTATTTTCTGACCACAAATATATTCGTTGTTTGCATATTGATTAATCTTATGGTGATGTATATTAATTATGTTATGCATACCTCACAATGCATTGTTTACTGCATTATCTTAGATGGGTTGATAAGAAGTTTGTTCCACATGAGGAATAGTTGGGCCTATACAAGGTTAACAGCACTTCTGCTCACCCCTTGGTAAAGACAATAAAGGATGTCCTCCTGATGTATGGTCTAGCACTCAGAGATTGCCGTGGTCAATGTTATGACGGTGCTAGCGTGATGTCTGGTCAAAAAACCGGCGTATCTACTCTTATCCAGCAGGTAGAACAATGTAACATATCTTTGCTAATGAGCTAGGTACAAATATTTTTTTAATATCTGTTACCACATTTTATCACTGAGTAAAAGCGTTCATGACAGCTAATTTTTTGGCATCATAGGGTTTCAAAAACGTTAATTGGGAATTCATGCTTATCCCAGAGGCCAGAGTTTGTTTAATAGCTCACCTTATCAATTTTGATGACAGGGATTTGTCTATGTGTATTTAATCAACTGGCCTAGTTCGGTATAATTACATGAACTTCAGCAGCATTGCATGGTGTTTGGACTTCAGGAACTTCTTGTTTGCAGGAAAACAACAAAGCTGTGTATATTCATTGCTTTGCACATTCATTGAACCTCGCAGTTCAAGATGTGTGCAAGCAAAACTAGATGCTGACTGATGCCTTGGATAACTGCTTGGAGATTAGAAAGTTGGTGAAGGCAAGTCCAAAGCGAGAGAGCTGGCTCAAACTCATCAAAGAGTGTGATGAGTATGATGATGATGATTCTCCTCTGAGTAAATCGGGTGTCAAGCTATTTTGCAAGACAAGGTAAGACCACTGCAATAATCATTTCATTTTTAGGTTGCTGCATTGTTGGCAATTTCCATTAATCGTCATTACATGACTTGGTAGCTTTTCTTCGGTAAGTATTGTGATTTTTATGTCTCTAACATGCACTTTCCTCTACACAGAACTGATTAACACACAATCTTCTAATATTCTGAGTGGTTCTAGTACTCCAGGTCCATGCACCTTCAACTCTAATCTTCTAACCACAGGCAATTTCTAGTTGTCATAGTTTCTTGCTTTCGAATATATGCGGATATACTGTTGACATGATATGATTATGAATTGGTTGACAGTTGCTACAGAATTTAATTCAAATCTATATTTTAGGTGGACAGTCAAGGCAGACACATTGAGAGCAAGTCTTGTGAACTATTCATCTCTGCTAACTCTGTGGGATGAGACTTTTGATGGCAGCATTGATGCTGGAACCCGTTGCAGAGTTATGGGTGTCAACGCACATATGGAAAAGTTCCAGTTCATTTTCAGTAACTCCTATTATTCTTTAACACTAGACTGTTTTTTATGTTACATGCACTTGATTGTTGAGAGATCATGTTAGACAGATAAATCATGTCAATATATTCCAAATTAAGTTTATATAAAGTTTTCGACGAATAAATGCCTGAAAGTTCACTTGTGTTGTAAAATGACAAATCTACTATTATGTTTTGTTGCAATTAAAACGTCCTTGTAGTTCATGCAACTTTTCAGCTGTTTGTAATTAATTGGAAACCCAACATTTTTACCAACTAAGCACTTATTTAATCTGTTCAACCTCTTGTGTGCAGGTTTAGTGTTGGCACAGACAGTGTTCAACATAACTGACAACCTCTCTCAAACTCTACAATCTAGTGAGCTCACAGCCCTCGCTGCCTCTCAACTAGCTGCTAATGTGGTGAAAGTGCTAAAAAATGTACGTGATGAAAAGCAGTTTGACTTGTTTTGGAAACACAGTAACACAATAAAAATTATCAACATAATGATTAATCATATTATCATCAACGGTGATGCAAAAAATTATATAAGATACCAATATAGCGCGTTGAATACTTGTCACTATCCGGTACCATCTCAAGTTCTGGCCCAGAGAATAGAGAACATCATTACCACTTCTTCATCATCGCTTCTTTTGCCACTATTGACAGCCATACAATATTTGGCTCAGATTGCTTCACACTTATTTTAGCAGTTGTGGCCATAGTTTTTTTAACGTCCTCATACTTCATTTTAATACTATGGAAGTCAACATCTATTCCTTTAAATTCCCAATTGCTATACCATTGCCATACCTAGAAGAATTATCTGCTTCGGCGGACATCATGCTCGCCTTCATTGGCATAGCCTGCAATCCGTTGGATTTGTCGGAGATAGCAAAACTGCAGGCAGTACATCAGGCTCATCTGACATTTTGGCCTTAGTACGCCAAGGGGAGTGCAATGTGCTTGCTAAGGCTTTACAATGCAAACCGTTTATGTCATAACCGTTAACCATTTATAGTGATTGTGTCAGTGCATATTTTTCAGCGTGCTCTTGTCTTTCAGTTTTTTGTGTGTGTAATGAATGTAATTCTGGCCACAATCATTGCTTTGTTTCTTACATAATGCACCATGCCTTATGAACATGCTGGATACCCTATATGTGACTAAAGTTGGCTGTCTGAATATGTATGCAGTAAAAGACATTTGATGTACAAACAAACGAGTAGTTAGTCAAAAACTAATCATTTTGGCATTACCTCAAAGAAAATATTTTGTCTTTTGCACCCAGAAATAGTCTTCTTGGGGTGCCCCAGGCTCAAACTGTAATTTGTTGAAACAGACGAACATGATTATCTTGCATTAGAAAGCACAAATTAACCATTCACCTCTCCACCACTACTCACTTCACCATCTCCACAACGACTCACTTCACCCTCTTCACCACTACTCACTTCACCGTCTCCACCACTACTCACTTCACCCTCTCCACAACTACTCACTTCACCCTCTCCGCAATAACTCACGTCACCCTCTGCGCAACAACTCACTTCATCTTCTCCACTACAATTTATTTCACCCTCTCCACAACAATACACTTTACCTTCTCCACACTCATGTGCTTGACTGTCCGATTCGCAGTATTAATTTCCAATATATTTCATTATTTTTTATTACATTTTGTTACTATTTGTTCATAACTGTTCACGTTGTCTCAGACTAGTTTCTGATGTTTAACAATTTTCAACTTATGAAGGTTTGTTTAACGAAATGAGGAACAAAACTTTAAAGAGGGTTTAGTGGCAGTCGATTTATACAATTCATGATGCTTATGTAAAGAGGTTACACTTCCATCTCATTTTACCAGAACAAAACTCTCCATGATCCTCTTCATTATATATTCATATATTCAACTTTTTTATTTTATACAGGTTAAATAAATAAAGTAGGAAATAGTTAGATCATGCTTGTTATATTTTGTACTTTTAACGAACTTTCCGGTAGCATGCATGGCTCTAGCATTTTTTTTGGAAACAGTATCATGTTTACAAGAATGAATACATCTATACCTACAGTTGATCAGAACATTATTGGTGTCAAAGTATCCTTACACATTCTGCGGAATCCAGCATGTCCACTATCATCGAAAATCATCAAACGATACCCTGGGTGAAACATAACAGGTGAACAAGTGAGTTTTATAATCTACCATTCATCAGCCCAGATCATTGTTGATAATGCTTTTGCAATGCTGAAAGTCACTTGGCGAATGGTTCAAAATCAGATTAAACATTGCGGTTCAGGCTCTCAGCTGCTAAACGACATTGGGTATCAGATGGTGTGGTGAGATTGCATGGTAGGATGCCCTCCGAGTTTGAATGGATTGGAAAGATGAAAGGCCATGGAATGGTGGCGGTTTTGGTTACATACCGAGATGTTGGTACTTGATGGCATGTTGCCAGCAGCGTATTACCACCACGGTATGTGTTTGTCAGTTGTCATGTTTTTACCGCTTGATAATGCTGATAAACTCAGGTCGTTATATATATCCTATGCACGCAACCTTCTCATTTAATTTGTGAAAGAGCCTAGGAGTCTTCAACTCATCACAATCTGTAATCAAGAGGTGTATTCGCTTATTCATTTAGCTGATTATTGTGAAACTTATGCAGCTAGTCTGAACACAAAACCAGAATTTCCTTATGAGAACTAGGTAGAATGAAAAAAAACTGGTAAGAAGTGCCATCAACTATGTGATGCAGCTAGCGAAATGTCTGAGTGTAATATTTTTGGTTGGACAAAGAACCAAAATATGAAGTTGTATGCATTACACGAAACGGAGCTGTGAGAATAATCCATGGTAATGTATGCTCTGCTATAGAACAGTTTGAAGGTGATTTGATTTTCAAGTGAGTATCTAAGAGGCGCATTGAAAGCATGTTTGTGATTCCTTTAAATATTTTATTGTAGGGCATTTGAAAGTCAGTAAATCATTGGTTCCTGAGCTGTCTATGACTGTTGCTAAGAGAGCGAATGCGTTAAAAAACTTAGTGTGCAGGCTTTTGCAGGATCAAAAGTCAACTTGCTCTCTTGCCTGTTCACCACTGCGATGGGGAAAGTCCCTCTCTATTATTTTTTGTGTTGTTACCAGACAGTAGTTGTGTCTAGTACATAATCATATTTAGTGTCCTATCCTTCTTCTCTGTTTTACATAACTGGTCGCTAGCTTTGGAAAACAGAAGTTGTGAAATTTTAGAGAAATTATGGTTGAAATCAATAAAGTTCTGTAAATATATTCATGAAGTTTAGGCAAAAGAGTTGTGCGAATCTACTCTAGTAGTGTAGTCAATAGAGCTTTGTAACTGTGTTCATGTAGAAGTAGTGCGCACCTCGTGTCTCGTTTCCTTGTAGCGCAGGGTATTTTAGAATCAACTAGGTAGACCTACGTGTGTGTGTGTGTGTCGGTAATTTATATATTCTCATGGTTTAAAACAACTGTATTGTTATAAGTCCTCTATTATGTGTGAGCAGCAGGCATCATTTTTCAACTGTTTTGGAAGTTATCCGCTGATTTGAAATGGTTTGTTCGTCTGTCGATGTTTACTATTATCACCTCTTCACTAGCCTCCTTTGTTTTCTCTACTGCGGTCCTCCGAAAATGCGTGGACAAAATCTCTTTGGATGGAAGGGAAGAAAGAAATGGAGGGTACTATATCTCTGGTATGGGTCAGTGAAGTCCAGAAGCATGTGCGGTGGCTAAGAAGGCATGTTGAGCGATCCATGAGAGAACATGACCTCCCAGAGAAAGACTGGGAAACATTTTGCTGTGCTTCACATTGTTTGTTTTCTTTACTAGATGTTAAAAAGCTGCCACCTCAAGCAAATAATTTCAGCCAAGCTTTGGGCATATGACCAGTACAAATGATTTCTAAGCGTTGGCAATCAATTCACTTTATTAAATTGTTCACCATGAATGGCCAATATTTCTCGTCTGGTTAAACTGATTTAACATCGGTTCTCCCTAGAATCAATGTGTTTCCTCATACCATCTTTCAATGTTGATTCCTATTTCACTTTCAGCTGTAATTGCATTGAGCGCTGTTTCAACGTTGTTTCTGTGTGTCTTTGCTTGCTGGGTATACTTGGCTTTCATTACCTTAAACTGCTTCTGTATCAAATCGGTGTCTTTTGCTTGGTTTATTTGTCTAAGACATTTAAAAATTTACAAAACATGTCCAAATTTTGCTGTTGTTCAAAGTCCAAAGTGTTGTAGTATGAGTCAAGTTTGGCTAGTAAGTCTAGCATTGTAGTGTTTTCCCGAACACTCCAACTGGCTCGACTGGACATGGCAATTTTGGAAAAGTGAAATTGAAAGATATTAAAATGTAAAGCGTAGTTCAGGCTGGTGATGCAGGGAATGGTGACTAGAGCACTTGTGACTGCTTACTAGTAGTCTTGGCGATGATTCTTAGCATTGTTGTTGCACAAACAATAAAATCTGGGTGTTGGACTTATCGCCAAAAGAGTCTTAGCAACAAACTTGAGCGCCAAAAGTTTGTGTCAAGTGTGACGATAAAGGTACTACCATGGCAAACTTTCTTTGGCGCTACACTTATCTCCAAACTTGTCATGACATGGAAACATACTTTCTGATACGCTAAAAACTCATTTAGAAATAATGCAAGAAAAAGGTTTCAGGTCTCACTTAGGTACAGAACTTGCAAGATACATGAGGGACAAGTGAAATTCTACCCTAATCCATCAAAACATATGTTTGGTGTACAAAAAAATTAGATGTTACTAAAAAAAGAAAGGATGGTAGTACGCTGGCTAGGAAAAAAATGAAAAGAAAAAACCTTCCGAACTCAATAAGCAGAATTGTAACAGATGGAGGGCAAAAATTCTGTTTCTGGAGAAAAATGATTATTGCACTGAATACACCGATATAAGCGCACAATTTAGGTGTTTTTGAAAATGCTACACAACAAATGAAATAAATGTAACTAGGCAGTTGCTCACTTCAATGATGTAAAAAACACAAACACCAGAACTTGCTTCGTCAAAAAATACAAGTAGAAATGGTACACTTGTCCACAACCTGCAATAGTGTTGAGGAATGTTTGGTTCACCTATTTCTTATATTGAGCAAATGAGGACAAAACAAATCAGAAATGAAATATGAGCATCGTGCAATCATCGCCATCAAAAAGACAGGAAAAACAGTTTGCTCATGAAATACAAACCATTTAGGCAATAATCAGCACTGGTGGGGGCAACAAATATTATTGTAGAACATATTTTTCTCGTAACACATAAAAATATGGTTAAATGATTTTTCCGGTATTGCGTAAAAATATGGTTTAACGACAAGACCACCAAATTTTCTGCGATTGATTTCAAAAAAGTACCAGGGAATAATTGGTTGTTTTAAAGAAAGAAAACAAAAGAGGTGCCTTAAACAACAATAAATATCACATTACAAGCTGAAACATCAATGATATCCAAATGCTTGAGATGGGAGAACCATATTAAAATGGCACAAGTTACCCAACTGACCGAATAAATGTTGGACTGTGCTACATAACTGCACTAATGAGTTGGATCAAACACCCAAACAAAAAACATCCATTTGTTGCTTTTTATGTCATAAAACGAAATGTCTAGCACTAAAAACCAGTGAAAAATGCCACAACGTTTACTTCAAAGTACTCGAATGTGTTTAGTCAAGGACAACAGGCCATGCAGCTGGCAGAGCGACTGCTATAATTTAACTGAGGGAACGCATGAGGAAGAAAACATGAGAGATGTTTGATGCCACCATGTGCAACAATGTTGGTGCTGAGATATGCAAGTTAGTTTACATCTGTTTACTATAATCAACAGCGAGAGGATATGCCAAAGCGTCGCTCTGGTCATACAAAGAGGACACCCTGGGGTACCCAGCTACAAACACATGAGAGAACACACATTGGAGAAAACCCCTTGCTTGTAGTTTGTAAAGCAGTATGTTAAACCAGAACATAGAAAAAAACTTTTGTTGCACATTTCACAAGCATGACGTACATTAACTTTCAAAGCTAGTGAGAATGTGGATACTTAGTTTCACTGCTTGATTTGCACACCAAAAACAAAATGGTTAAAGGCGTTCTCTGTTCAAATTGCAAAATTTTTACTTCCTAAGAATTTCTGTTGATGGCTACAGCAGAGACAGCCAAACAACAATATTGAATTGAATACAGGTACAGATTTACTATCAGTGCAATACAGAATGATGATACAGAATGAAACTTTTTATTGACCAAGTATTGTTACCAAACAGTTGGGCTTATCCCAAGAGTTGCAGCACGCGACATATTCAATCAGAAGAGCTTCAGGTGGTAGAGCTAGATAGATCAGAGCAGACTCCATAGGACATATGAGGTCTTTGTCATCCACAGCTTTCCATTTTTTTAGAACACAAACAGCCTGACTGCAGATTTCACCCCTGATATCAGCTACCCCATTCTAGCCATCCAGCCATTCAATATTTCACTTCCAACAATCTCCGAGTTCAACATGACTGCTCACTATTTCACTATTATCATCAGAATCAGGTCAAACAACTACAATTGGGTTGTTGTATTATGTAGATGGGTTGCTGCAGAAAACTAGGTGTTAATAATTACAATTGAACATCGTTGCTGATAGCGTTGCAAATTTTTGTCAGCGAAATAGTATATATATACCTTCACCCCGCCACAATATTCACAAGATTACTGGCCAATTTCAGGTTGATTTAAAAAGAAAGAAGAAAACCGGTATATATCCACTAACATGACACGTGACAGGTTGAAGGTAAACTTCATTTCCATGTCAAATGGTGGGACTTTGATTCAAACTGACAACAATTCATTTGACGCAATATAAATACTCTTTTTTTAGTTTCAATCTCAATAATTTTGTAGAAAAAAATGTGGGAGTCTAAGCAAAACTTCATAGTCAACTCTATTTATAGAACTTATATAAAGGTAATTGATAACTTATAAATAAACTTGAACTTCACATGCTCAAGTGATAGCAGGCAATGTATAGTAATGCTCATACAGGTAAAAAAAATATAGAGACAAAAATACTCTTACTCTAGCTCACAGCCATAATCACAATTAATACTGCTACTAACCTTACTGGTGGACTCAGAGTCACCAGAGCTGCAATGGGAATTATTCTTTTCAACCACAGACAGTTTATTACAAACTTTTTGGTAGGCTAGGAAGCTGCGCGAAGTATTCAATAATATGTAACAATATAAAAAATTGTCCACAGGCCAACGTTTTTTCTTGAATGGTGACGAACAAGGGTATGAGCCATGAAAGGTATTGTCAGGTTATTTTTTATAAGTTGAAAGTGTCAAACTTTGTTGGAAGAGCGCAGGGAGCCATAGCCCTTTGCCTATAAAATAATAAAGAAGGATGAAAATTGTAAAGTACAAGTACAGTGTTTTCAAGCTTTGGGGATGAAAAATCTGGGTGGATGGTAGTGTACCAGGGCTTGGGAGCTTCCCTGACACAAAATTTTGACTACGTGAGTTTTCAGAAAATGGTTGACAGTATTGGATTGAGAGCGTAACTTTAGAACCAAAATCATACAATGAGAAAGTAATATGGCAACAATGGGTGTGATTTAATGTGTATAACTGCATGGATTTACACTAATCATTTCTTGAAAAACTCAGCTTTGAGAGTGAAACTACGATAGTAATAAAATCTGATCTGGATATGAATAAAAAAAATTGATACCATCAGATCACAGTAAGCAATCCCATATGCAAGGCAACAGTCATACAAAGCTCAGACCTGATTGTGCTAGGCAAATTCACACCAAATCTTGACATTTTTAAGCAACCTTGGTGTAAAATTCGAACCTCCCTACCCTTGTTTCAATGATATGTAGTAATTACAATAATGGCAATGTAGAGAGCAGCTTCTTATGGACGGAGTGGGGCCAAAGTTACATTGAAGTGTGTGTTATATAGTTTGTGAGCCATGGTTATTGTATGGATCAACTCCCTAATTATTGAAGTCGGTAGTATTGTGATGGATTGGCTATGCTGGTGGGATACTATGTCAAGCTTTAGTGAAATAATAATTTCCCACCCATTTCATTTATAGAATTGTCACATGAGTAACATTTGGCACCAGCACTAAAGAATCTTTTATGGTGAGTGGTCTAATTAAGGCTGGGCGGTATATCGGTAAAACCGTTATTTTCCCGGTATGGCATAATACCATCTGTGCGATATTGGTTTTCCTGAAAATTCACCGCAACGCTCACTGTAAACCGGTAACGGTTTGCCCTATAAATAACCGCACCGCTGTAATAATGATGTAAGCTATTGGCATAGAACTATTTAAATTGTTCTATGGTTATAGATCTATTGGTGCATAGACTTAAAACTGTAACAGCCAACAGCTACAGCTAAGGGCAGCCATTTTGAATCACGCTCAGTGGCTTACCCTTGGCATAGCATGCAGTGATTGATTTGATGCTATGGATGAAATAAATAAGAAGATAACACATGTATTTGACCCATGCAATATGCTAAAAACTGGAGCAGAGTAAAGTCTCATTTGCTGCAAACTCAAACTGACTTTTTTCAATTATGGTAAGCTAGACACCATTAATAATAATCATCAATTAATTATGAAACAACCTCCGGGCGGATGATCATCATGATGATGTTGATGATGGAGTTATTAATTAATTATTATTTATTTATAGCCAGTGGGTAGTAGTAGAAGTAGATTATTATTTATTAACTTGATGATTGATAACAATAATTAGTATATCGCACATTTGTTTATTATTATTACTTTTGTAAATAATAATAATTAATAATAGTAATAATCAACGTTGTTTATTATTATTATTAATTCTTTTCGTTGTTATGATTTAATTTTTTTCATTCATTACTAGTAACTATTATTATCCCATTGTTGTTATATAATAACTGAAGGCTGCGTCTATTATTATTATTATTAATATATTATTGTTATTTATAATTGTTATTACAAATTTTATTATTATTTATTATTACTTTTTCAATTATTATTATTATTATGGATGAATACGTAATTAATTATTAATAAATGAATTATGACAACTTACTACTGTAACTATGATAGTATTAGTAAGCACATCAATTATTATTTGTTGCTGTTATAAATAATAACAAACGATGATTATTACTATATTATTATTAATATTTAAAATGAGTTGATTAGTAGTAATAATTATTATTTTAGTTATTTGTAACAGCAACTTCTTACAATACAAATAATAATGCATTATGATTCTGAGAATCTTCCATCATCTTACTATTAATTATTATCATCATTATTTATGATGATTAACTACTAATAATGGTGGCGGTTATTGTTATCAACGTTATTCAATTCATTACTATTAGTATCCACAATAATACTAATTAATTATATCTTTAAAACCATTATATAAAGATATATATAGAAGAAATAATTAACAACTCTGTGTGGTATATTGATGAAGTTATAGACAAAATTGCAATATATATTGTACCGGAAAAACTTCGAACCCCACCTGCAATAGAAAACAATATTAACAGTTCTACTTATCTCTTTTATTCCAGTCATGCGCTACGATCGATGCATATAGCCTCAATGCAAATCATTATTATTATATTTTTATTTACACTTCTGATTGCTATTTTTATAACGAGGCTAGATTGTTAGCACCGCCTCCTCTGTATATATTTGCTCGCAGAGCTCCTCACAAGGCAGTGTACCTGAGGAGACTCACTGATTATTTCTTTCGAAGAATATAAACAGCCACACACTCAATCAAGCTTATAACTTGATACTCTGACAGACAATTATACTACTATATGATAACCGCTCGAACGACCTTCTAGGTCCTGAAAGCATTCAGTGTTATTTGGTAGACAGTAGCAACGACAGGCCTGCTCGGCAGACGATAGCCTACAGTGCTATTCCCCCAGCAGTCATGCTGTCGGGTGGACACCAATAAGCTCTCTGATCAGTAGACTTCGGGATCGACAGACAGCTCTCTTGCCTAGAGGTAGTGTAGGTAGCTACCGGAATAACTAGTGATAGTTATAACAAAATCCTGCACAATATTACAAAATTACATTATAAATTTTGGATTATTATATAATGGGTTGAATAACATTCCAAAAAAATTTGCATTTTCTCATCACTTAATTTCAAATGTAAACCTTTAGTTTTAATAATAATTTTATAATAACAGTTTTCTAATATTTAGGTGTGGTTCTATGAAGAAGATGACAGGAGTAAAGCGTTTTTAATCCAAGTTAATTATTTATGAACATTTGACAGTTGAAATAACCAATTCGTATTTTTGATTGAAAAATAATAATGGAGACCAACGATGGAAGAGACACTCTGTAGTGAATAATATTTTGTTTCTATAATCCATGTAAAGTAAAATACTGTTTAGCATGTTTATTGTCGATAATTTCACTATTGAAAAGATAAATATTTTTCTTTCTTGACATGATGCTCATGTGTTAATGGGTATTTAAAACAAAAAATATGTTAAAAGAAATATACTCAAAATTTTTTAAATGCGTAAATGAAATGCATGAGACAAATGTCATATTATTGTTTTGTTAGTTATATTTCTCTGCGATTTATAGTTTTTACCATATTGTGGTGTTGTTAGGATCACTTTGAGGATGACGTGTTTGAGATGAAAAACCGGACCTTCGACGCAAGTTTTCGTAGAGACAGTCGCTCATACTGATTATTGCCATACCAAATCTCCTCTAGCCTCTGATAAACACTACTCTCGTAATACAAGTGATCAGTCATTTAGACCTTATGGTGATGCAGGTGATGCAGCAAAAAGCATGACATACATTTGATTTTTGGCGCAACATCTATATGTGTATAGTTGGTTATATATCATGTTTGCATCCACAGAAGCTGAATTAGAAGAGCTCATGGTTGAAGAAGTTTTGGAGCATCCAACTTCTCCAACCAAACTTGAGAATTATCCACAAGCTGCAACTATGGAAGCATTTCCTGGAACAGGCGAAGGATTCTGACATGATGGATGCTATCGCCTGTCTTACGAGCTTGAAGAAAACACCATGCTAGTGTTTCAGGTTACGCAGCATGTGTTCAACATCTGCCATGCTGCCGTTGATGCTTCAAGAGTTAAAGCTTGTAGTTAGGAACCTCCGTCGCACTAGTCAGATTGTGATTGACTGATGTCATGAAGGTTCAGCTTTTCTCAAGTTTCATGTTCCCTGACTGTCACTTTATGAAAACTAAACTTGAAGCCAAATATGTGTGACTGCAGCTGCTGTGTCAAAAGTTTTGTCCAGCCTGTCTGTAGATTAAAACGTGACACTAAGATGCAAAAGCATGGCCATATATTATCTGGTAGCAAAATTTTAATTTTCTTGTAGATTTGTTTTAGCAACTTTATATTTAAGAACTATTGTAGTTAAATAATTTTCTGCCAATTTGATGGTGTTACTGAAAAATTTTTTATCATATATTTATTCACAGTGTTTTTACAAACTGGTGTGTAATGGTGGCATAGCTATAAAACTGAGGAGTCCAACTGTTTATACTACAAGATTGTTTTTGTATATTGTTAATCTATTGTATTTTTTTTTCAATTATATAATATTTTCGTACAATAAAATCAGGCTCAGTTCAGTGGTTTGAATGAGTGGCTTAGCTCCCAATCGAGGAATCCTGCTCTCTGCCACTAACTGTTGCGCGTAAGTAGTTGTTACTGTTGCGTTGATAACATCAAAGATCCCCTTACATGATTGACCAGTATTATTATTGTTTTATTAACCAGTAGCTCAACTAAAAAGACAACATTCATTGAGTCAGAATTTTATAGCAATATCGGAATTGAAAATGGTGCCTTCAAGTGAGATGGCACAACTACCTCATTAAATGGCTCTGGGTCTAGTCACAAAACAACGGTGCGGTCGGTATTTTGCAATTTTTTTGTACTATTCCCGAGAGTAACCGAAACAAGACGGTATCTGGTACGGTTTGGAGTTGTCTGCTATCGGTGTCGGTATGAGAAGATAACTCCATACCGCCCAGCCTTAGGTCTAATACCCATTTGTAAAAGAACAACGAATCATTGACAAGCTTGTGCACAGAGCACCACAAATTATTTACAAAGAACGACTCCAGAGCTGAGACCGTAATTCAAAACGAAATTATGGGTACAAATTGTAAAACAAACCTGCAGCAAAACAGGATCCATGCTACAAAATTCTCGATCTTGTTAATCAACTGCTTTCCTGCAGGTAAGCTGTCATATGTAAATAGTTTGCAAACACTATACTAATACTTAGTTGTACGTGAAAAACCTCAAATGTTCCAAGAACTTGACTCTCATGAGATCCCTTTAAATAATTATATAAAATCAATGCGTTTGCGAAACAAGGAGATGTTAAACAACCAGCTGTCATTTGCATCTATCATCATGAGCTCCAGACGGAAAGAAGACTATATAACAGCAAGTAAGCTAGTAAAATGTGGTTTGATGGACTTAAAATACTTCAGAAGGCAAACAAGATAACACACTTTAGTATTATTATTTGGCCGTTTTTGAGAAAGATAATTGAGCTAATGGGCAACCAGTGCGAGGTGAAGGTTTGCAATATAGACTTTGAAAATGGTATGTAATATAATTAACAAAGTTAGGCCAACATATATTTCGACTTTGTTATTAGCTGTGACTGTAGCCTGGTAGCCTGGCTACAGTCACAGCTAATAACAAAGTCGAAACATATGTTGGTCTAACCGAAGGCGAATTTAAAACTTGATATAGAAACCACAAAACATTTTTTAATACTGCCAGCAGAAGAAATTCCACCGAGCTGAGCAAACATATTTGGTTACTTAAAGAGTCATCCACCCAATTTAACAAAAAATGGAGAATTTTATCCCATACCAGAGCGTATTCTAACACAGATAAGAAATGTCACCTTTGTACAGCTGAAAAATTCTATATCATCTTTCAACCAGAGTTGTCTTCCCTCAACAGCAGGAGTGAAGTTGTCACCACCTGCCGACACTCTAATAAATTTACTCTCAGCCAGGCGAAGCTCTATGCCCTTAGCTACTTTTGACGCAGGTGCAGCCTTACCACCATATTAACAACAAATAACGATCCTTGTGCACTTAATATTTTCGGTCTGAGCTAACTGTTTCCTGTTCCATCTTCATTTTTACAGTTTTTGAGCCGACCTGATGATTGTGCCTAGAATTCTTTTTTTTCCATCTTTTTCCGAGCACATGAAAAAATTTGTAGTCAGCCAATAGTTTTAACATCTGTTACTATTTTACCTTTCAGTATCTAGCTCCTCGATTTTTTCTTGTTGAGCACTGTCTTACTTCAGTCTTGACTGATTTTTTTCATCTCTTACTTACCTACACATACTCAACCCTGAGTTCCTCCTGCAACCTCAAACAGATTAACGAAAGGTTGCGAAGTGGTTAAAAATGCTTCGCAGGCTCTCCCTACAGTATCATTAATTACTATTTATATAAATTGTCTATCTTGTTTGTGATTATTATTATTATCGAATATTATGATTATCATGTACAATAACATTATATTATAAATAAATGAGTCATAATAAAAAGCCGAGCCATTTTGTTAAAATGATAGAATTAATTGTTATTTTTAATCAAAAACTAACTGCTTTAAAAGACATGTTGTCAAGCGGAAAAGTGTGAAGCAGCTTATTCTTTGACTCGCTATCACTATCTGCTACTTTCTGTAGCATCACACTATGAGCAACAGTAAAAAAATCAAAGACATTCTAAGCTTATTTGATGAAACGGTTACAGTTGTGAAAACAAATACGCTTGCTACAATACGCACGTAAAATTTATATCTTCACAAACTGATCTGAGTCGAAGGATGTATTTTCTATTATTATATAATTAACTGTATAAGCCTGGATTGATGTGTTCGCTCCCCAGCAATGTGGTTCCCAAATATAAATATTAACAGCTTTTCATCGATCTAGCCGACGAAAACACCTTCAGTAGTAGTTTCTTAAAAGAATGGACACAGCATTACGAGTATTATCGATACCATATGTGTCTAGCAAAGCAAGTATGCTTTCCTTGGACTGGAAACTCATTAACTGGTGGTGACGATACAGTTGAATCATAACAAGGAAATGTCTGATTTTTGCTTCTGATTAAAGCAACTCTTTACACCGTTGTTATTTGATAGTTGTTCCGAAACCTGACACTCCATTTAACCCGGTTGATAAAAAAGATCTGCTGAAAAAGATTGACATCAGTAAAAACATGGAATAAGCAAGTCTTTGCTACATAATCATTTTTCCAGACTTTGTCACAAAAAGCAGATCACTTTTTTCCTCTTTGCACCTTTGCCATGTTCAGGTGCTGAAGACGGACTCGGTGAAATCATCTACTGTATTGTTGCCGTTATGAGAAGACCAGAACAAAAAGTATAGCTTACGCAATTTTTTCATCTCAAGTTATTAAAATATGTATGCTGGCATTATTATTAAATCTATTTTCAATCTTCATTATTTATCTTCTTAAAAAATACTGCAAAATGATGTGTGCTGATGCTATTGAAGCAAGCTTTTAAAATATAGAATTAGTCTTATATTAATTAATGTCTTGATTTAATTTTTTTGTCCTAAAAATTTTCAATTGGAAAATAATTGTGTATTTGTCTTTTTATTGGTGAGGCAATTCTTGTTGACCGGGTCACTGCTGACATGGACACAAGTTTTTTAACATTGATTAAAGCTAAGTTCAACGTGAGTTTTAAAATGTTTTGTATGTTTGCATGAAATGGAGCTTCTCAGATATTGGCATTGTACAGAATTTTTTGTTATTACTAATAAATATTAGATTACACTAAACTTTCCGGACATGTTTTTCAACGGACAGTCTTTTTAATTGCTAAATCTCTTCACACATCAACCGCTATGTGAATTATGTTATCTGGCCAAAATTTGTAAAAATTATTATTGTGTATTGTTTTTGCTGGGTATCAGTAGAAAACGAGGACCTGATGAAAGTGTAGTTTCGTTATGTTGATCTGTAAGTATCGCAGTTGCCAGATAAGAATATTGTCATAAAAAACCATTACAGGCACAACCTATTGGCTTTTGTTGAATGTGGAAGTATTTTACATTTATAATTTTCCACAGCTCGTTGGTTTTGTACTTGCTACCATCGCAGACACTGTTGCTTTCATAGACTGTATACATGAAATGAAGTCAAAGGGAAGCAAGTCTGTTAAAGCATGCCAGCACTGATCACTTTTTTGTTGAGTTTCTGAATATTGAAGCCTTAAGCAGGAGATTGATGTATTAAATAATCCTCTAGACCTACTCAGTCCTGATCAACAAGCTTGCCAAAAAGCTATCAGCCTCAAATTCTCGTCTCATTACCTGAAACTTAGCTCACTATAACTTCCATTGATTGCTGAGTACGTCATCATCGGATTGTGGGCGTGGTTGTTTTGGTATTACATGCATCTTTTGGAATTGTCTGACCTCCACACACACAGACGTTAACCAATCAGAGCAAAGGGCTAGTGTGCAATGCAATCAGTGCAGGATCAACAGTCAACAAGAAAACATCTATCAAGAGCTCTCTCTCTCTCTACTATACCGTCATTATTCCTCTGCCTTTATATTTATCATACCAACTCTTCAGTAAGCAGAGAAATTTAATACTTCAACATCATTCTATGTGTAGACTACTGGGTAAAGTCTCTACGTTCCCGTGGTAAGACAATATTCTGTAGAACATTCTTCAGTGTGCAACAACAGGATATTATTCACACATGTAGTGTTATACCTTGTTCTTTGAATTTGATGTAGTAATAGATTTTTTGATGTTATATTATTAGAAATATTATGTAGGAAAACGTGTATCTTATTTGTCATTAATTAATTTACAGGAGCATTGAGGGGCTCACCTGCACTTTAACCTATTCTCATTTGGTGGTGTATACCTTTCATAATTGTGAGTTTAATTTCTGATGTGCACTTTCATTCTGTTGTTCACTGTTATACTATATTCTTGGATTTGCATGTCAGTTTGTCATCATACATGTAAAATTTTGTCACATTCTGTAAAGATTCTCTAATCCGAAAGCTTTTTATAATTACTCTGTTTACCATTGTCTGTTCAGGGTACTATCAATAAAGTTGCCAACAAGCTTAAACCACCATACTGAGAATGTGGTCAGTTACAATAAATAACAGCAAATTTTTATAAATGAAGTTACATTGTCTGCGGTTTAAAGTGTAATCTGATTTGACAATTTGTATAGTCTTAGGTCTATTGAAGACCATTGCAACAGGAATAAAGAACCCTTACAAAGACACCCCATCAAAAATTGATTTTAAGATTTATTGTTGGGATTTATTGTTACGCGTCATTTTTTCATCTGGGTTGAATTGGCACGCTGCACAGATAAATCGGAATTAGCGGCTCCTCTCAATATGGACTCAATCACATATTGTAAACAAAATTAACTCTTGTTTATTACGTAATTTTCATAAGCGAAATGGGAAAAAGAGACCATTTTGAGATTTTTCAGGGGTCCAATGTGAACACAATCACAAGGATCACATTATGCTCTTTACATCAATAGAATAGAAAGAAATGTGCATGTTTCGGTGAGCTAGAGAACAATAAAGGGTATTCATACAAGAATGGACAGTAGTATGTAGTTAGAATAATAACAAGTAAAATAATAATAATAGTAATAAAAATAGATAGCAGGATCTGGTTGACCAAATAAATACTGTACCACAAAGAAGTAAATATACTTCTGATCCAATGATGACGTCGATTTTAAGCAGTGAGAAAATTGGCGAGCATTTTTGGAAGAGGGATATTTTGTGGGCTTGTAGATCAGCACTGAATAGGCTGAGAGGGTTATTCAATACATCAATCTGCTGCTTAAGACTCGAATATTAAAAACTCAAGAAAAAATTGGCCAATGCTGGCATGCTTCAACGCTGCTTACTAAAGTTAAACAAAAATAGAAAGACAGTCGATCGATTTAAACACATTATATGAGCAAGGTTGACGGTGGCGTTCTGGAAAAGGTGGGCATCATTTAAAATCTGCGACTGTACAATTACTGAGCCTCTTTATTGTTAGCGCATTTAAGCTCTCCTTTATCGGTATTTAGTTCTACGTTGTGTGTGTACTTTTCCATTTGTTAAATTGTCGATATTAACAGTCTATCACAGGTCTTGTAAAACAATAATATAGGTTGCTTTTCGGAAAACATCATCTTGGAGTGGTAGTGGTAGCATTGCTTACATTGATAAACAATTTAAAGAGAAAATGGACTGACAGAAGTTGGCCCAACTGTCTAGTTCAGAAACTGCCACGATGTTTGGCAACATTCTCTCAACAAATAAGTTCTTTGCTCTATTAGTCTTTCCTGTCCCCACTTAAAATGTCTCTCATTCTAAAGCTGCTATTTGTATAAAATTTTGCACGTTGTACATATTTTGTTATTTCATTTACCCATAGGACATGTGGTATTTACAGTTTTTGTAAAGCTCTACAATTTGCAAAGTTTTAGCTCTTTTTACTATCACAGTAATCTTATTTTCTTAGGTACTGCTACTAAAATTGCATTGTTTGCGGCATAGGTGGCACCTTTTTTTTCTTTGAAAGCTTGTTTTATAAAGTTACCAAAGATATGCGGTTTTTAAATTTTTTTATCATAGGAACCACATACAATTTTTACTTACTCATCAGATAATATTTGCTGAATTTCTATTTTTTTACAAGCTGAAGAGTTTTAGCTCTTTTTTTCAGTAATTTTTTTTTAATAAATACTTGGTTTGTAGTGCTTTTAACATAGATTGTTTATGGCATAGATGCCCTGAACATTTTTTTGGTTCGCAAATGAACCATTCCTGTAAGGTTGCAAGGTAACACTTGCACTAATGATTGAATGCGTTATAAAGGTTTCAAAAAAACATCAGTTTACTAGCGTTCTCTCAAAATTGTTCCAAATTTTAAGGAAACCTGTCAAAATGTAATGTTTGGGCAAACATTTTGAATAACATTTTCCCCAACACCCTGAAAAAATTTTTATCAAAAAACTTTCCTGAAACGCCATGTCAAAATGTTGCTACAACATACGAAAAGTGTCTTGAGCTAACGTTTCATAAAGACTATATTGTGAATTGTTCCCTGGATGTAATTGGTTGTCGGGTAGTTATCAAAATTAGAGCTAATGTACACCTTGTAGTAAACTCAGTGTAAATTTGGTAGTAGATGATGAACCAAATAAATACACTGGATGTAGTTACAAACTGTTTTTTATTTGAGATGATAATAAGCTGAATGCTCATCTGTCAACGATGAGCCTGGAAAATTAAACTGGCCTTTATTGGCCTTAGGAGATTCAAATGGCGCATTAATGGTTTTTGGGTATCTTGATGTGCATATTCCGCTACTTATTATGACTTCACCAAACAAAGCATCACTTTATACATGATAAACTTTTCTTGATAGTTTTGAGTTTTTTTAATTTTAGTGATACAAAATTAGTCTCTGACATTTTCCACATTGTAAGGTAGGGGAGGCGGGGGTACCTTGGGACATGGGGCACAGTGGGACGGGTTCATTTCTGAGAGTTGTATGCTCCTGCTGGGTTTGATTTTCAGTTTTCTAACAGGAAATGACATATTGAGGCAGCCATATTATATTCAACCTCATGCTGGCACAGGATAAAATTTGGTGAGTAAAATAAAAATTTTAGTTCAAAAAGTAAATATTTTGTCACATACAATATACATAATTGTGTTGACTGGGTACCATCTACAGATAGGCTCTAAGTATTGTGGACAGTGATCATGTGTGTTTGATTGATTGAGTACAGCATTATATTGATTTACATTCCTTTTAATGAAAAAAAAGAGTTTGTTTGAATTGTTAACCTACGGGGCACAATGGGACAAAACCCTACGGGGCACAATGGGACATGTCCCACTGTGCCCCGATTTCCTCCAAATTGATTATAATGTATTTTGAATGTATTTTGTAGACATAGCACGATGGTTAGAACCAGAATTCCCTCAACCAAGAGTCATACTGATGATACTGTATTTGCAACGGCTATTAAGGAAGTTGTAGATGGAACACTATCCTTGAGAGCGGCGGCTGATACCTTTGCAATTCCCAAGTCGACGCTAGCGAGAGCCGTGACAAAGTACCGGAACGCGGCAAAGACTGTTGGTAACGGTGAAGCTGCGACTAATATTTCATACCAACCAAATTGGAACAATAGGCAAGTGTTCACTGGTGAGCAAGAATCGCTACTGAAAGAATACCTTATCGAGGCAGCCAAGCACCATGCAGGGCTAACTAAGAAGATGGTACGGGAATTATCCTATGAATATGCGAAGACAATCGGCAGGAAGTATCCCCCGACATGGGACACCAACAGCACTGCAGGTAATTGCTTTCAGTCTGCTCATACCCACTGCTTAAATACTCGTTATTACAGCATATAAGCCTATATCTGATATGATCATTATAATACTAGTATTCATTATATAGCTAATATGATCGTTATAATACTAGTAGACCTATCGCTTAATAGAATTCTATAATATTTAAGGGTTACTTGAAGTCGAGCTAACCATCCATTGTGATTGATTGCAGGAGAAGACTGGATCTACCACTTCATGAAGAGACACCCCAACTTATCAGTACGTACTCCAGAAGCAACCAGTCTGAGTCGAGCGACGAGCTTCAATAGAACTAACGTCGCTGCCTTCTTTGCCATCCTAGAGGCTGTGCTTATCAAACACAAGTTTGAGGCTAGTGACATTTGGAACATTGATGAGACCGCGCTCACCACTGTACACAAGCCGCCAAAGGTCATCGCTCTGAAGAATGCGAAGCAGGTTGGAGTATCCACATCCGCTGAAAGAGGCACACTCGTGACACTGGTAGGATGCATTAGCGCCCAAGGAGGTTATATCCCTCCGTTTTTGATCATGCCTAGAGTGAACTTTAAAGAGTCCATGCTGAATGGCACCCCACCTGGAAGTAGCGGGGCTGCTCACCCATCCGGCTGGATGAATCAGGAGATTTTTCTTTTGTGGATAGAACACTTTGCTAAATATTGCAAATGCTCCAAAGAGAAGCCAGTGCTTCTCTTGCTGGACAATCACACCAACCACATTTCAATCGCAGCAATTGATGCTGCTAAGGAGAAAGGGATAGTATTACTTACATTCCCGCCCCACTGCAGTCATAAACTGCAGCCGTTAGATCGGACTGTGTATGGCCCGCTGAAAAAGTACTATAATGACACCTGCAACAGATGGATGCTCAACAATCCGGCTAGAACTATATCAATTCATGATATAGGAGCGCTGCTTGGCGAGAGTTTCCACAAAGCCTTTACACCAGCCAATATTCTGTCGGGCTTCCGCGTCTCTGGGATCCACCCATGCAACTCGGACATCTTTAGTGATGATGAATATTTGGCTTCGGCTGTTACAGACCGTCCAGCTCCGGTCCAAGTCCCAGCATTACCTCCTGCAGGTCTTTCTGGTCAATCTCAAAATCCGCTGCCCGCTGCCACAGTTACTGAACCTACACCATCGACCAGTAAATTGATCAGATCGCCCAACGATTTTACTCCCCAAGACCTTCGTCCATATCCAAAAGCTGGACCCCGCAAGAATGCAACCTCAAATCGAAGGAAAGTGAATTCCATGGTCCTCACTGATACGCCTGTTAAGCAGCAGATGTTGAAAGAACTGGAGGCAAAGAAGAAGCCACCAAAGAAAAGGGCCAAAATACTGACTCCGGAATCGAGCGATGATGATGACGGAAAAGAGGATGAAGCGCTGGCCAAGAGACTAGAGAAAGAAGACAGTTCTGGAGACGAGTTAGATACTGAAGAGCCACCTAGATCACCTAGGCCTACCACGGAGGTGGGAGAGTACGTCCTGGTCAAGTTTACTGGGAAGAAGACCAATGTGAGGCATTTCGTGGGCATTGTAGTGGAAACAGATGGCTGTGGAGTCTTATCGACTGTATCGTTTTTCAAGACTATTCATGGTATAAACCCTTCCTTCATCAAATCTGAGCCGGAAGATATCACGGATATTGATGACACCGATATTGTCCTTCGTCTACCACCACCAATGAACACTGGTGGAACTAGCAGGCTGTCCCAGAGGATCGTTTTCCCAGTTGACCTATCTTATTACTTTTGATTTATACTGAAAAACAGTTGAATATAATTTTGATTAGTTTCATATCTCAAATAAATAGTTGAACAACAAAAGTTAGTAAAGACCTCTCTGTATATTGTGATACATTATTTTCAATAGGAACATATAGTCCCAGAGTGCCCCGAGCCCTGTCCCAATGTGCCCCGACATAGGGGCACTCTGGGACAGTGTACAATGCTCTCTGTTTTTCTCACAACTTTTTTCTAGACTGGTAAACTGCCAAATGGTTATTATCATGTAGTTAACAACACATCAAACTATATATGTGTATAGTTTGAAGATGACCATCCCAAAAATAAACGGTCTGTGGCCAAATAGGTGAAATTTGTCCCAGAGTGCCCCCGCCTCCCCTAAACCCTTTGATCCAGGTCCATAACCTTAAAAAGAAGTTGCAGCGTCGAAACATCTATATAGAGCATACAGACAAGCTGTCTGGGAAACTCGCTTTGCAGCCGGAATCAGCAGGATTAATTAATAAGATGTGCAGCCTCGATGTGCTCAACAGAAGAAATTGACCTCACTCTCTGTACATGAAATAGCTTATTTGGAATGACTATATGATCTAAAAACAACGATTTGTAAGGAATAACAAATCTGAAAACTGACTTTAAAAAATTCCTTCCCAAAAGAAGTTTTCACAATAGTATGACCTAATAGCTATCAGCTAATCTGTGAATTTTACGGGTAACAAAGTGAAGGGGATGCCATAGATTTTATCTGAAAGATTGCATGAGAAAATTAAAAGTGATTTCCCTGAAATTCAAGGCAAGATAATATTATAATTGATACTAAGACTGAGACACAGAAAAACAAACCAGTTTACTTGATTGTTCATTGTTGTGTAGATCACCGATATGCAATATCAGGCAGTAATACCAGGTTTTCCCAACTCAGGCTCAAGTGCTTCATGGAAACAACGGACTACAGTTACACTGAGACCAATGCGAAACTACTGATATGATTGCCGACAAGTCTTTCACACATGAAGCAGTTGGCTAAAGCTGCGTACACACTAGAACGATTTTGTGGCCGAAATCGGCCCAATTCCAAAACAGCCTAGTGCGAATGTAATAACGGCCGATATTGTATCATATCGGCCGGCTTCATGGCCATTTGAGCACTGCTCAAAATCACGGACGATTTTTAGCAGATTATCAAGGAAACTACAACACAAAATCAGTGCAGAGGTGGCTTGTGGTCACAAACACTGATGATAAAATAATAAAAATCATTAATTCCCGCAGCAATAACCAAATAATAATAATTATTATTTGGTAATGCTGTAAATAACATATAAAGTGGTTTATAAAGCAATTTCTTATAAAAACTAAAAAAATTGTAAGTCTGCTAGAAAAGGTTTAATTCAGCAAATTTTTAGAGAGCCACGTCTATTCGGAGTAAGGCCCATATTTCAAATGCCCTACCATAGCATTACATAACACTTCAGTGAGTGGTTCAGGTTAATCTCTTTACGCTCATTAAATACGGAAGCTCAAGAAAGGTATTTCAAGACTATTAAATCTTCTGCAAGAACTACAAACTACCAGCATTGTTATATTGCAAGTGAAACACAAGCAGGCCTCACAGAAAAGCAACTTTGAAATCCATGAAGACAAAATTTCCAAATAGTGAAGTCACCTGCCACCAAGACCTGGTACATTCATAACAAAGGAAATTATTGAGGGAAATGTGTTGTACTTTGCCGCACACAAAGAAAAAATCTCTGATGGATGCTGACATGAGAAAGGTTGCAATGGCAATTGGCTGTTTTTTGAGGGGAGTGATAATGTGAAACAGAGAGCATTACCTAACACAAACTTGATGAGTGTAAGGTAGGTGAAATGAACCTCTGGTCTTTTAACTACTAATTAAAATATTGGCAAGTTTAAAAAGTTGTCAGAACAGAACAACTAAAGCGGTGTAATCAGAACCATAATTATTTGTGTAAAATATTCAGCAATTAAATATATAGCAATATTCAAGATGCAGATGATAAACAACAATAATCTTGATGATAAAAAATAATAACAGCAACAGTACTACATATAGTTCCATTACTTCAGTCACGGGTGCAATATGAGATGCGCAAAACCAACCCTATAAAAACTTTCCAAAGAATTAGTCGACCTTTTTGATGAGGGAAAATACAGTTTGTTTATCATCTTTTGAGCAAAGCCCAGAGAAATACAAATCAAATTGCATAATGTAACGAAAAGTATACCACGTAAAAATGATCTTGAATTATTTTTCTAATGCAGCTACACAATTGGAAAAACACCTTAACAGTTTCCTCTCTATATCAGAGTTCTACCACTTTACTGAAGGCTTATAGTAGTGTGGTTTATTCATTTTATGTTGGGAATGTTTTGCAAAGACGGCACACAATATAAGTTTTCTCACCGTAGCCAGTAGTGCATTAGCCCTGTCACAATTGATGTGACTGCAGTATGGGTTTATTATATTTGCATAACCACAATTATGTATATTGAGATTATGGCAAAGACTAAGACAAAGGACAATCTTGTTATCATTATTGTTTTCACCACTAACAGTTGCCATTACCAATTTTAGTGCAAACTTTTTACTTATAAATGGATAAATTTCGGTTTAAGCTTGATCAATTTAAATATTATATGAGTTAGACCAACAAGGCATTATTGAATTGCAACTGGTTGTAAACCAGCAATCATAGAGCAGCTTACTGTGCCATCCATTGCTAATAAAAATAATTATTACTTGAATACAACTAGTATTAGCGGAATTAGTACCATTGATCACCAGTCATCAAAAGTAATAATATTTATCATTAATAACAATAACTGGTGAAATGAGTACTCGCTTATGACACATCGTAATGTTACTAGGATAGTTTTGCAATGCGCTGGCTATGTAATTCAACTGCCGCTGTTTCAGCTCTTAGAAATAATGTGAGGGACGCCAGCACTCGTCGCTATTACTACTCACTGTCTAGACAATTACTCTAAATATTTACTCACTTGTCTGCGTGCTATTGTCTTGTTAGATAATTATTTCCTTAACTACTTACTCAAGCTGTCCATGTCTATGTAGCGTTCTATTGCTTAACTACAGGTTCTATGCTGTATCGTTCTATGCATGCATTCCCTCACAAATTATTATTACCATTTTTACTCGATGCTAATTGGTGCTTAGCAAGGCGTGATTTACTATTTCCCTTTTATTATTATTATCATTTATCCACTGCTAATTGGTGCTTAGCAAGGTGTGGCTTGTCAGATTTTATACAAGGGTGTGACTATGTTAGAGCTACCCGCCTACTTTATTTATATATGGATGTTGTGCAAATAAATGTTAGAGTTAGCCTGACTCTCAGAAGAATCTCTCTCTCTTGAAGCAAGCACTACTAGGAGCAACATAACTACAAGCGCTGGTCGACTATTAGCAAGCACGAGGCTTGGCGGAAAGTAAGATTGATCACTCTCTCTTACTGCGTATTCCCTCGACTCGAGGTGTACGACGCAAAGCACCTGGTGCCCTACTAGTTCGACACTCATTGCAAACCGAACTGTGGAGTTCGAAACAAAACTAACACAACAATAATTATAGCGTAATTATTGTCGGTCTCGACTGCGTCGAACAGACAACTATTAATTACAGCACCATTATTGTCGGTGGCCTAAAGTTCGCAACAAACTATAAACTAAACGGTAATTCCCACGGAATTATTGTATGCAGCAAAAGTTTGAAACAAACTATAAACTAGACAATAATCACGGCACTGATTATTGTCGAGCCTAGAGAGGTTCAAACGCAGCCAATAATTATTGGATAATTATTGCAACTGCCAGCACTTGTTCCACAGATTCGGTTGTTCCATTGCATGACCAAAGTCAGTGATAGCCTGTCAACAATAATTACAGAATTATTGTGCACTGCATTAGCTAGGGGACCAAGCATTCGGGAGGTGTACAGGTGGCTACCACCCAGACAGTAAATTCCTGTACAATAATACAAAATTGGGTAGCCAATGCAAAGAGTTCATAAGCTGTAACTTTGATAATATATGATTGAGTCTATGAGTGAGTGAACATAGCTGATTTCCTATAAAAATCGGACAGTTGCCATGCACTTTCCCTAACTAAAAACAATTTCTAAAACTTGTTATGGTACAATTTTGTTGTAGTGACATGGAAAAGTTTGGGGTCACTGTATTAACAAGACATTACTACACGGACTGTAAATATTTTAAAACTTTCCGAACAAACATGAAGAAAAGTGTGTACTAACACAACAGCTAATATTAAAAAAAGGTTTAACTCAACAAATAACATCCTCAAAACTCGGTAGCAAAATGGTAGCAGATGTTTCAATAATAATAAAACATTAACAAAACAAAATGTTACAACAGTTATAATATGATAGTTAATAATAATCCTGGTCCATTGAGTGCCTTTTTGTGTGCACCAGGTGTTGAGAATGTCTGGTATTCATCGGTGTGGTATGTTGTTTATTTATCGGGTTCTCCCTGTTGCTGCTGCCTTTTTGTGTGCACCAGGTGATTTTTGATTTTAGATTGGAGGTTTGAGTATTGTATAAAAATGAAGCGTTGTATGATTGTATAACTTTATTATATGAGCATGAAAAATCTTTACCATAAGCTCTATTGGTGAAAAAAAAACCGAGTGTATACCCCTAAAATCTTTTCGATAGATTTTATGGATAGTTTCACATTTCTGACAGCATATTCTTCATTTTTTCTTCTAATTTTTGCGGTATGTACATCTCGCCGAACTGGCCGAACGACCGGACAAACAAATTACAATATTAATTATGGTGACGTTTATTTTAAAGCAACTCATTTAGGTCGTAGATGAATGAAGGTGCCAACTCCATATATAACAATTATAATTTACAAAAATACTGCCTTTTTCAGTATCAAGCAGTTAGCAAAGCGCTTGCAGCAGTAATAAATCATAAACTATATTTGGCTACAGATAATAAAATGATACATATCGTTGCGGATTCATGGCATTTATGCGACAAGATAATTTCACCGCATTATTAACAAAAGTATATAGTATTTTGATAATAAGATCTGTAATATTATGAATAAGTTATTGATTTTTATTTAGAACAATATGACAGCAGTTTTGTGCTGTTTAATAATTAAAAAACGCTTGTTGATGATAATTGTATTAATGAGGTTTATTTTATTCGTGACCCAAATGAGCTGCTTTGAAATAAATGTCACCCAGTAACCATGAGATAACGACAATCTTTATTTGTAAAACAAAAACAGGACATTCCATTTTTCAATACCCCCATTTTCCAATACGCCCATTTTCCAACTGTCCGCTTTTGAAAACGTGCCAGTTTTATTATTAGTGATGTTAACCGGTGTTAACCGTATTCGTCATTGTTTTAATGATGATCAATGCTTGCCAACAATAATAAACAGATGGTAAAATAAGTGATGCTACATAATCTTAGTATTGTTTACTGTTATAAATTGTCATTTTGAAAACATTGGCTGTTTTTTCTAGAGTCATGATTAAACTAAATGCTATTGTTAACTATAAGTAACAACAATGCCATTGCTGTTAACTTTTATTTTTTAACTAATATTAATAATATTATTATTATTCATATTTTTTATACTATTTTAGAATAATAAGGAAATGCTACAGTAGCTGTTATGAGTGGTAATAAATATTAATTATTATGGTTTTAATTTTAAGGCAGTTGTATGAATTTGGTGATTCGAAATTTTGGTCACGAGCTTAGGGTTTTTTCTTTGCTCGCTAGTGTCATAGAGTCACTTTCACCAAGAGAAGATAATACCATTGTTCGGTGGGTTCGGCCAGTTCGGTTGGTTCGGCGAGATGTACATACCGTAATTTTTGTTAGTATATTACGTGTATAACTTTATTATATAGAAAACACTATATACAGCTATGCAATATTTAAAGTTTGAAAGTATGTACAGAAGATGGCTCTTTATCTATTTACGTAGAAAGTTTAATGAAGCCAACTCCCGTCATCATGCGAAAACTTCAAGATATTGTGTAACAGCATATAAAGAAGCTAAAAATGCCACACCATTCTTGGATTATGAGCAAGACGTTTTAATGCAGCGAAAAAACGGCCTAGGAAGAATTTTGCACTCTAATGTCACATGTACTAATATAACATCGTATATTGCAACAGAGCTGAGGAAAAAGCTGGCGAGTTTGTGTCTTCATAGTGATTCACAATTTTCCGTTTTACTTGATGAAAGTACTTCTCTGAGCAAAAGTCTGGTTTAATCGTGTATTTGAGAGCACTTCTTCCTGAAAACTAAAGTCCTACTACCTTCTTTTTAGATCTGGTAGAACTGCAAAATTCGTATTGTTTGGGTATCAAACAAGCTCTAATGAAAGGTTTGCATGCTGCAGGCTTTACCAAGGACATATACATTAGAAACTGGCTTGGCATAGCTACATATGGATGCAGTACAATGCTTGGAAAGCAGAGCGGGTTGATAGTGCAACTACAAGCTGCGTTTCCAGCTCTGATTCCATGGCATTGCGCTGCCCATCGATTGGAGCTTGCAGTAGGTGATGCCTTGCATGATGTTATTGCTAGCAGTCACTTGAAGATAATTTTAGAAAAGTTAGCACCAACTTACACTATGTCCCCAAAAATTCTGAGAGAGCTCTCAGAGGTGGCCGACTCAACGTGGAACTTTTGACAGTAGGGAAAACTTCCCGTATACATTGGGTGTCGTCCAGTGCAAGAACAGTAAAAGCTGTTAGGCAAAACTTCCTTGCACTCTATGAGCATTTTACAAAAGCTTCAGTTGAAAGTAGATCTTTGTCTGAGCGAAAGACGTTATCAAGTCTGACCACTCAACTCAGCAGCAAGATTTTTGTACAAAACCTTGCTTTGATGTTTGACTTGCAAGAGCTGTCCTCATTATCCCAAGATTTGGTCGCTAATTCTATCAATATCCCAACAGCTCACACAAAAGTTTTGTTGTTGCGTCAACTATTTGTCTCTCTAAAAACATGCAAATGCAAACATGAAAAAGGAGTTCTAGATGAAAGACAGCAGTTTAAAGGTGTAATATTGCTCAAAAATGTTGGAGAAGTTTCAGTTTAGTCAATCTCTGGTTGACAAAATTGATGAAAGAATGTTCACAAATGCTGCTAACCGTGGCACTGAGAATTCCAGGAACAAAGAGTAATATCAAAATATCATAAGTGCCCTCAATGTTTTAGACAAATCCAAATAGTCGACAGAGCAAATGAAAGATCCTGGTTTTGGAGATGAGAATATTGAGAGATTGTGTAAATGACTTTGAATTTCAGAAAAGCCAACAGTTGAAGGGTTACGTGAATGTTTTTAGTGGCGGGGATAATAGCATCATTACAGGCATCTAAAAGCTCTTGCAATTCAAAGATGTGATTCTACTACAAACAGAAGAATGCGAGCGTGGTTTTAGTGCAAATAGTAGAATCCTTACTCCACAAAGAGCATCCATGTCAGTGTCCTGGGTAGCCCACTGTCTTATCATACACGCCAACGGAACCCCTCTTGAAATATTTAAACCAAACAACTTTGTGAAATCTCGGCTCTGCCATGGAGTTCATTTGGCAGATGACAAAATTCAAGAACCGAAAAAACTATAACAGTCAAAAAGCACCCACTGCTAAAATTTTGGGCGAATTTATAGATTCCTGACAGTTCCATCGGTTTTCAGTTTCAACACTTCAGCTACTGCTAGCTGTTGTACTGAGCTGTGAGACATTATATACATGCTACCCGTGAAATAGTGACTTTCTGTGTGTTATTACTTATTTGCAGGTAAAAGTAGCTTTCAAGTTATGCATCTGCTATAAATAAATAATCTGTGCTCTTTGAACTTTTGCTCTGGTGTGATGTTGGTATTATGTAGTCAATTGTTTAATATGATCCACTATATATATACACAGTGCACAATATTGGCTCATATGTCTTTTATAATGTTCCTTACAGCCGTTTTAAAAAATCCCCTCCCATGAGAACCCCTAAAAATATCTGTACAATTTAGGCACTGCTGTTCAATGTACCCTTTTTGATCTGCCAAAAAAAACATTTAGAAACCATCCACATTTAAATTTCAGGTTTTAATTATGCACAGAATTTGCAAGATATATCTAAGACAAGTGAAATTGGACCCTGATCCATCAAAAGATACTAGTATATTAGATGTACTCAAACTCAGATGGAAATACCAAAAAAAATTGATGGTATAACGGTTAGGATCAAAATGAAATGAAAAAAAATCACGAAGCCAATAATAACAACCAAAACAAAGCACAAAAATATTATGTTGGGGAGAAAAATGGTTATTGCACTGAATAAACTGATACAAGCATACGAACTAGGTTTTTTGAAACTGATAGCATGAAATATGAAATGAAATTAATGAGGTAGTTGTCCACTTTAAACATTTAAAAATCAAACACCAAAACAGCCTTGTCAAAAAAACTCTACAAGTGAAAATGGTGCACTTGCCTGCAAATTCCACTAGCATTGAAGATTGAGTAACTCATCACCTATTTTCTGTATCGAGCAAACTGAAACAACTGGAAAAGAAATAACAGATAACAAATGCCGAAACATTGTTAGTATAAAAACAGGAAAAACCCTTCGTTCACAAAAATACGAGCCATTTAAACGACTATCAGCATTGATGGCGATAAAAAACATTTTGGTAAAAATTATTCTCACCATACGATATAAAAAAAAATTATCAAGACAAAATCACCAAATGTTCTGAAATTGATGCAAAAAATACCAGTGAATAACTGACTACTCTGAAGAAAAAGAAACAAAATTGGTGCCTTAAACAACTGTACTTACTACATCACAAGCTGAAACATTACCAAAATCCATGAACCCAAGATGAGAGAACCATATCAATATGGCATACATTACAGAACAACAAAAGACTGAAACAACGCCAAAACAAATTTGTGCAAACACAACTTCTCTAATGGTTTGGTTCAAACTCAACAACAAAACTGGACGTTTGTTTATTGTTTTCGACCTCAGGGACTTGGCTATCCAGCACTTAAAACTAACAACTAGTCAAAAATGCTGCAAAGTTTTCTTACAAATACTTGGACGCATTTAGTCAAGGACACTGTGCAATGAAACTGGTAGAAAGACTGCTACAATATAACTGAGCGGAAGCATGGGGACAAACTACAAAAAAAATGTCTGATGTTAGTATGTGCAACAATGTTGGTGCTGAGATATGCAAGTTAGTATGCATTAATTAACTACAATCAACACCTAGAAGATATACGCAAGCATCCCTCTGGGTGACAATTTCTAAGGTGACATGTTAGAAACTATCGCAGGCACAGTGAGCAACTCCGGAACATCACGAAAAATTTTGCAGCAAATTTCACAAGCATGATCTGCAAATGACCTTAGAACCTATTGAAAATGTCAATATTTGCTTAGATGTACTGCTTTATTTGCGAACCAACAACAACAAACTATTTGAAAGAAATCTCTGTTAAATTCACATGACTTTCACTTTCTTAAAAACCCTGCTGATGGCTGGACCTTCGCTGGGTGGGCGAGAGAGTTGAACAGCAATATGGAGTTCAATATAATCAAGCTAAGTACGGTGTGTTTAAAGAAGCTAATCCGACAAATGCCTGAAGAAACTTGGAACAACTAGAATTAGCTGTTGACCTGTTAAGGAACAAATGGCTCAATAACAGGGAGGTACAGAAACAGCATATGTTTAAATGCTAGGAGTTAACTAAATTACAAGCAAGCAGGTTTTCATTCAAAACTTTATATCGGTAATAACTACACTGAAATGCTGGAGTTTGCAAAAATTTTCACAGTTGTTGATCGAGGTGTCATATCCTAATAAACGGTTGAGTAGAAATATTTAAAACTTGATTTCACACAATGGCATAATTGGGATTTTTGTATTTGAATCAATCATAGACATGCAAGTCTAACGATCTACTCTCAATGCAATGCAGAATGATGATAGAAAAGGAATTGTTTTTGTAGTTGAAGTTTACTCATCACAACATGGATTATTCACGCTCTTTAGATTCAATTTTTGACTGCTTTTTGATTCTGCACATCAGTAAATCGGTCAGTCTGTTACTGGTAACAATTCTACGAATGACCCAGTACCAGCATTTCCTCTAGTACCAGATTTTTCTCCAGTATCAGACTTTCCTCCAGCACAAGATGACTTTCCTCCGGTACAATAAGCAGCTACCTTGACTGAATGTTTTATTCAACTATTAAGTGGCACCATTTGGAAACCAATGTGACTTTTGAACCGTTTATTATATGCATATTATTGTCATAACGCTAAATATTACAGCTTTGAATGTCTGCTGTATGTACTGTGTTGTAGAATGACAGCCATTAATAGGCTCATTATCTACAGCAAAACAAAGGTATAATGTGAACTTTGTGGGTTGTTGCTATTGCCGACAAAACAGGAACCACAGGAAAATCATGTGCGGGTAGCTGTGGGTTGTTGCTATTGCAGACAAAACAAGAACCACAGGAAAATTATTTGTGGCTAGCGAGTTATCATATTTTGAGTTTGAGTAGTCACTTGTAGTCTAATCAGTTACACATGGATACCCTCATGGCTTGTAGAAAGGTAATAATACGATTGCCAAGTACTTTATACAGTTCTTGCGTCTCACCTTTTTGAGACAACAATGACCTGGCAAGCAAATGGTGCAAGACTTCCACCTCCATCAAGATGCATTCATCTGAATGTATTAAATCTGTTTGATAATTATACATATATAGGTGAGGCTGTAATGCTCATTTCATTTATATTTTGGGGCTTTTTTCACCAGCTGCACAAACGATACATCATTACAACAAACTTCCATCCTATAGGTGCACACTGATGTTATATAGCGTACTATGGTGTTAAATGGTTTATAGCTGATACAAATCACACATAGTTTTTGTTATGTTATAATGCAAGAATGGGTATTGCTTGAGGAGAGGCCATTTGAGCACAACTACAGCACATCTGTGGACCCCAACCAGAAAACTAATGGCTTAATGCTGTAGTTGACACAGATGGCATTAAGTGAAGTACTAAATAAATAATAAGAAAAAGTCAACATTAGTAGAAGTCTGCACACTTTTTCATTTCCATCCAGTCTTTATTGCTACAATTCTACCCTCTTTAAAAAAAGGAAAACGATAAGATCACAGCTGTAGGTTTTGATATACAATGACAGTTCTATGTACAAGTATTGTAGCTTAGTAGCAAAAGTTGTATCGTCAGCAGTGATAAAAACATGTAGTGTAATTAATTTTGGATCACTGAAACTTCTAAAAGCTCATATATTGTACTTTATAACTGAGGGCTGGGTACGGTAAGGAGTGAAAAATGGAACTGTACCCACCACAAAGGGCCATGGAAAATCACAAGGCTTGTTGCAGGCACTACTGATGTTGAAGAGAACACATTGTTTCCATGAAGTTTGAGGCAAACCGCTTTGTCCATGAAATATTTTCATAAAGAATGGTAACCTCATGTTCTCTGTTGATTAGTTAGTTGATGGGTGAGTTCTTGATGGAAAAACACACAATTGCTACTCCTGAGTTCTAAATTTTTTGTGATCATGACACGAGAAGTAATTGCAATTTCACCATTTTTTCGCTCTTCGTGCAACTACTATAAGACGACCTGGTTAATGTTGCAATTTTTTTGCACTTGCAGTGCATTTGATGAAGGTTGCTGGCATGCTCCACCATCACTGAAACCAACTGAGTGCAATAAATGTGGTTTCATTGATTTGGAAAATACCTCAAATCCCAGCGAGTTAGCCTGGTCGGATAGGGGCATGAAAAATAACGCGGTCAATTATTTGATTGCACTCTCCATAATAACTATGGAGTTATGCTAGTAAAAGATCCACGTCTGCTTTTTCGGAAGAGTA